>CM014273.1:33934016-34015633 GCA_004135705.1 Alloteropsis semialata
AGTCGAGGGAGCCGAACCGCAGGTGAGCGCCCGGCGCCAGTGAGACGCCGCCGTGGGCCATCCGAGCCCTGGTGAAATGTCGTGACACGCGAAAAGGCCCCTACCTGGCGCGCCAACTGTCGGGGTTCTCTACCGCCGGCAAGTAAATTTCTACGATCGCATGTCAGGGTCCGGTTGGTGACTCAAGAGACAGGGGGTTTAGACTGGTTCGGGCCTCCGGAGAGTAACACCCTACGTCCAGTGTGTGCCGATGTTCTCAAGTCCAAGTCTGTAGTAGGGGGTACAAACTGGTCGGGAGAGGGAGAGGGTCCCAAGTCCCTGTGTTCGTGCGAGTGTGCAGTTCGTGCTGTGTTCGAATGTGCGTCTGTTGTCCGTCCTCCCCCCACTGGTGTCCCTTCGGCCCCTTTTATAGTCTCAAGGGGAGAAGGGAGCGGGAGGTAAGAAAGAAGAAAATTACAAGGGGAGTTACTGCCCCCGAGGCCTTTAACTTGCGCCGCGCGCCGAGCCGTACGGGGAGCAGGTGTTGACGGAGTGGGCGCCCCGCCGGACCCGGGACCGTACATCCCGGGTGGTTGGTGTAGATGACTTCTCGGGTAGGTTCTCGGGTAGTTTCCGGGTCGTGGTTGACTCGCTCGAGGCCTTTGGGAACTCCAGGTGTCCTCCTCGGGCTCCAGGTGTCGTCCTTGGGCGCCTGGGGTCGTCCTTGGGCGCCCGGTGTTGCGCATGCGTTTCTCCCAGGACTGTAGCGTTCCTGTTCGGATGAGACGGGCGCCACTGTGGCTGCCGTGGAGAAGGACGGACGCCCATCATGCTCTGGCGCGGCGGGTACCAAGTGGGTACGGCACCGGATGGGCCGGGACGGGACGAAGCCGAGTAGTTTGACCGGGCGGGCCGGAGACTCCTCGGAGGCGGAGAACTCCCCGGGCGAATCGGAGAGCTTCTCGGAGGCGGAGAACTCCCCGGGCGAATCGGAGAGCCTCTCGGGGGCGGAGAACTCCTCGGGCGAATCGGTGAACCGCTCGGAGGCGGAGAACTCCTCGGGCGAATCGGAGACTCGTCGGGTGGCCTCCGAGCTGTCGGGGCGTGGAGAATCCGCTTTGATTTGGATCTTCGGCTTTTGCTTTTGAGGGGTGGATTATCGTGAGGATCCAGGTTAAGGGCTTGATTGGGTACCCCTAATCCAGACCCTCGTCAAAACTGAAGGCATACAGGAACAAGGAGCAAAAAACCGGAAATCACAAACCCAAACTCACTCAACATGAGAAACACACACATACACAAATAATTCATACACGAGCAACGATATAGATATTAAAGGTCAATATATATATATATATATATAATATATATAAGATCCTTAAATATATTATAAGTCCAACAGCACAGATAAGCAGCACCTGATTAGCAGGTCTAGTAGGTAGAATAAATAGAGAGTAGAGGTCCAACAGGAAGGTTACACGGCCCATAAGAGTTAACAGCAAAGTATTAAACAACATTTGGAGGCTGCTTAACGCAATGGCCAATATATACAACAAAAGCCTTCCTTAGTGACATGAGTTCACATACTTGAAGCTAATGCATAATGTAGTAGGTAAACTTGGCGAGTGATCTGGGCAACGGCAGAACACGAAGACGTGCATACTAAGCAACAGGAAGGAGGTAGAACTTGATGCGCATCTTCTGGTTGAAGAAATGGAGCTTGAGCACATAGATCTTGCCAGTCAGAAAACCGTTATCACGTGCAATGCAGCATATTGGCCATGAATTTTCATAAGACGAGCATCATGCTCGTTGCCAGCAGACTTGTACAGAGTAGCCGGATATCCTGGGCCATCATCCCCATAGTACAACTTAGTAGGAATTGTACCAGGCATTAACATGTTTGAAAAGCTAGTCTTGAAGTACTGCAGCACATTAACAAATGACATATAGATAATAAGAATAAACAGAAATACAATGGGAAACAACAAAATGAAGCACAAAACGTGATATAGAAGTTACGAAAACATGAAGTTATAAGCACTCACAAAAAGACCATGATGTGACTGGCTATCAATTAGCTGCACTGCATAGAGAGGGTAATCAGCCTGACGATTGACCCAAATATCATTCATGTACTGAAGCAAATTAGGTGAAATGACAAGCTTTGGGGACAGCTCATAGCTCAACTGAAGAACATGATTAGGCACTAGAAAACAAAAAACAAGGGGGACATAAGATACAGATAAGAATAAACATTTAATAACATACATTAGTATAACACGCATTCAATCACGGAGTCAAACAGTGGCGGAGCTCACCAAAAATTTTAGCTGGGGCAGGATTTACCTCAACCTCGAATGATGCAAATACTATTGAACATGGCTTCCCGTGATCTACCTTGCCAAGTTCCTACTATCCGAGGCACTTGCTCTCTGGCCATAGCAGTCACGTTGTCACCTAAAAAAGCTAGAGTAGATTGTTACTGCAGCTTTGGTGATATATAGAGACACAATAAGGTTATTTGATACATGTTCAGTTTAACCAATTGACCTACGAGGTAAACTAGCTCTCATTGGCCTATTTACATTCATGATGAGCACCATCAATGCATCACAAGATCACACACACACACACCCACACACCCACACACACACACACGCGCGCGCGCACGCGCACACACACGCGCACGCACACACACGCACACACACACAGATATATACATACATATATACATATATATATATATATATATATATACATACATATATACATATATATATACATATATACACGCAAGAACCGGCCGAGCCGGGCCGGGGAAAAAAACCGGACAAGATGGTGGGGTCGCGAGGGGTAACGGTGCCAGATGGAACAAGTGAGGCGCGTTGGGTCGGGTCGGGTATGGAATATTATTCCCTACCTAGGGTATAGAATATATCTATTCTATATATATATATATATATATATATATATATGTATATATATATGTATGTATATATATGTATATATATATGTATATATATATATATATGTATATATATATATATGTAGATTGTGCTTTTTGTATAAAATCTAAAATCACCAATAGCCCATTGTATAAAGGTTTGTGTTAGTACTTCAAAAGAATATGTTTTACAATTTAGAGCAGCAGCAGCAAAATCCTCTCCCTGTCTATCTACCTACACGCAGCAGCAGCAAAATTCCTTTCTCTGCTCCCATTTACCTACATATAGCAGCACCAAGGAGCATCAAAATCGATCCCTCGCTCTGCTCCCACCTCCCTACACCCAGCAAACCAAAATCGATCCATCTCCATCTGTTGAGGGCCTGCAGGCTTGAGCCGATGCATCCCCTCGTGGGAGCTCTGAGCGAGCCATGCAATGCTGCACGCGCGTGCAGACGGCAGGGCCGCGTATCCGCATCCGCCGGCGTGCGGGGTTGCTTGCCGTGCTGGGCCGCGCTGCCCCATCGACCACCGTGTGAAGGTGGCCAGGCCTGACGCCGGAGGTCGCATACATCTACTCGTGAGGGAAGATTGCGCGGAGAAGGGAGATGGGGGACTACCTGGCTGGCGTGGGCAGGCGCGGGAGGATCGGGGTGTGGCCGGCCGGGTGCGCAGAAGGGAGGGCGGTGGTGGGGGACGCAGCGGGTGGGCCAAGCACGCGGAGAGAGAGAGAGGACGAGCGGGTTCGGGATCGTTCGCGAGGGCTCGATTCCGCAGCTTAACGGGTAACAACCCGCGACAATCCACGATCGAACGGTCGACCTCGCTTTCTCGCTGGATCCGACGGCCAGCGGGCTAACGGGTGACGTGGACCCGCTGCCGGCCCGCGGAATGAACCCGCATTTCGTCTTTTAGAGATTTCAACAAAGATCTCAAAATCTTAGCAGATTTACAAAAAAACCGCCCGCCATCACTTTTGCAAAAATCCCCCCGTCTCCTCGCCCGACACCGTCGCGGTGTCCCCGTCCCCCCTCTCTTTTTTCCGGTCCTCTTCTATCCAACCCCGCCATACGAGGCGAAGCAGGAGATGATCAAGAAGTGGGCACAGGTCGCTGACGCCTTGAGCACCTCCAATGCTTATTACAACAGCAGGTTCAGGCAGACGCTGGATGCCAAGCAGCTCAAGACCGGAAAGGTCTCACTCTCACTACCTCATCGCTCATTGCATTGAAGTGTTCTGAATTTGGATAGTCTCTGTTACAGAAATCTATTACAGAAATCTGTTCTCTGATGCGTGATCTGGGAATTGTTTTTTTTTTCAAAAGTACAAGGGGAAGGTGGACAGGGTGGACTTCTCAGGGCCGCTGTTGACTGTTGTCACAGCCACGACGGGTCGACGAGCTCCTGTAGAACTACGAGCAGCAAATCCGGCGAGCTGGTTGCCGGTCATGGTTCAAGAGAGGTGCTTACTCATGCACACAACTGGCTGAATTTATCTGAAACCACCATGACTGAGGTGCCATGTTGTATTTCTTCCTTCTTGACAGGCAGCAAGAAGGAGAATCACTGATGACCACAATGCAAGGCATGATCGCAATGAGACGACCATCAGATTTGTATTACTTACCACAGAACAAACGTGAAGATGCTGCATGCAAATCGAAGGGATGGGATTGGACCATGAGTTCCCCTGATGAGCAGGTGTTTTTTCTAGGCTGGACAGACAGTCAGCCTCATGCCATCAGGGTTAGAGCTGCAATAGTGTGTTCTTCAGGTTTCATGCAACCAATTTGCTAATCCTGAACTAGACAGCAAAAAAGGCTTTGACATTTCTGAGTGAAGTTGAAGAAAAAAAAATTCAGCCGCCTATGGTGAATCGTTTGACAAGCCTGTAGCAAATGATATCATCAAAGAAAATCTTATGGTTTATACTCTTTTAATACGCAATATTTGATCTGCTACTTTTTCTAGAAAAAATGACTGACTGACAAAATTGAATTGTCTAATATCACCATATTGAAAATCTTCTCAAGAATTACTAAATATCAAAATTGATCAAAGGCACTATAGAATTATGCATGTAGTTTATTTTGGTATTATACAGTGATATGTCTTTTGCGATTATATTCAAGTTCCTAACAAACTGTTCCCTTGATTTCAATTGACTCTACAATGGAAAATCAAATTATAGTAAGAATACTAAAGTATCTATTCAGATCTTCAGGATTCGACTCAGAAAATAATTGTGGAAAATGATCTTTTGGACAGCAATGATGACATGTTTGCTTATGCAACTTCTGCAACCCAAAGGAGCGCATTCCTTTTTTTTTCTGCATTATTTTTTAGCATGCGTAGGATATTTTAAAGGTTCTGTTTTCTTTTGCCCCATTTATGAAAGTGCCTCTGATCCACCTACACCAACTGGGATAGAAACTGGCTCTTCTGGTAGTCGCAAGAACAAGCACAAATGGAGGTATATATATCCTACTGGATCTTCTTGTTTCTTACATTTGGTTGAGCTAATTGGCGGACTGGCAGTGTTAGCCTCTCTGCCTGTGTTAAACAATTTCTGAGGGACCACTTATTCCGAAGCACCACACCCTGATAGTGTTTTTGTGCTCCTAAGAAGGAATTGATTGGTACACACTACACAGTTGATATACCATTAGGAATCCTGAATTTTATGATTAAGCAATGTTGTTTTGCTTGCTTGTGGCTCATTTGTGGTGCTCGTAGGGTTGCCTTTGGTCATTCTGGAAAAGGGTCAAATCTTGTAAAGTGGTAAGAATTTTTCTTCACTTAGTGTTTGTTGCAAATCTTATACCTTTTAGCTTATTATTGTACCGTATTATGGCAATCTTTGTGAATTTCAACTATTATGGCTTGTTACTTTCCTTGTAATTGAGCTTTGGAAAACTACTCAAATTACTTTTTTTTGTTTTGTCCTACAATAAGTGACCATGAAATGGCTCGTAATTAGACTGTGTTATTCAATTGTTCTCAAACTGCGTCATTAGCATTTTTTTGCACATATCAGATAAAAGCAGGCATCACTCTGGAGTTGTTTGTTTACACGATATGCCTAAAAGGTTATATCACTAGATATAACTGCTCATGATCCAATTAATCTATTGTGGTATAAGTTGTAGTTCTGTTTCAATTGTGATATAAGTAGGAGTCTGTTTATAATTTATAAATATATGATATATGCATGCATGAATAGCTTGACATAATTGCAATTTTGGAAATTTATTGAACTTAAGACTCTAACAACTTTACATCACTATCCAAGTCAGTAGTAGCCATGATGGTATATTAAATTTTTCATTAACTAAATATTAACAATGCTCTTATTGCTCTGTTTGATTTTGTTGCCAACTTTTGATGAACAAATTATCTACTTGATAAGGTTCCAGCTTGCCAGACCGACTGTCTGATTGTGCCATGTTGTGGAGTGTGGAGTCAGGCTGTTACAACAAAAGATTAGAACGAAAGGGTTTGAGCTAGCATGGATAGATGTCTTATATGTATACGCTCTATGAACTTGATTTGTACTTCAAAAAACAAGGTGGCTTAGGTCAGGTTTTGGTGGATTTTTTTTTATATTGTGGCACATTTATACTGTAGTACAGCTTTGACTCTGGTTTTTGTTTGTTCATGCCCTTGCATTAAATTTGGTTCTTTGTACAACCACTCATTGGTCTGTATTGTTATATTATTATGCAATAATAATGAAGACACGAGTTATAAACTTATAATTAAAATGCAACAAAATTTGTGTTTCTGTGGCTCCATATCTCATCTCGTACAGACCATGATCTTCATTTTGAAATAAATATTCCAAAATTCTCAATGTCGTCATATATTGTTCAAATATTCTTCCACGATTAACATTGATATTAGCTCTATTAAAGCTAATCATCATTAAAAACATCGTGTTTTTGCTGATAGTAATCCTTTTAAATAATTCTTAAATGAAACAAAATTGTGGCATAATGGACATAAAGATATGCGCGCTGGAGGCGCGTCCCAGACTCTAGTTGGAATGGAATGGTTCTCTTCTAGACCCTCCCACAAATCAAACTCATCAAGAATGACAATCGGCATAAATTTTTGCATTGAGAAGTGTCACGAGAGAAGAAAAACATTTTCCAGTAGATTTTTTTTAAAGTTTACAAAAAATTGTGAAAGGCCTTAATATACTCCAAAAGCTTGAACTTTAGGTCCCATTAGGGGTGGGCATAATTGACCGAGAACCGAGAACCGAACCGAAGTAACCGAAAAGTTCGGTCTCTAGTTCGGTTCCTGGTTCTTACTAACCGAACTTTTCTCGGTCAATTCGGTTCCCAGCCTCGGTTAACCGAACTAACCGATGTTTATTGTAAGGCCCATTAACTAGCACTTTTAGCCCAGCCCAAAAACCATCCCTAACCTTAAGTATATAAACCCCTCGCTTCATCTCTGCCTCCCAGTCTGACGCCAGAACCCCGCCCCCGTCCACCCTCCCCCCCCCCTCCCGCCCCCGAGGCCCCGACGGCCGCGACCGCGATCCCTCGCTCCCCGCCTCGGCAAGGACCGCGAGTCTGCGACTGCCGCCGCCCGCCGGTGCCTCTCGCCCTCTTGTTCCTCGCTCGCTCGGCTGCTCCCTCCTGCTCGGCGCTCGGCTGCTCGCAGTGCCTCGGCCGCTCCTGCTCGCCGCCTCGTCGTGCTCCCCAGATCCGCGACGCCGCTGTGCAAGCAGGGCCAGAGCAGCAGGCAGCGGCTTCCTAGCCCGCAGCTCCTCTCTGCTTCCGGCGTGCCTCAGTCCGGCGTCCGTCGACGCCTGCCCAGCCCAGGCGCCCACCATCCTCGGTGTCTCCACAGAACAACCAACAACGGCAACACATACATCGATTGCTTCCTGCGGAGTAAGTTATTTGCCTCCCAACTCTGATTTTCGATCTGAATGGAATGGATATGTAATGTGTTGCTTATTCTCTTTAATTTAGTATTAGCCAGTACTAGTTACTAGACTAGGAGGAGTACATACTAGTATTAGCAAATCTGAAATGTATGTTTGTTGTCAATGTTTTTTCAGATGGCCAACCTGAACCTGAGGATGACATAGAGCAACAGATGAAGGATTGGATTGAGATATATGGTCATGAGTTTGAAGAGGAGAGCAACGCTACTGCTGTTGCTGCTAATGAACAAGGGGTTGTTGCTGGTGCCGCTGACAGGGAAGTCATTGATGTTGAGGCTGTGGAAGGCAAGAAAAGAAAGGAGATAGCAGCAAGGTCTGATATGTGGCAGCACTTCACCAAGGTCAGGGACGACAAGGGTGTTCTTATGAAGGGAAATTGCAACTATTGCCATCATGACATCGGAGCACATCCAGTGATGAATGGTACATCCGCTATGTGTAAGCATTTTAACACTTGCAAGAGTAATCCACATAGAGCTAGTGATGATGAAAAACAAGCTGTGTTGCAAGTGAATCAAGGAAATAGTGTAGGCACATGGAAGTTTGATCCTGAATTGCTTAGGGAAGCCTTTTCAGATATGATAATAGAAGATGAACTCAATCAAGCGTGTCCGTGCTGCAATTAGATTTGTCAAGAATGGTACATCAAGGTTGATTAAATTCAAAGAGTGTGCCGCTTTGGAGAAGGTGGAGAGCAAGGCATTCTTGACCCTTGATGTGTGCACCAGGTGGAACTCAACCTATGATATGTTGACAGCTGCCTGCACCTATGAAAAGGTGTTCACAAGGTATGCAGATGAGGATCCTTACTTTACAATAGACTTGCTTAGTGACAAGGGTAATGATAAGGGTCCTGGTGTTCCCAATGAGCATGATTGGGAGAATGCAAGGAAGTTGGCTGAATTTCTAGGCCATTTTACTGATGTAACTAAGCGTTTTTCAGCATACCTAAAAGTGACTTCTCATACCTTCTTTCATGAAATTGGAGAGGTCAACATTTTGGTGCAGAACTGGTTGAATAGTGGTGGTGTTGTCCAAGCAGTAATGGGGAAGAGAATGAAAGAGAAGTATGACAAGTACTGGGGGTAGTGGCATGAAAATTTGGAGTTGGAGAAAGAGAAGGGCAAAGGGAAAGAGAAGGAGAAGGAGAACATTAACATGCTGATTTTTGTTGCTGTTGTGCTTGATCCTAGGTACAAACTTTCAGAGTATGTAGAACTTGCTGTTGAGGAAATGTATGGTGAGGGTATTGGACAGAAAATATGGTCTGCACTAAACAAGTGTTTGCATGGCTTGTTTGAAGAATGCAAGGCCATTTATTCTTCTTCAAATGATACAACATCCTAGTCAACTGAAGCACCCCCCCTCTAATCAATGTGGACAGCAAGCAAGAATGATGAAGACCAAGGTTGCTAAGAGAATGAGGCTGAACAGTGGTGGATCAAATAGCAGTAGGGGCTATAGGACTGAACTGGACAAGTATTTGGCTGAAGAGGTAGAAGATGACTCCAAAAAGTTTGATATTCTTGAATGGTGGAAAGGGTAGCCCCCTAGGTTGCCAATACTATCCAAATTGGCTCGTGATGTGCTTGCCATCCCAATCTCCACAGTTGCAAGTGAATCTGCCTTTAGTACAAGTGGACGCATATTAGATGACTTTAGAACTTCACTCACTCCATTTATGGTGGAAGCTCTTGTATGCAGTCAAGATTGGCTTAAAAGGGCTACTCCTATCAATATTGCAGAGGATACAGAAGAGCTGTCTAAGTTAGAAGAAGGTGATTCAATGAGCTATGCCTTTAATTATTTAGTTATTTATAGCATTGTTTAATTAAATACTTGATACATGCTTGTATTTCTTTCATTTCAGACCTGATTCAAGAGTTTAAGGACAAAGCAATTATTGACAGCAATGCTTGCAAGTCTCTTGTGCAAGGCAGCAAGGCTACTACCAAGTCCTAACAAACCAGATCCTCAAAGTGCAAGTCACAGTCACAGCCAAGCACAAGCAAGTCCACCAAACCTACATCTACATGATTATGTGAGATGAACTGTTTTAGTATTTATAAGTTTTCCTATCATATCTGAATTTTGCTCATTTTTATTACCTACTTGTTTAAAAATTATGTTTCAGCCTTGCTGCCTTGCTGGATGTGGAGACCTGATGCTGTTGTGCTGATTGGACCTGATGCTTATGTTTCCTTTGTAGGTGTTGTGTTGGTACCTTTTCGAATCTACATGGACTTGTATGAACTTATGTAGTTACTAGGTTCGTGCCCGTGCGTTGCTACGGGAAGGAAACGAAAAAAATCTGAAAACCATGAGTTTCGCACGAAAAAAACATAAGTTGTGCATCGCGATAATCTCCTCATGTATAAATGTTGCTTGTCGCCTATTTGATTCCACATGTAAATCCATGAATATAAGATGGATGACTTAGTGATATATGATTTGTTACAGGCTTACATTGTGATCTAGAAAAATAATAATTACCAACACTATCTCAATAAACAAAGTCTACAAAATTAACCATTGAATGCAAATCATTGAAAACCATGCTCTTTTGGGCTAACTGGGCACTCCAAAGTTCTGCACATTGTTCCTTTTCTTGGCAGGAGATTTCTATATAGTTTTTGTTGCCATATTGATTATAATAATGGATTACTGGTGCCTCATCCTGAAAAATCTCCAAGATGCCATCAGTTGCAGACTACAGTGGACTGCTGGTGCCTCATCCTCAGCAGCCTGCCTATCCTTGGGCATAGACTTGTTCCATATAACTCCATCTCCTTTGCTTCTTGCAACCCGCACATGTTCCCTTAGGTGAGATGCAGATACCTTGAAAATTGAAATCACTTCGCATTGTTTAGCCATCCTGTCCATTAGATGAATTAACACGCAAGTATCTCAGAGGTCATAGATAATAGTCTTTGAAAAATCAGAAATCTGTTAAGGAATGAGGATCATAGTCAGAAAGAATCAAAGAAAACATTTATATTATACCAATGTTCCAGCAATTTACCTTCAGAATTGCCACGTGAGTCTTCGGCAACCAATCTCTCAGCATCTATTGCCATTAATTGCCTCTGGATTGCGCGTGATTTTTTGATTGGGAAACCACGAGTAGACGACAGCGGATGCAGTTCTGTAAACGGTAACCACCATCGATCAAGGAAACAGTACAATTCTAAAATTCTACAAAGATAACAATTGTCGATCAAGGAAACAGTAAACAAAAATTTAATACTGAAGCTATGCATAGAAGCATATCAAAGCATCCAACTCGATACCTACCACGAAATGGCAGCATCCGAAATTTCGGCAGATAGCGGCATGCAGGGAAAGAAGGCGATCGTTAATCGCTAGCACTAATACCGCTTCCCCAGAAACAAGCCGATCAGTATGGATAGCAGGGCAACTTCCAGGATGAACTTGAAGGCCATGATCCAGAAGGTTCTTGCACTTCTTGCTAGGTTGGGTTCGGTGAGTCCTTGTCATCAACCTGAGATCTGTCATGTTGTTTGCTTGAAATTGAGGGTGAATTCCCTAGATCTCAACTCCACATCATCCTTTGCCTGCAAAGAGATTATGTGATTAGTTGCTAATAACAAATGATCAGAGATAAGCAAACCAGCTGATTTCATCGGCATGCTGTTCCTCGGATTTAGAGTAAGCTACCTGCAGCTTCTGCTGAAGGTCCTGCACCTTCTTCTCCAATTCAGCCTCTTGCTTACTTTTTTTTGCATCAACTTGTTGAACTCTGTGGTGACATGGAAATCTCGAACGGTTCAATGCAAGAGAGATAAAAAAAATTGCAAGCTAGCAAATGGTTCATGCTATTTTAGCAAGTTGGTAAGTTCCAATAATAAAGGAGCGTCCTGTATGAGCCAAAACCAGGACTATAACTCTATAAGTATGGGGGGTACCCCAAGACTGCAAAGTTCCATCATGCTATTATATATTTGCTGACGTTATGTATGATGATCCTTCTACAAATAAATAGTGCTGCAAGGACAATGTTTACATTCTACCTGTAGTATGCATCAACTGATTGTAACTTTTGTGTCAGAGCTTCGATCTGTTTTTCCAAGTCGTTGGCATATTGACGCTGAGCTTGCAGCTCATCCAGTGAATGATTTTTATCCGCTTCCCATTGAACTGCCCTTAAAGAAACCTGTTCTTCCTGTCAAAAGAAAATTTATCCAGTTATAAGAAGTCCACTTATACAGGAAATTCTAAAGTATCCAAGTTAAACATCAGTTAATAGAATATACCTTTTAGTATGTCATCTAATTGCCACAAAAAATGTCTATTTTCCTCAAAATCTATAGCATAGCAGACTTAACACTGAGGTCCTTGAAAGCTGAAATTAGAAGGTTTTATCACAATCAATCCTTGACTACAGAGTTATAACACTATCTGTCGGGTCCAACAGGTGAATTAGCACATTGCACAAAATGAAAACTCAGATAAACCCCACCTGCTGCTTGTAGTGGACCTCAGCTTCTTGGAGCTGCTGTTTAAGAGCTGACTCTTGCAGCTCCAGCTTTGCAGCACGCTGCTGCTCAGCTTCCAGTTGATCCTTTGAATACTTCCTATATGCACCCCACTTTATCTTGTTCACCGAAGCTTGTTCTTCCTGCAAAAACAAATATTTGTCATGTCAATACAGGATCAGAAAATTTTTTAAGAGAGAAATATCAGTGTGTTTAAATGCTATTGGCCTTTGCGTTGACAACTTCAGTACATGTCAAGACAGTTGACGCAAAGGCAGTACAAAGAAGAAGGGGCCCTTTGTTGCCATTTTGTAGATTAAACCGATACAACGGTTTCTCAATAACTGAAAGAAATACAAAACCAAACCAGGACAAAATGGTTTCGTCTTTAACAAGAACGAAGTGCTATATTTGCCAACCCCTAATTAACTTAGAAATAAGGCTTGAAATAAGAACAATATTACATTGATATTTGTTTTCAATAACACCAGTTTACATGATTTGTTGTGGTATGGTAGGCACCATCAAGTTCTTTTCTATTTTCCAGCAACTGTTTTTCTAACTCAACTTTCTCATGCTGAAAATATTGTATACATTATACATATGAGATAGCATTTCCAGGTGAAACCCCCAAATTATGGATGTGAAGTGGTTAACAAACATGAATTAGTTTCCTAGAAAATCTGTAACCAGAAAGTTTCTCTTCCAAGTATGCCTAATCACTACGAAGAGGTACGGGCTACCAGCATGTATACACACCTCTTCTCCAGTTTCAATCACTTATTCAAGCCATGAAAAAACTAAGCAGGCTTGGTGATGGAAACTAATAATTAGAAGATAGGTTTTAGTACACAAGCAAGATTGACCCAAAGAGGCACTGACCAAACAGGGGGATACCCAATTGAGCGTTGACCGATGAAACCAATCTCCAAGATGATATCTCGGGTGCTAAAGGCACGAAGAAATTGCTCAGACACCACAGGAAACAGATATTACCACAGATTTTTACGGGGGCCTTGAGCTCCAAAAGGTTAACTGCTGCAGGAAGATCTCCTTGGCGGCAACAGAGCTGCTTATTCTCCAACTTTGACAGATGCACGTTTTTCCTTGGCTTCGGATTCTTCACCTCCAGCAGTCGCCAGCGTAGGAGAAGCGGAGGATCTTGTACGTGCCGCGGAAGGACCGCGCCCGCGACGCCTCCTCACCGCCGCGGCAGTCCGCGCAGTCCCTGAGCGACGCACGCCACTCCAGCAGGCACCCGCCCCTCAGCAGCCACGGGTAGTTGCCCGCGCTCGTGCCGGGGGACTCCGGCAACACCGGCACTACCGAGTGGTCGCCGCAGCTCCTGGCGGCAGCCCTGGCGGCAGAGGTGTTGTACCTCGGGTCCAGCCGCACCACGGCCTGCGTGTCTAGGCACGTCACGTCGGTGGATCAAACCGCGGCGAAGAGCGCCTGGTGGGAGAGCGGCGAGAGATCCATCGGGGCCGAGGGAGGAGGCGGCAGTGTTGCAGGATCGGGAGGGGAGGCTCCGTGATTTTTGGTTGGGAGAAGAAGGCTTTCCTTGCAGCTGATTTTTGATCAGGGCGGAGGCCTCACGACGTATCGATCGTCGGGCGACGGACAAAGAGAAAACGCGATTACGCGAGGCCATCGCCCGGACGAAGGGGCCCATATGTCGGCGCCAAAAAAAACACCGAGGGGAGGGATGCCCACGTGCGGACGGAAACCGTGCTGCCACGACGGACGAGGAAAACACGACATTTGATTCTTTTAGATGTAGAGACGAGATGTTACTGTTGTGGTCTCGTGGACTTTTGTTGTAGTGTTAAAGTGGCCATGTGGCCAGATTTGACTATTTTGTGGTTGCTGTGCAGTTTGAAACTTGGAAACTATTTTTATCTATCTATTATCTTGGTTTGTGATGTTGATAATCTCATATTTCAGCCAAAACTCTGCCAAAAGTTTTCATATTCTGCTGTTTTTATTGATGTTTAAACTGGTCGGTTAGTTCAGTTAATAACCGACCGAACCAAAGTAACCGAAACCAAAGTTTTTTTTTTGAGACTTGGAGCTTTCATTCATATCAGGCAACCTGGTTACAATCAGCCTCCAGCAAGCTAAGGATGCTGGACGGGGCTTGACGCCACTCCACCGTCTCAGCCAAGCCAATAGCCTGCCTGGCAAACTCATGGGCTACACGATTACAAGCTCTGTTAACATGCACTAGCGTGAAACTAGAAAAAAACAGACTAAGCTCATGCATCTCCATGAGGACAGGAGCAATCACCGATCTCTGTATCTCTATCTCTCCACAGCCGCACCAACTCTAGGCAGTTAGTTTCGAGGCACAGCTTCGTAATACCGCATCGATGAGCCAAACTCATGCCATCTCTGCATGCCCAGGCCTCCATCGTCGTTGCATCCATACCTTGCACATACGGAATAGCTAGAGCTCCAAGAAAGACCCCGGCATCATCACGCAGCACAGCTCCGGTTCCTCCAAGTCTGGATTCTGCAGAGAAGGTCGCATCCACATTACCCTTCACCCAGCCAGTTCCTGGTTTCTGCCATCGAGGTGCTCTGCTAGGTGTCGCCTTTTGTTGCTGCGGGTGTAAGATCTCCCATAGATCAAATGCCGTGTCTCTAGCCCAGAACACTGCCTTCTGAATTGGCCATTCCGCTTCACCATGTCGCCGTTTATTCCGCAGTGTCCATAACGACCACATACCGCAAAGGATGACTGCTCGATCCCTTGCCGTTCCCAATGTATGCAGATCTCTTGCCCATATTACAGGATGTAGATTAGGTATCTTAACACCTGTCAGATATTTAGCTTGTTCCCAGAAAATTCTAGCAACAGTGCAATCCATAAGAACATGCTTAATTGTTTCGGCCGGAGCTCCACACGTGTTACAGTGCGCCTCTTGTTCGACATGGCGTTTGTACAACACATGTTTTGCTGGCAGAAATTCGTGTATAACTCTCCACCAAAACACCCTAACTTTCGGTGGGACATCAAGCTTCCAAATTCGTTTCCACATATCATCACTTGACTGACCGGATGTATTCAAATTCTCTTGCTGTCTACTTAAGATATCCAGCAACTTGTATGCAGACTTGACAGAATAAGTTCCATGCTTCTCCGGTTCCCAAGCCCAAACATCATCCGCCCGTCCCCGTACTGGAATTCTCAATATTGAGTCTACATCAACACTGATGAAGTTTTCTCTTACCTTCTCCTCATTCCACCAACAACTAGCAGTGAAAAGTTGATCCACATGAGTCAACTTCTGTCCATCCTGTGGGGTTATAGGTTTACCCCCAAAATGTTGTGGGATCCATCTATGTTCCCAAATATTTGTTGATTTACCATCTCCAATTCTTCTAATCAGTCCGGGTGTCAAAGCATCCTGCCCTGCCAGAATAGCCCTCCAAGTGCAGCTCGCTTTCTTCCTCCGAGTGCACTCCATAAAATCAGAATCATGAAAGTATCGTCCTTTCAGGACTCTGGTACATAACGCCTCAGGTCTTGTTAGTAGTCTCCATCCTTGTTTACCAAGCATCGCCACATTAAACCTTCTCAGATCACGGAAGCCCATTCCACCATTACACTTCGGCTTTGTTAGATGATCCCATTTCATCCAATGAATATGTTTGTTGTCAGCCGAGCTCCTCCACCAATAATTGGCAATCGCTTATCTCGTTTTTTTGCAAGTATCAACCGAAAGTAAGAAGCAGCTCATGGAATAAGTTGACACCGCCTGCGCTACTGATTTTAGTAGAGTTTCCCTGCCTGCACAGCTTGCCTGTCTACCACTCCAGCTCCCGATTGCTCCTTTTACCCGGGCCGGTATGTACTCAAAGGCTTCAATAGTTGATCTGCCAACAGCTGTAGGAAGACCCAGGTACCTTTCAGCAAGAGCCTCTTTATGTATATCTAACCGATCCCGCATCACTTCTTTCATTTCATCTTGACAATTGTCGCTAAAGAAGATAGCTGATTTTTCTCTATTAACCAATTGTCCAGAACCTTTACTGTAAATTTCTAGAATTTCCTTCAGTCGATCAGCCCCTCTCTGCGAAGCTTCTGAAAAAACCAAGCAATCATCCGCAAAGAGAAGGTGCGATACCCAGGGTGCGTGGATCCTCACTCGAACTCCCCTTGAGATATGCACTGGGCCGATCCCCTTCAGGAGACTTGAGAGCCCCTCCGAGCATAACAAAAACAAGTATGGTAAAATCGGGTCTCCCTGTCGAATCCCTCTTGTAGGTCTGAAACAGTCCGACAAAACACCATTAACTTTAATGCTGAAAGAAACAGATGTTACACACTTTATCACCAAAGAAACGAAGTCTGTATGAAGGCCCAATTTCAGCATTATTCCTTCTAGGTAAGCCCACTCAACACGGTCATATGCCTTTGCCATGTCAAGCTTAATCGCACAAGCACCCGTTTTTCCTTTCTTCCTTTCTAAGGTAGTGAATGCATTCATAGGCAATCAACAAATTGTCCGTGATCAGTCTCCTAGGGACAAATGCGCTTTGCTCTTTAGAAATAATCTCGTCTAGAAAAGTCCGCAATCTATTAGCCAACACCTTTGAACAAATCTTGTAAATCACATTGCACAAAGAGATAGGCCTAAATAGCTTCATTTCCTGCGGATTCTTGCACTTTGGAATTAAAACAATGGTGGTCTGATTGATCTCCTCAGGCATGTCATCACCATTAAGAAAATTGATCACCGCCGCAGCAACTTGTGGGCCGATTTCGTCCCAATGAGTTTGGTAGAAACCCGCTGTGAGTCCGTCAGGCCTTGGTGCCTTATTAGCTCCCATCATGAAGACAGCTCGGCGCACCTCGTCCTCAGTATAGGGCAAGGCGAGGGAGTTGTTTGCCTGCGCTGATACTTTCTGCGGTACATGCTCCAGAATGGCATCCGGGTCCAGCTCTTCCTGGGCCGTGAACATGGTTTGGTAGAAGTTCACTGCGATGGCCTCAATCTCCCCTTGTTCATGCGCCCATGAACCATCATCTCTCTTCAGGGAATTACTACGATTGCATCGTGCACGTTCCCTTGATTTTGCTTGGAAGAGGGACGTGTTCCTATCCCCATCCCTCAACCAATCCACCCTCGACCTTTGCTTCTCCATGCACTACTCCCGCGAGAGCATCTCTGCCAGTCGAGACATAATTTGCCTTTCCCACCACGGCGGTCCCGAGCCTAAAGAATTTCCTCGCACCTGCTCATGTTCCTGCCTCAGGCGCCTCAGTTCTTGACGCACAGACCCAAAAGTCGTCTGCTCCCACTCCTGCAATGAGCTCTGCACCAACCCCAGCTGTCGTCGGACATCAGCTAGCGTCAGCGTGCCCTCACCCACCACCCAGGATCGTTTCACCGTGTCCATATAAGTTGGATCGCGTCGCCACATGTTCTCATACCGAAAGCTTTTTCGTCTTCATCTCCTTTGCCGAGTCTCTATGCAATCAATCAGCAATGCGCAATGATCTGATTCTGTTGTTTGCACATGCCAGAGCTTCACATCTTGAAACAAGATTAAGAATGTATCTGTTGCAAGGCCACGGTCTAAACGGACTTTGATGTTATGACCATCCTGTTGCCGGTTATCCCAAGTATATGGAAGCCCAATATAACCAAGGTCCGTAAAACCACAAACCGATACAACATCCCTAAAACCCTCCATTTGGCGTTCTGGGCGCACCTGGCCCCCAATCTGTTCAGCCGCATTAAGCACCTCGTTAAAGTCCCCAGTACACAACCAGGGAAGCGTCGAGTGGCTCTTGAGCAGCCTTAAGCGATCCCAACTTCGATATCGCAATTCTTTCCGTGACTCCCCATAGAAGCCTGTAAATCTCCATTTCTCCTCCTGTGAACTTGGGTCCGAGACAGCAATATCAATGTGCATTTTGTCATAGGAATGAAGTTTCACATCCACATCCTTCGTCCACAGCATAGCCAGACCGCCACCTCTCCCATAGCTCCTCACGCCTATGCCATTGGGAAAACACAGGGTGCGTTGCAATCCATCCACTTTATCAGAGAATAGTCTCGTCTCTGACAAAAACACCACCGTGGGCCGATGTATCTCACACAGGCTACATAGCTCTTGAACTGTCTCGGGCTGCCCCAAGCCCCGACAGTTCAAACATAAGATTTTCATTGTGCTCAGCGGGGGCTGCCACTCGCAGCCGCCGCCGATCTCGCAGTCTGATAATTGTCGGACATTTTCTGCCTCTTCAACAGTTCATCCGAGATGGTTTCTTGACCCTCAAAAACAGTATCCAATTGGCTAGCATATGCACTCACAAGCGCTGTCGGCACAAGTGCTGAAGTGCCCACTACCGGTAAGTTAAGGTCTTGCGCCGGTGAGGACGTTCCCCCTGCTCCTTTGGATTTTCTTTTCCTCACCGGCTTCCGTACCTCAGTTTTCTTGACTTCAAAAAGTTGTCGGTTTGCGTCAGACCCCGACACACCTTTTGTTATTTCCACTGGAACTTTCTTTCTCCCCCCTTGATCTTGTGTCTTGAGGGGCGACACTACCTCTTCCTTGGCTTCCTGGCCATCCTCATCTCCTGTTTTTGCCGTGGCCTGTTTCCCCTTGTTGCCCACCGATCCGCGCACTGATCGGGAGTCAGATGAAGAGGCACTGCCAAAGGATTCAGCTGCAGCATCCACAAAACTTTGCAGCTTCTTCTTCCTCTCATCAGGAGCTCGCAGGTTGGTGTCATACGGCAGCTTACCATTCTCATCTTTTGGGGCTGGCGTTACGCACTCAAGATTAGTGTGCCCCATTAACCCACAGGAACGGCAGAAAAAAGGAAGCTTCTCGTATTGTGCTTTAAACCATTCCGGCGGTTTCAACTTGTCCGTCTTAAGAAGAACACCACGCCGGATCGGCTTAGCCACCTCAATAGCCACTCTGGCACGTAAGAACGGGCCACTAGCTTTTCCATCTCCATCAACATCCATCTTCACCACATCTCCCAGGAGGCCCATGGCACGAGCCCCCCTGTGCAAGTTCATCCAACCAAGAGGAAGATTGAGAATTCGCACCCAGAGTTCCATGCGATCAAAACGAATGTCAGACGGCTTGACTTTCTCATCATATTCCTTCATTATCACAGCATGTTTTCCGATCATCCAAGGTGATCCTGCCAAGGCCTTCTCCATATCATGCTTACAACCAAAATGTGCCACAAACAGATTATCACCCTTCTCACCGATCGATCGGATCTTCAGTCCGTACGGGTTACCCATGCCGGTTTCATCGCTCCAACGATTGTGCTCACATGCAGCGCAGACGGGGACAGTGCCTTCCCAATCAGCGCCCATTCCGTCGCCGCCGCAGGCTCCCCATCATCCTCATCGTCGCTGAATCCCGCAATGCCTTCTTCCACTGCCGTCAAGTTGAGACGCTGCAGCAGATCACCCACGCTTGGATCCGTTGTTCCTGGGACACAGACTTTCTCAGGGCCTGAGCCCTCCACACCTCCAACCCTCGTCGACGCCATTCGATCACGGGGAGGAAAAAACTATGCCACGCTCCAAACTGAAGCGCGCAGAGCGATCCCTCTACTAGAATTCCTAAGCGGCGCTTAAAAAACCCAGTGGGAAACTAGGGTTTGGTTGATGGTTGCCGGCGCAAGAACAGCTAACCGGCAATTTGCGGTGGCCGCGAGCAACTGCAGTGTTGCCAGCGGGGCGTGGACGCCGGGTCAGGTGACTGGCGGCTTAAGCCTAGATACTGTGTAACCGAAACCAAAGTTGCTCAGTGCTCATTTTTATTAGGAACCGTCGGTTCCTGTTTTCTGAGCCGAACTTTCTGAAAAACCGAAGAACCGGTTTAACCGAACGCCCATCCCGGTCCCATACGTGTTTGACTCGTTTCTAAACGGACTAGGGTTCTGTGTGACAGAACCCCACGTCGCAGCGCGCCGCCGCCACTGCCGCTGCCGCCGAGAAATTCCTAGGCGGCGATGGCCATGGCCCGGCGTTCTGCTTCCCATCTCCTCTGCTCCTTCCGCCCTTTCTCCCTCCTACTCCAGCCGCCGCACGCTGATGCCCCTTCGCCGGTGGCCTCGGCCCGACGGGCGCTGTCGTCGGCGTCCGCCCTCCGGGCGCGGGACGAGAAGGACGCGGCGCGGTGGCGGGAGTCGATGGACCGGATGCGGAACATTGGCATCTCCGCGCACATCGACTCCGGAAAGACGACGCTCACGGAGCGGGTACTCTACTACACCGGCCGGATCCATGAGATACACGAGGTGCGCGGCCGCGACGGCGTTGGCGCCAAGATGGATTCCATGGACCTCGAGCGCGAAAAGGGGATCACGATCCAGTCCGCTGCCACCTACTGCACCTGGAAGGGATACCAGGTTCGATTGTTTTTTTCATCTTCTCTTAGTTCTGCTTGGTTCATTTCGCTTTGATATGGACCCTTATCACTGTGATTTCGTTGTTAGTTGAAGAAAAATTGCTAAGGACGGAGGTTGGGTTGATAGTTAAGTCTATTTGTTTAGTTTCGAACATATACACAAAAATGTATGAAGAAATTACCGAATTTAAGAAAAATCGGGATTTCATTTATGGAAAAGAAAAGTAGAGGGACAAAGGGATGAAAGTGTGTTTGTAGCATGGGGAATTGAGGATTGTTAAGGCCACTTATAGTCGGACATATTTACAGAAAAAAGAACTGTGGCGGTAGGGGAGGAATAGAGAAACAACTGATGACAAATTACTGTAAGATATGGGTAAGATCTCCTCAACGGAGCCACCAGCCACCAGAGAGAAGAATCTAACAATTGTCTTTTTGTGAAATTTTTACACAGTAGTTTTGCAGATGATGCCAATATGCCTTGGATATTTCATGACATATTCATGGCTCTGTTAGCAGGGTAGAGTCTGATTGCTTTGCACTATTGTAAAGGCGTACTTTTCATCACATTTTTTCATGGGTCTGATTAGATTGGGTGAGCTGATTAGTAATTATACTGATTTTAAGTTGCATTAAGTGTCTTCGGGCTGGGTTCTGTGGCTTCCGGTCATTCTTACTGGCTGAGGCAGTTCCATGAAAATCTTACCCAAACCTAGCAATACGTCATTAGTCTTATGCTGTAAATTACCAACATAAAGAATGATTATGGTCATGGTTATTAAGGCATCGCTTAGTTGGAGCGGTCCAGGGTAGCTGCAGAGGCAAGGCATCACCCCGTCGCCTTACGGGCATGCCGTCACCCACTCGATTCTGCTGCTGGCCCTCTCTATTCCACTGTCTCCCGCTCGATTCAACCACTTCCTGCTTGATTTCTGCTGCTACTTGCTTGATTTCTGGCATCTGCTTGTCAATCGCTTGATCTGGAAGGGAAGTTGATGGCACTCGGTGCCGAGCGGCGAGGGAAGGAAGGGAAGTGGCAGAGAGGACAAGTTGTATGCTGCAGCAGCACATTTGGAAAAGCAGAGAGGGAAGCAAGGGACAGCTAAGGAGAATGGTGGCCCTGGAGAATGAGAAAGACGGCTGAGGCGGCACTGGGATGCCTCTGATGTATATGCAATCACATCAGAGGAGGTGCACATGGGTTGTCTGCTGGGCCAGGCCAGCCCCCCTCTTACTTTCTTTTTTTTTCTTTTTTTTTCCATTTCCTTCCCCCTACATGTTGCTGTTTGCATATCTTTAGCTTGGTGTGGCATCGCCTCGCCTCACGCCTTACTCGCCAAAGCTTAAGCTCAGTGTTGCGTCATCCAAATGATTCTGTTTTTCTTGAACCCACATTACATTGTTCTTGCTATAAGGATTTCAAAACCCACGTTATAATTTGGATGCAGGTTAATATTATTGATACTCCAGGCCACGTGGATTTCACCATTGAGGTTGAAAGGGCACTCCGTGTTCTTGATGGTGCTATACTTGTACTATGTAGTGTTGGTGGTGTACAAAGTCAGTCGATCACTGTTGATCGGCAAATGAGAAGATACGAAATTCCAAGAGTTGCATTCATTAACAAATTGGACCGTATGGGAGCTGATCCATGGAAGGTTCTTAACCAGGTGAGCTTGAATTTCACTGTACAGACTGTGCTTTGATTCCGCTGAAAAATCATTCCTGTCTCACATTGATTAAATTATGCCTTTCTTTTTTCATGTATTCAATATGAGTTTTGCGATGAGAAGACAAACTTAAAAAATTGGCATGATAAGATCATATCAGTAGCTAAACTATGATGACATCATGGTAATGGAGGACATGATGTGATGATGAACACTCCTATTGGATCTGAACAGTCATTCGCAATGCATACTAATCAGCAAATAGCATAGCGCATAGGCTAGTTCTGAGGCAAAAAAAAAATGAAGTATTTGATGACCGATGTATTTTTTCTTGCTCCCATCCAGAGTACCATCATTATTGTCCAATTAGAGAGACACTCATTACTATAAACTGGGATCACCTTGATCTTACCGGAATGTACTGCTTACAATCTTAATGAAGTTAGAGAAAAAAAAACAGCACTACGCATAAATTGTATCAATGTACACGTATGCTAGCTTATTATAGTTGAGTCTGTACTGGATAATTAGTGATCTCATTCATTACAATATCCAACTTGATCCAGAAACTTACATCCTCTTTACTTCAAGGGAGATACTCAGATACCCTTGCTACTGAATGTTAGCATTTTCTCTTTTTTTTCCATTGAAAATTTGTACTTCCCTCTAGTTATATGATCGTGCTTCTCCGGTTCTCCGTCCCTGCATCTAATCTTGCTCAATGTAGTTACAAAAAGACCATGGCCCTCCTTAGTCCATTGCTTGGTCCTGTAGTCCATTCTCATGACAGTTGCTCTGAACAATTGCCCTTCTCCTATGTTATCAATTTTTAATTCATAAGTATAGTATTTTATTTTCTTTAGCATCTCATCTTAACTGATGGAATGAATATATTCGAACAACTAGCTAATAACATTCTTGAACTTCTTTCTGACTTTTTTTTCACATTTCCTACATGTAGGATATTAGGTGAAAAATGTATGTGAAATGCACAAAAATACATATTCATGCACCAGAAGTGTTCATTTTCTAAAGGAAAAAGTCTAAATTACGCCCTCAACTATTGGCTAAGTCTAGATAACCCCCTAAACTATTTTTTTGTTCAAATAACCCCCTAAACTGTGTCAATTAGTTCAGTTTACCCCTTAGCAAGATTTGTCTTTTTTGTTTCTCCACATACAAATAGAGTTTTAAGTTCAAATTTTGCAGTGTGATAGACGACATCATAACTTATGTTAGAAAAATATATTATGAATTTTTCAGTATTATTTTAATAGCTAGTACATCTAATTATAAATTAATCATGAACTGTATAAAATTAAGTACAAAAAAATCATATGATATTTTTAAACATAATATACGATGTTCTCTGTCATCCCACAAAATTTGAACTTAAAACTTTATTTGTGCGTGGAGAAATAAAAAGGACAAATCTTACTAAGGGGTAAATTGGACCAATTGGCAAAGTTGTGGTAGTAAATGGAACCACATATAGTTTAGGGGCTCAACTAGAATTTTGACCATTGTTGAGGGGGTAATTTAGACTTTTCCTTTTCTAAAATATTGTCATAGATAGCTTCCTTAGAATTACTATGTAATAAATGTTTTTGGAAAAGCAATTACTCACAGAGTTCTCCCTGATTTCTTCTTTTTTTGTTCTTACCACTTCCTTCTTATACTTTTAAAATCACTCTTCAATTTATCGAGTTATATGATGGATTTGAAGTGTATTTATGTGGTTTAATAGTTGGGGGTGTAATATGAACCTTTCATTTTGAAAGTCAGCTACTGCATAGTCTTTCTCTCTAAAGGTAGACTAGATTATTGGTAAGTGGAAAATGCGATCTTCCCCCCTCAAGAAACTATCAGTGGAAAGGGAATAGGCCATCTCATATGGAATGTGGATGGCTTTTGTCAGAGTTTTTCAGTAGTTTTCGTAGTCACATGTTTTTCTTGACATGTCATTTTTAGGTGAACATGCAAATTGTTTTTGGGGAAAATTTCAAATCAGTTTATTATTTTCAGAATGATAATTTTACTCTTCTTCTATCCTTATTAGTATCTTGCAGTTTTATTACCATTTAGGTAAATAAGGCTTCCATTTTTATGCTATGGTCCATTTTGGTTGAGACCACCAGATCATCATTTATGCTATAGATTTTTTTTTTTTGCTGGTGTTGTGTTCCATCATATCCTGATTTGCTTTAACTTTATTTTTGTTACTTTAGTATATTTATTTACTTTTAGTGATGTTCTGGTTATGACTTCTCCCTCCATCCCAGGTTATCTTTTGCAGCAGCTAATAATGTTTGACTTAGGACAAACTTAAATGTAGCTATATTCTGGGACGAAGGGAGTATGTTGGAACCAGTTTCTCCAGCTGATTATTGCTTTTATTCTTTATGTGTAAAGGCACGTTCCAAGCTCCGGCACCACAATGCAGCTGTACAAGTACCCATAGGATTAGAAGAGGAGTTTGAGGGTCTTGTTGATCTTGTAGAAATGAAGGCTTATAAGTTTGAGGGTTCTAGTGGGTGAGTATTCTCTAGGGATTTTCCATACTCAGGGCTATTTGGAATCTTGAATGACACATCTATTTCAATGCGCAGCCAGAATGTTACTGCATATGATGTTCCATCGGACATGGAAGAGTTAGTCACAGAGAAGCGACGTGAACTTATTGAAGTTGTTTCTGAAGTAGACGATCAGCTTGCTGAAGCTTTTCTCAATGATGAGCCAATAACAGCTAATCAGCTTAAGGTTTGTTCAATTTTACCTTCTTAAAAAGTTTTTTATTGTTTACTATCTCCATTATTGTTATTATTCTGTTTTCATGATTATTGTGCACCTATATAATTTACATGGAATTGTTTATATTGAACATATATAAGCAGACAGTTCGTCTGAAAAATGAGTTTGGCTTATTGCTACATATTCTGAAGCTGATCTAACTATCTAGCTGCTTAGCAACCGTCACAGTTGACCTTATATGTTAAAAACATTGTGGTATTCTGATAGTGGTTCTTTTTCCTTAATTTGTTAATAGAACATGCAATGTGTAATGGATATGGGTGGAAGATGATTATTCGACTTTTTTCAGTAATTATGCTAAAAACTAGCTTAACTACTTTTTGAATTTCAGACCTGTTATTTCTGGCACCATGTTGTTTATCAAATTTCTTGGCATAAGTTCATGATTATAATCTACCTGTAATTTGTACAGCAAAACCAAGTGAGAAATGATTATACAAAATGTTTACACTAATCATTTTAAAAGCTAATTAAATAAAGATTTCCCACAGATGTAAAAAGCGATTGTTGAAAGGATGTGATGTCCTTGGGCCTCATTGGCCGAGGATGTAAATCCAAGTTTTTGATCCTATGCTATGTTCAATGGTTTACACAATTACATGTGCTGAAGGAAAAAAAGATGTACCGCAAATCTGTAGCCCACATTGGTTGGTGATATGCATAATGTTTTTTCAAGTCTTGGGTCCTATACTATAGAAAGTATTTTGTATGCCTTAATTTTTGAGCTGCAAGTGAAACATTTTTTTTTATACTCGACTGAGGGAGACTCCCTCTGGACCTTTTTCTAAGAAGGCCCCGTCCTTCGAATCAGGGTTGAGACAGGAGTTTCAACGACTCTTGGAGTTCAGCGCTCTAGCCAGTCCACCATCAGAAGCTTAGCCAAGCGAATCATAGAATTTGTAATTAAACCTTTATGTTCAAGATATGCTGATGATGTTTTTCTAATTGGTACTTGAGTTCACAAGTGGACTAGTTATCTATGATGTGATATCATGCCAACTCATTGTCACGTAAGTTTGTAGTCAAAATCTATATTTGATTGCGTCATTCCTATTTCTGATTACATCAGATTTCAGGAAATGCACGATATTGATAAGTTGATGACCTGTTAGTTCTTCCCAAATTGTTGTCATGCTGTTTGATATTATGTTCTCGATCAGGCGGCTATTCGAAGAGCAACAGTGGCAAGGAAGTTCATACCAGTTTACATGGGAAGTGCATTCAAAAATAAGGTTCGTGACTGCCAAGTCCATTCCCTGAAAGTTCCATTTTTTTTTGTTTCTTTTGTAAATGGTTGTAAATGCCAAGTCCATTCCCTGAAAGTCCATTTCCTGTAAATGGTTTTTTTGTTTCTGATGAAAAAATTGTTGCTAAACCTGTGTTTCTAAAGTTTCGTAAATAACTCTACAATTCAGTGTTATTGATTAATTGCTTAGCTAATAGCTGAATTGCAAATTTAAAACAGACAACAGTGACTGAATGTGCCATACTGCTTTTGTATTTCAGAACTTCAATGAAAGGCATGGAATTATGATGTAACTTAAACCTTTTTAAGTATAATATTTGCACTAGAATTATAGATGGCAAATCACACTAAGGCTGTTGGCTGTATTAAAAGCCCAAATGGAACACAACCTAAATTAAGTTATATATGCTATTTTCCTAAGTGAAGGTAGCAAATAAAAAATTGAAATTATGAACCACACCTGCGCACCTTATATTAAGGAAAGAAAAAGGATCGGTGCCCACCGGATGCCTGGTCTTTTGGGTTGGTTTGTTGGGCTCCGGTGGCCATGGAATCCGCTGTGCACTCTTAACATTTTGTTGAAGCCCAGAAGCTGTAACAGTAGTGCTTAAGTATTAACGCTGCTATCATACAAACCATTTGTTGATGCTATTCAAGGTTGACTCTGACTCAGAGGAATAGTATAGTAATAGTCTTGGATGCATTTGCTTTGCTCTGTTTTTCCTCTGAGCACCAATATTACACCCAAAACAGCTATTATGCCCTTATTGATAGCCAATATAGTGCAGACTTCTTGCGTGTTCGAGGAAAAAAAAAGTTATTGTAGACTTATTGATGCTTTTGGACTGTATTAAGTTGAGAATACCGAAAACTGTTGGTATTGGCTGATTACGAAAATTTGGTGAAGACCTTGAGGTTTTGTAACCACTCTAGGATGAGAACTTGTTGGCAGCTATACTGTTAATCTAACAGTCAAATGATTCATAAGATGATTGGTTAGTGTTTTTGAGCTTACACTGTCTGTTTTGCTTGGTTTGTAGGGTGTCCAACCGCTTCTTGATGGCGTGTTGGACTATCTACCATGCCCATTGGAGGTTAACAGCTATGCCCTTGATCAAAACAAAGCAGAAGAGAAGGTACTAAGGGATTTCCACAATTGTATTATAGCTATAGACAAATCTTTCTTTGCACTTTAGTACTTTACAACACTTCCCATCTTGTTTTTTTTTTCTCGAACTGCGCAGGAGAGCTGCGTGTCATTTCATTAAGGTAGAAAAAAGGCAAGAGTGTGGTCAGACCCCACTCGAGTACAAGAACAAACAAAAACAGAAAAAATAAGAGACATGACCAGAGAAAAGGTCCTATAAACAGGCCCTTATTCTCCCAAATTAGGCACCGTGACCAGTAGCTCCTGAAGCTTTCTTGCTTCAGCGCTACACCAAAGACTTCCTTCATCCTTGACAGCCCTAAGAACATCCTGAACATTCGGCCTGGTATTCTCAAAAACGCAAGAATTGCGATGTTTCCAAATCTCCCAAGCTACAAGGATGATCAAGGAATTTAGACCCTTCCGCATGTCTTTGGGTACAGCTGAAATTGATGTCCACCACCATTTTGAGAAGCGAGCGTCCATGGTGTCTGGCGTCAAGGAAAGGAGGCCCAACTGTTGGAAGATCCGAGCCCATATTTGCCGGGCGAAATCACAGCCAACCAAAAGGTGATGGATATTCTCCTCAGCTTGATCACAGAGAGGATACGCCTCGGGGTGGGGCAAGCCTCTCTTCGCAAGACGATCGGCCGTCCAACACTGATTGTGAAAAACCAGCCAGATGAAGAACTTGCAGCGAGCAGGTGCCCAGGTTTTCCAGATTCTTCTCCAGGTTACAAATTTGATGGTGCCAATAAAGAAAGCACTATATATGCTGACTTACTTGTGTAAAGACCAGATTGTGTAAATTTCCACACAAATTGATCTGGCACTTCATTCTGCAGAACCAGACCATCCACCATACCCCATATCTGTAAATACTCGAAGAGAACCTGGACTGTAAGAGCTCCTTTGATGTCGTCCACCCATCTTCAGTTCTGGAGTGCTTGGGCTACGGTCTGTCTCTTGGCTATACGCTTGGGGACAGTACTGAACAAGTTGGGTGCCAGTTCAGACAAGGTATTACCATCCAACCATCGATCTGTCCAGAAGAGTATTTGCTCACCATTCCCTACAATGGCGTTAACTGCAATGTTGAAGAGAGCTTGAGCATTGTGAGGGACTTGAATAGGAAGGCCCGCCCAAAGTCTAGATGGATCAGTTTTTTCAGCCCACAACCAATGAATCCGCAAAGCATAGCCAATCAGTTCCAAGTTATGAATCCCAAGGCCACCATATTCCAAAGGCCGTTGAACCCTTTCCCAGGATGCTAAACAGTCACCTCCCTTAGCCTGCTCCTGGCCCTTCCAAAGGAACCCCCTCCTTTTTTTGTCGATAGCTTTTAGAACCCATTTGGTAAATCCATGGCAATCAGAAGGTAAATAGGGGCAGCAGTTAAAACTACACGAACCATTACCAGTCTTCCTGCTCGATTCATTAAAGAAGCTTTCCACCCCGGCAAATAATCTGCAACCTTGTCAATCAATGGCAGCAGAACCTCCTTTGTGGGTTTACCAATTGTGAGAGGTAGCCCAAGATAGGTGCAAGGAAAATCCTTAACTGTACAGGACAAGATTTCAGCTGTGTTATTTAGATCATCGTCAGAACAATGAATGGGGGACACCGAGCTTTTGGACAGGTTGGTCTGGAGTCCGGAGGCATGTCTGAAAATATCCAGCAGCTGTTTGATTACTAGTATATCCTCCCTAAACAGCCTTAAGAATACCACTGCATCATCAGCATAAAAAGAAACCCTATGCTGGGCCCGTTGTACAGCCAAAGGCTGCAGCAATTGCTCTCTTGTAGCATACTCAATCATTGAATTAAGAATATTCATGACCAAAATGAATAGCATCAGGGACAAAGGATCGTCTATGAAGAATTGTCTCCCCTGGTTCCCCATTCACCAAAACATGAGTAGAGGAAGTTGATAACAGCAGACATAAAAGATTAGTCCACTGCTGTCCAAACCCAATATGTCGCAAAATTTCCAACAAGAAGGGCCAAGAGACAGAATCAAATGCCTTGGAGATGTCAAGTTTAAGAAGGATATGAGCTTCTTTCTTCTTGTTCTTGTGGGCAGGGATTTGACCATCTGTTGGACAAACAGAAAATTATCATGAATTCTCCGACCTTTCACAAAGGCAGTTTGGTTGGAGGTGATCAGATTTGGTAGAACAGGAGCCAATCGATTGGCCAATATTTTAGTCACTAATTTAGCAAAGCTGTGCACCAAACTTATAGGACGAAAATCCTTAACCTGAGAAGCATCCTGTTTCTTAGGTAACAGGGCAATGAATGCAGAATTCAGGAGTCTAAACTTAAAAACATGGCCTCGGTATATAGCGTCTGTTAGCACCACAACAAGAATTACTTGTTGTTTAAACTGCTGGGATTGAATCACTCAATTTCAGCCTAGATCTCTCTCTTGCTTGAACTCACAAGAATAGGCAAGTAATAACTCAAAACTTTATAGATTCACACTATAATCTTACACAACATACTAGGTCTTCACAACCTAGCACTACTAGCTTGATCTTCACAACCAAGCACTACTAGTATTCTATCTCTTATGCTCGTACTCATCACAAGAGGGGTACATGTCCTTATATAGGACTTACAAACCATCATACAAGAGCACAACTCATCTCTAGCTAATCACTAGCTAGCTTACTCACTTTACAACTCATTGACAACTCCATGTCCTAGCCAATTTGACTTTGATTTCTTCAAGGATAACCAAACTACTACCCAGAAACTTCAAGTAGTCAATTCCAACTTTTACTTCCTAATGCTAACTAAGCATTAGCACAAAGAAACAAGTTAATTTCCTTTTGACTTGGACAACTCATGCCCATAGATGCATGTAGATGCATCCACACAATTCTTATGACAAGATTATTTCCAACATTCACCCCCTAATCTTGTCATAATGACTCACAATTGTGGATCACCCATATCTTCATGCTCATGAGCAGCAGCGCCCTTGTGCCATCATTGCATCCAGTAGCCTCATGCCATCATCACCTTGCCATAGCTTCACACCGTGGCCTTCACATGGCGGATTCACACCACTCCTCTTGTAATAGCTTCACACCATCTCGCAGTAGCTTCACACCACTTGCATGGTGGATTCACACCACTCCTCTTGTAATAGCTTCACACCATCTCGCAGTAGCTTCACACCACTTGCATCTTATAGCGCTCTCGCAACACTGTTAACACTTTTTAGTAGTATCACACCACTGTACTTCTAGCAGCCTCACGCTGCCCAAACCAAACAATATCTCATTGTCTTGGTTGCCGGCATCACAACAAAAATACTTTTGGCAGCATCACACCACCATAAAACTTGGTTTCACACCAAACAGAACAGCATCACGCATTCATGGTTATCAGTTTCACACTGACATCTACTCTTAGTGACTTCACGCCACCAAGTCCGAACACGGCTTCACACCGTCACATCTATTGTTGCTGCCTTAAATCATAATAAGGTAGGTTCATCATCGGAATAACCTTGAGTTAACAAGACCTTTTCCTCCTTTCTTTTCTTAGGACACTCCCAAGCAAAATGCCCATAATCTTGACAATTATAACATTTTACCTTACTTTTGTCTGTGTCCTTTATGGCTACCTTTGGCATGGCCCCGACCTTGCACCGAGTCCTGTTCTCTTGCCATGAGGAGCTTTTCTTCAGATCGGACCTCCTGTCCCTTGAGCACCTCTTCATGAGTCTTCAATGACCCAATGGCCTCCTCCGTGGCCATATTGTTGATGTCGCCGAACAGCACCATTGATGACGCAACATTGATGAATTTGGTGGAGACGGATCGTAGTAGCTTCTTGACAACATACTTCTCCTCCACCGCATCTCCAAGCTCACGGATACGCCCAACTAGCGTCATGAACTTCCCAGCGAAATCATCAACAGATTCCGCATCACTCATCTTGAGGTTATCAAGATCAGCTCGCAAGGACGGGGCCCTTGCCTCCCGGACACGCTCAACGCCCACATGCATGGAGCGCAGTGCCTCCCACACATCATAGGCGGTCTCCTTCTTTGAAACTCGCAACAACGTCTCATCGTCGACCGACTGGGAGATGATCGATAAGGCCAGCTGGTCCTGGACCTCATCGACAGCCTCGATCGGTGGCTTCTTCCCTCGATCAACAGCACCCCATGCGCCGTTAGCTCGTAGTAAGAACTTCATCCTCATTGCCCACGTCGCGTAGTTTGTCCTTGTGAGCATCGGGAACGGGAGCCTCCCTGTTGTTGCCGTCGCCACCATCGAGCTTCCTAAGCCACTGCTCACGATGGCTTTGCCTGATAACGAATCTTCGTGCGGCATCGTCTTCATCAACCTTGGCTCTGATACCAATTGTTAGCACCACAACAAGAATTACTTGTTGTTTAAACTGCTGGGATTGAATCACTCAATTTCAGCCTAGATCTCTCTCTTGCTTGAACTCACAAGAATAGGCAAGTAATAACTCAAAACTTTATAGATTCACACTATAATCTTACACAACATACTAGGTCTTCACAACCTAGCACTACTAGCTTGATCTTCACAACCAAGCACTACTAGTATTCTCTCTCTTATGCTCATACTCATCACAAGAGGGGTACATGTCCTTATATAGGACTTACAAACCATCATACAAGAGCACACCTCATCTCTAGCTAATCACTAGCTAGCTTACTCACTTTACAACTCATTGACAACTCTATGTCCTAGCCAATTTGACTTTGATTTCTTCAAGGATAACCAAACTACTACCTAGAAACTTCAAGTAGTCAATTCCAACTTTTACTTCCTAATGCTAACTAAGCATTAGCACAAAGAAACAAGTCAATTTCCTTTTGACTTGGACAACTCATGCCCATAGATGCATGTAGATGCATCCACACAATTCTTATGACAAGATTATTTCCAACAGCGTCTAGGGCCATCAATAGATCACCCTTGATGATACTCCAACATGATTTATAGAAACGGCCTGTGAAACCATCTGGCCCTGGCGCCTTGTCCATCGGCATGTCTTTTATAGTTGCCCATACCTCTTCTTCTGGGAAAGAAGCATCCAGATGGGAGAGCTCGTGCTGCTGTATACCTAACTCTGCAAGGTCGATAGTATAGTCTCTATCTTCAGCTTTTCCTAGAAGGTTTTCATAAAAGTCTAACACGGCTGCCTGTTCGTCGTCCTGAGAGACTGCTATCTGATCACCAACATTTAGCTTGGGGATAAAATTCTTCTTTTTCCTGAACCTTGCTTGCTGATGGAAAAAGGTTGTATTGGCATCACCATCTTGGAGGTAGAGGATATGAGAACGCAGGCGAGCAATAGTTCTTTCTAGAGAGGCCAGACCAAGACAATGGAGCCTGAGCTTCCTCCGCAACCACTCCTCATTTTCAGAGAGTTCCCTAGAGTCACGCTCAATTTCCAGGCGGTGTAGAATTTCTTTGCATTTCTAGTTGAATTTTAATATTGCCCACCTTCCTCTGTCCCCATCTTTGCAGCCCTTTACTAAGCCTTTGCAACTTCAGAAATAGGCGCTCAACTGCACAATTTGATGACACAGGAGCTTCCCAGTGCTGTTTCACCGCATCTAAAAAACCTGGCATCTTGGTCCAAAAGCTCTCAAAATGAAACCGTCGCTTGCCAACCGTCTTCACTTTGTGGCCAAGTATGAGAGGGGCAATGGTCAGAAACTCCTGCTGTCGTACTTTGCAAAATTGATTCCGGAAATATGCTGTCCCAATCGACACAGCAAAAAGCTGTCCAACCTGACTAAAGTGGGAGATTGTCGCTCATTAGAACAGGTGTACTTTCGGCCAAGCAGGGGGATTTCCTTGACCTCCATATCATTAAGGAAGCGTCGGAATCTGCCCATCATTGCTCTTGGCGTTGACGACTACTCTCCGCCTGCGACCAGCCATCGGGACCAGGAGCCCGTGCTGCCTTCAAATGGCCGCGCTCGTCGTCCCTCAGGACGATACGAGGTGCCGCCCGCGGAGAGACTTCACCGGCAACGGCCGAGGCCATCTGATGTGCAACACTAGAGGCCTACAAGGCCACCGTCGGGTGAGCAGCTGGGCCTTGGACTGCCACACGGTAGTGAGGATAGGGACGGAGGATACAGGGGAAAGCTTCCTGGCGCCGGGGGAGAGAGGGCGAATGTCCGGCAGGCAGTCGTGCCCTTGGGGGTGGCTGCCAGGCCCGGAGTGGATGCTGGCGTGGGGCTGGTGGGGAGGGAGGCGCCGGGATGGGGGAGGGGAGGGCAGGAGACGCGAGCCATCTTAGGAATTTCTTCTTCCCATCTTGTAGCACTCATCCTATTAGTGGAAATGAGTGGAGGTGGTAATGTATGTAATGGTAAGAAGTTTGGGAAGCTTGTTTATAACTGTGTAGCATTTCTTGTGTAGTTTAGCCCTCTGTTATATTTAGCGACAAATTTCATACATTATTGTTTACATTGAGTTACACCTTTTGTCTTGGTCTTAGGTCTTGTTGGCTGGAACTCCGGCTGAACCACTTGTGGCATTAGCGTTTAAGCTAGAGGAAGGTCGTTTTGGTCAGCTGACATATCTAAGGTGATTCTTGTTTTTGTAGTTACCGATCGATTGTGTTCTCATTGATTTATCTCTGTAGTGGAAGTCAATTCTATATAATTTTATTCCTAAATTACTTATTTTACTGTTTTTGTTTCCAGAATCTATGATGGCGTGATGCGGAAGGGTGACTTCATATACAATGTCAATACAGGGAAAAAAATAAAAGTGAGGCTTAATTCCAACCTCCAAGTACCAGCAAGGCAGTTCATGGCTTTCTATTGTTCTTTGAGCAGGGACCTTTAAGGTTTTAACAGTTGAATAACAATTTTTTCAATTTGAGAGACCATAAATTTTTTTTGGTTGGATATGCTATATGAGGAAAATAAAAGGGGCTTACTGTATAGAAAGAAAGGTGTTCAAATTTTTGGGTTTGGATCCCTTAAAACTCTACCTTATAGGCAAATTCATTACTGCAGCAATAACTGCTATCAGTGCCAGTTGAGGCAAAATGACAGCCATTTCATGACATATCATTTTTTTAGTTAGTAGTAATAGTTTAATATATTGATAGTATGTTTCTTGTTTTGGCAAACCAAAAATAGGTTATTTAGATACAATAGAAAGATGGTGGTCAATTTTCATCTTCTCTAGTTTTAAATTCAAAAAAATATTTGGAAGCTGTTTGTTGCAACCATGTACAGCTATATTTTCATTTGGGAACTATAAAGTTATTAATTATTTTAGAGTAGTTAGTAGTAATAGTTTAATATACTGATAGTATGCATCTTGTTTAGACAATCCAAAAATAGGTTATTTCGATACAATAGAAAGATGGTGGTCCATTTTCATGTTCTCTATTTTTAAATTCAAAAAATATTTGGAAGCTGTTTGTTGCAACCATGTACGGCTATATTTTCATTAGGGAAACTATAAAGTTATTAATTATTTTAGAGCATTTAGAATTGTAATGTAGTATATGTCAGCGCAGGGTTACAATTAAATATCTTGTAAATTTGAATATTACTTTATATATTGGATTTTAGCTCCCATCTGACATTTGAATTTTGTGTTTCTTGATATTTATTTTTTCAGTCAAACTTGCAGTTAGATATTTTCATGAAATTCAACGTTATCTTGCAACTTTTCAATTGAAATTTCTTTAAGGATATATGCATTTGTATTTTTTAGGAGAGTTCTTTATTGAATTCAAACTTGAATCTTTAAAGCTATTTTTAACTTGCAGAAAGTAAACAATTGTGCATCTAAAATTCATTCATATTGTGTGATGGGCTTGGCTACCACCTTGGATCTGGGGGCTAGAGAGAGAGAGAGGGGGGGCCCGGCGCCCATGGTGGTGGCGTAGAGGGAGGGAGGGAGGGGGGGTGGGGGTGAGGCAAGGAGGAGATGGTGCTAGAGAACTTTAGGGTTTTACCCCTTTCTTTACTTGATTTATTTGGTACATGGGGCCTCTACTATAGAGGAGACACGACTTGGTTCTCAAGGAACCCTAACTTACTTGGCTTGCAAGCCATCCTAATATCTAAATCCCTCCTAATTCCTAATTCCGAACTTAGAAAGACGGACAGCGGCTGCTGTGCTATAGTATCGCAGCCATACGTTTCCTCTAGGCCCATAACACATTGGTTTGTATTTTGTATTTTACAACTTAAATGCAAAGTACTCCCTCCGTCCTGTAATATAAGGCATTAAAGGGTTCAAAATTTGTCCTCAAATACAAGGCATTCTAAAACTTTAGACAAGTATTAAAGGAAATCATTTAATTTTCTTTGTCTCTAAACTGCATACTTACCTTTTCTATTCTTTCCTCCACTGCTTAATCTTAGGACCAACTTTAATTACGGCTGCTAAATGGGAAGGTCTCAGAGGGTACATGCGTCTTTTGTTCTCTCCCTACTCTGTCTTGAAATTGCTAGGATGCCTTGTACTACAGGATAGAGGGAGTACATCACTATTTGCATTTACTATTTGAGAATCCCAAACTTTTGGTAATCTTGTTTTCATTTGTAGAACACTAAATTCTGTGTAGTTGACATTTTTTAAAAAAGCGCTGCATTTAGTATGACCCTTAAATGTATGGAGGTAGCATTTTTTTTGAGTAAAAGTGTGGCGTTACTATTTAATAGCACTGGTTGGGCTAAATAGCCCGAGCTGTATCAGGAAAATACATTGGATACCTGAATTTTGTATCATTATATGTATCTTTTGTTTCTCCTTCACTTTTTGTTGGTGGATGCATTACCGTTTGATACTCGTAATAGGGTTTCTTTATCTAAATCCCTTGTAATTGCTGTTACATGATTCTAGGTTCCTCGCTTGGTAAGGATGCACTCCAATGAGATGGAGGTATGTTGCATCAGATTTTTAAAGTGTGCTCTTCAAAAGTATATTTCAATCAGATGAGATCATGTTTGAGACAATCTTGTAACGAAAGTGTTAGTGTTAACATGCATGCATAGTTGTATGGTTAGTATACTGCACCAGTGATCACTTGAAGACTGCACTTTCTTGCTGCTGAAATTACTAGATGGTTCATCCATGAGAGAGCTACATGGACTCGGCAGAGGATATGTCAACTTCCTGTGGGTGAGCTGGACATGCAGCAAAGTGAAACTAGAAGGTCGGCAGGCAGCCACTAGTTTCTAGTGTTAGCTAGTGTGGAGCTGTTACTGGAGATAGTTAACTTGGAGCCTACTACTCAAGGATCAAGAACATGCTGAATGGAAAATCGAAGAGAAGGAACTTCATTGGTTTTTTACTTCTAGCTGTAAAAGTAGTTTGCTTAGCTAGCAAGTAAGGCAACATGGAACCTTCTAAGAAGCTAGCATATATGTGTGTGTTTGGGTGCAGGAAGCTAGTGGTACATGTAAGCTAGTAGTGCTTGATCAAGTGAGCTGCCTAAGCTTTTAGGGTGAAACTATAAGATCAATATAGTACAAAGTTAAGAGTTATTAGCTGCTTGTGTGAAGTAACAGATTGATTTTGTTTTATTAACATATTAATATAGGGGTTAGTGTTTATGTTATTTTCATTCAATATAGGATATTCAAGAAGCACATGCTGGCCAAATTGTTGCTGTTTTTGGTGTCGATTGTGCATCAGGTACGTGGATGGACAATGCAAATGATATTACTTTTTGCAGTTCTGTTTACTTCATTTGTTCTGCATCTTACTTTCTACTTCTCTTTGTCAATAGGCGATACATTTACAGATGGAACAGTGAAATATACTATGACTTCAATGAATGTCCCTGAACCTGTGATGTCCTTGGCAGTTTCACCTATATCTAAAGATTCTGGAGGACAAGTATATTCATTTTTTAATCAAAAGAAGAGTACTATTGCTATATTTAGATTGATATCTTAGATGCCCTAAATGAAATACACGTTTGACTTTCAGTTTTCAAAAGCTCTGAATCGCTTCCAAAAGGAGGATCCTACTTTCCGTGTGGGTTTGGATCCTGAGAGTGGCCAGGTTTGTCATATAATGCATTACATTTAAATTTTTTTATTTTTGCGAAGTTCGTAATACATAAAATTTGCTTGTAGACAATCATTTCAGGGATGGGTGAGCTGCATTTGGATATATATGTTGAGCGTATCAAGAGAGAGTACAAGGTATTGAAACATTTATTTTCTGAGGCATACTTTGGTCCATTGACTATTTGGGTGAAAAATCTGCATATATGCATCGGTGTTTGATTACTTTGGTTGAAGGTTGCTACCTGGATATTGTTAGCAGCAATCCTTGCGTATGTCCAGGTTCAATATGTCTAGGTGCAGGGTATTTACTTAGTATATTTCCAGCTGCTAGTTAGTGAGAATAAGAAGCCGATCAATGTAGTTATGGCTGTAGTTATTAGCTTTTATCACAGGCCTTAGAGCAGCAGTCGGCTGTGTATGTAGGCAAGCAAACAAAATAGCCAGCAAGCAATTGCAGCACCATTCCACTGTGTATGTGTCTTTTCTGTGTGTGACTGTCCCTGGGTGACCTGTTGGGGCTTTAGGCCTTACAGATCTATATCCTTGTTCATGGTAGACTGGAAAAACCTTTAATTTAGTTTGTTCATAACATTGCCATTTTACCCTTGATTTTCCTATTAAAGAGGAAGATAATGAATTCACTAAACTGGGAAATTACCTGTATCCAACACATTAATACAACCCAGCTAATTGAGAAAGATTGTTTGTAGCTAAGAAAGGACTTTCATTTTACCAGCATCGGTCATGAAAAATGTGCAGTCAGCTGGGCCCTTGGGATGGTTTGGGTCGCTGCAGTAACCGATGCTTCTGCTGTTATACTTGTATTAGTATTACTACAAATTTCTCCAAGTGCATCATATTCCTGTAATTAATGTTGGAATTTTGAAACTTACATAGGTGGATGCGAAGGTAGGGAAACCTCGTGTAAACTTCAGGGAAACCATCACCCAGCGTGCTGAATTTGATTACTTGCACAAAAAGCAATCTGGTGGTCAAGGTCAATATGGACGAGTTTGTGGGTGAGTTCATATTACTCATATCGTCATTGACTGTCTGCTTCCATCACTTGTTTTTATCTTCAGTTTGTTTACACCAAAATGGTAATGCTTTCTGATTAATATAGATGGCCATATGGGGGTAACTGTGGTAGAACACCTTTGAGGTCTGATTTCCTCTGACATTCCTCTATACAGTAGTTATCCTGTTAGGAACATTTCACAACATCCCTTTGCCTTCCTTCTCTCCTCGTCCTCCCTGTTTTTCTTGGGAAAGAGTGGAAAATATGAAAGAGAGGAGAGAAGGAAGAAGCATAAGAGGGATCAGGGATGAAAAAAGAGCAGAGAGGAAAGAAAAGTGGGAGCTGTGACTTTGTTGGTGGAATGCAAGGAGATTGATGTGACGTGAACTCTGGGTCCCAGGCGCATAGGGTGTTCTGTGTTGCTAACGCTTTGAGCAAGGATTTGATTTACGTCTGACTGGCTGTAAAGGGTGAGCAGGGTTTGCATACAGTCCATGATCTGCCTTTGGCTCATCCATTCCGTGTTTCTTTTTCTTGTCTTCCTGCTCTCTCTGTAGACCTGTTATCTAAAAACTCACAGGTTCTTTGGTTCCATTGGCCACCAAGCCTTGAATGGTAGCACTTGGGTTATCGAACTGGACAATTGATGGAGTAGGCAGAGAAATGACTCAGTGCTGCTGCCTGGGTACCTGGTTGATGGAAAAAACCATAGTACACAAAATATGCCACTTGTTCTTCGGCCATTGGTCGTGGGTACATGATGTTTTGGGCATGCTTCTGGTTAAACATTTGACCAACTATTTTTCACATATACCAATTGGGCACATGAAAATCACATCTGTCAGTTTGTCTTGAAATTTTCATCATCAACAACAACAACATAGCCTCTCAGTTCCAAGCAAGTTGGGGTAGCATAGAGTTGAAACCCAAAAGAAGCCAGTAATCTAGGCATTAACACCAATACACCATACCGGGGTTCCGATGTGGCGTGTCGCTAAGAGGGTTATGCCCCAACGGTTCTCTCGGGGTTCATCTCCATTAGAATGGCTGGGTTTTAATGTTGGCTTGCCAAACCTACCACAACCCTTCTTTACCAGGGCTTGCGACCTGCTATGTTGAGATAACATAGGTGGATTTTATCTTGAAATTTTATGATCCAGTAAATTAATTGGATGTCATGTATCCCATAGAAAATAGTAGTTGAGCTAGAGTTAGTGTTGTTTAGCAGAACATTAAGTATTTGTGACGGGATGGAGCAATCTGTAAGTAAATTGAGTAATTGTATCCTCTTTCCTTCCCTGTTTATTTTATTTTGTATTAGTGGTTGTAATAAGTGTTGGGAGAATTGCTCCCTTCTCTAGAGTTTATGATGCATAATGTTTTGTATTTATGTGCTCAGAAGGCAAGAAAATACCTGCCCCCATGCAATATCTTCCTTAGATTTTTTTTGTCCAAATAAATATGTAGAATATTTTGTTGTTTTTATCTGGTAATGCCATGACAAATTGACCAGCAACAATATGCAGGTACATTGAACCTCTTCCAGCAGGTTCTGATGGTAAATTTGAATTTGAAAACATGATTATCGGACAAGCAATTCCTTCAAACTTTATACCAGCAATAGAGAAGGGTTTTAGGGAAGCTTGCAATTCGTGAGTCCATGCCTATCTTACTTTTTTTGAAGCATTTTATTTTTCCTTGCTGAGTGATAATATTTGTTACAATGCTACATGCTGTAGGGGTTCATTGATTGGGCATCCTGTTGAAAATATTAGAATTGTACTGACTGATGGGGCTTCACATCAAGTGGATTCCAGTGAACTTGCTTTTAAGCTAGCAGCTATTTATGCTTTTAGACAGGTGAGCCATATCTTGGACACAGACAACACAGTTTCTAGTTAACTCCTGTGACATGAGTGTCTTGAGGGTTCTATAATATTTCTTTTTCTTTTTCAGTGTTACACTGCTGCCAAACCTGTAATATTAGAACCTGTGATGAAGGTGGAACTGAAATTTCCAACGGAGTTCCAGGGCACAGTAACTGGTGACATGAATAAGTGAGTGCTTTATTTCAACATTCTATGCATCTATGCCAATCATGGGCAGCACATCGTTTATCACTATTCTTTTTCTTAAGAATTGCAGCTATTTCTCTGCAGTTTACTCAAGCGTTAATTTGCTTCTTTGCCATTAAATAAATCACACTGAACTAGAGTGCCATTGGCTGTTATGAATTTAGGATAACAAGTTAGGCTTAGTCCCACTTTGGCCTGTACGAAAAGCTTGTGACACGGTGGGTCGCTTGGCTCAGCCCAGCTCGTTGTGTTTTGCTGACGAGCCAAGCTAACATTTTAGCTCGCTAAAATTGACGGCGTGGCTTGAGCTGCTCGTGAGTAGACCTGCCACTGGGGAGGGTATGGAGAAACCCACTCTTGTTCATACCCAAATCCAAATATATATTATCCAATCCTTACCCTCCCCATTCTCACCCATATCCAATGGATAGTTTTTCTTTAACTAGATACTATACAAATCTAATGGATAAATAGTTTTCTCCCCATACCCTACCCTCTCCATTTCTAATGGATAAGTAATTTTTTGTCCATACCCTCCCCATTTGAGGTGAGTGTGGATTTGGGTATGAATTATGGATACCCAACAACAGGTCTACTCGTGAGCCAAACTCAGTTCTTTTTCGCCCTAACTGACCCCTTTGGTCCTGGGGGGGAAAAAATAAGATGACTCCTGCTATCTCTCCAATATCGTTCGTGTTAGAGTATATTTGGTAGGTTAGGATATGTAATCCCGGACTGCCATATGTATGTTTGGTAGGTTAAGATATGCAATCCCGGACTGCCATATGTATTGGGAAGGTGCCTTACCCCCAAGTCTTGTACCCCTATATATTCGTCCTAGAGGCGCCCACGCATTATACACAATCTTACAGTTCGCTTCGCTCCCCTCCGTGTCTCCATCCTTAGTTCTTTGTGTCTCTCGTGGGGGGTCTGTGGGCCGCTGTCGCCCCCACTCCATGCTCCCCTCTGGCCTTCTCCTTCCCACTCTGTCCCTCCCCTCCGTGCCTTCATGTTGCAGGCCCCTGGCCGTTGCTGCAGTCTGAGAGAGGATTGCTATCACATGTAGTAACACGGCGCGGCGCGGAATCCAGCCGTCCATCCAGCCTGAATGAAACGTACTAGCACCGCATCTGCCCTCCACATCGCCGGCTCCACTAGTCACACCACCACCTGCCTAGCCTCATCCTCCGACACGTGAACCCACCAGCATACGCCATGGAGAACAAACAGCGCTAGCACGAATGACCATGCCAAGTTCTCAATGAGGAGCAGACACTTGCGCGACACGGAAAAGATGACTGCTGTCCTCGTCGACGATACCAGACCACGGTCAAGCATTGCGCTGCACATCCCCTTGTGCGGCTGAGCTCGCGAGCTTAACGACCAAACTCGCGATGTTTGCTGAGCCAAGCTGGGTCTCCAGCTCGTTTAGATAATGAGCCAATCTGAGCCAGCTCATTATCTAAATGAGCTGGCGCAAGCTGAGCCGAACCGAGCTGACTTGTTATCCTCAGTTGTATTTGGCAGACTGTTACCAGTATTATTTTTTTCTTCTATCGTGTCATTCTTTTATGCATGGTATACCAATTATTGTTTTATTCATGTGAAAACAGGAGAAAAGGGATCATTGTTGGCAATGAGCAGGAAGGTGACGACACAATTGTAGTTTGCCATGTATGTGGATGCCTGGTTCCTTCCTGACTGACGGTTTCACATTTTATTCCTTTTGGAAGTCAGTTATTTTTCCTTGCTTATCTTCTCACTGATCAACAGCATGGAATAATAGGCATATTGCAAATCTTTATGATTAATTTCATATTTAACAAATAATGCTTTGTACATTTAGTCTGTTTGTTGATCCTATGAAGAAGTTTCCCTGTCCACTTTTTTGAAACGTCACATTTTCATAGAAATTGTGGGTCAACACTTCACCTTGCAGTCTTGTAGACATGTCGATGTACTAAACCACATGTACTTGAAATCGGAGGGAGTAGCTATCAAGGTGTTATCTTCGCTCCATATGTTCGATTTCAATTGAGTGTCTGGGATAAGAACTGACAAAGCACTCTGCACAATACCCTATTAGGGTTTGTTATGGTCCTAGATGTAGATATGGTCATGTACAATTTTGCTTGGAAGTTTCATTGTGCAACCTGTATCATTTTGATCTTAGCCAGGATAACGTGACAGGTGGACTGACTACAGACAGGGAACATACTCTTTGTAATTCATAATGTTGGTACAGATTATATGCAAACTTATCTTGCCCCTATCTTTCAGGTTCCTCTAAACAATATGTTTGGATATGCAACAGCCATTCGATCAGTGACTCAGGTTAATAGCCTTTCTTCACAAAAAATGATGGTTATTTCTGATGCATCATGTCGTATATTTATCTCTTTTGCACTATGAAACTATCATAACTTTGTTAGTATTATTAGTGGAAGATGCAGGGGAAAAAACCTTGATCAATTCAATCATGCAGATATGTATCTGCCAAATTGCCAGCATGCTTAAAGAGACAGATTAAGTTACAGTCTACTGTTCTGCTTTGTTAGAGTATATTAGGCAACTCCGGATATGGTTAGTTTAGGATTGATGTAATCCCGAGATAACCTTCCTTATCTCCAGGAGAGGCTACTTGCCCTCCAAGCCATGTACTTCTATATATTCGCCCTAGAGGCTCAATGCAATACATCCCACGCATTATACACAATCTTACATGGTATCACGAGTCTAGGCTCTAACCATAGGCCTTCGGCTTCCGCTGCCTTCACCGCCCTTGAGGAGATCGATCTCCGCCGGGGGCAGCGCCCCCTCATAGGATGCGCGGCCGATCCTTCCGATCCGCCGCGCCCGTCGTGGTACAGCAGCGCAGAGGGACCTACCTCCGTGGTGATTCGATCTCGTGGCTGCCTCGTCGCCCCTTCCTCGTCGTCTCCTCCCACGCGCCGCGGCTCCTCTCCTCTTGCATCGCCCCTACCACTGCCTTGTGCGCGACCGTGCAGCGGCGGAGGAAACGAGGGGCACCAAGATGCTGCGCGTTGGAGCCACTGGGGTCCGGCCGGGCTGCTATGCCGCCGGTTGATGCCGGCGCCCTCCGTCGCGGTCCCCCGCCGGGACGGGTTGCAGCGGGGCCACCTCGATCCGCCCCAGCCTCCACGTTCCTCCACCGTCGCTTCTCCGCCGTCGCCGGCGGGCTGCACCACTGTGTGGACTCCGCCTCTCCCCCCGTCGGCCCTCTCCTCCGCGCCGCCGTAGGGCTCTTCTTCCCTTGCCTCCCTCAGCATCGCATTTGCCGCTGCCATCGAGCGTGAGGACGCAACTACAGGGGAGGCGCATGGGGCAGCCGGCCCACCGCGCAGCTGGAAGGAGGCGCCGCTCGGTTTGCACGCCGCCCCCTCAAGCTCCCTTGTCGGGCGGGCATCTTACTCTCCCTTTTTACCGTGCCGTGGTTGACCACGATGGGGGAAGAGATAATGGATGGGAGGGAAACTGCTTAGTGCACCCTGAGATTGTACCCGCGACCCTTTGCTGCTGATGTTTTGTTTTCCTGGTCAGAGATCGGGTTTGTGTCGCCCTGTCGTCGTCGCTTCATCGTCGACACTTCCGAGGACAAGGTTGTCGTTGCGCCCCTCTATGCTGCAGCGGCGATGCTCGTGGTCAAGCCATCATCACCGTGTTGCCGCCTTTTTCAGGTGGTGGCGCCACCCATGCTTTTGGTCCTCGTCAAGCTGGCTCTCGGTCCGAGTATGCCTATTGTTGTTTTCCCGCGGACACCGCCGTCGATGTTGCTCAAGGAAGACGCACGAGCGCTTTTCAGCTCGCCATCCGCCGTTCACCGTCCTGTTGCTGTTCTCGGCAAGAAGCTGCTGATTTTGTGTACACGGGCGCCTCGCTGACGCTTCGGACCTGTGCCCTCCTCCACGCCTTCAACCACGTCCATTGCGACCTTGCACTAAGGGGCTATCATCTGCGTGAGCTACTCCAGTCGACGCATTCGCACCGGCGTTCCGACTGCGGAGGGATATCTCCATTGTTCTCCAGTCTGTCCGTTCGTGTTGCTACCGCTACGACTGCGGATATGGTTAGTTTAGGATTGATGTAATCCCAAGATAACCTTCCTTATCTCTAGGAGAGTCTACTTGCCTTCCAAGCCATGTACTCCTTATATTCGCCCTAGAGGTTCAATGCAATATATCCCATGCATTATACACAATCTTACATGCTTCTTTTATGTGCTCGGATGATGAACCATGAGTAATCTTGAAGTTAGCACTTTTAGGATTCCCGAGATAACCTTCTCCAGTCTGCACATATGGCATTCTTATTAGTTATTTTTGTTTGATCAGTATATAGAAGTCATAAATCTCTACGCAATTTCCACCAAGAGAACATTAGCACTTTTAGGATTTCTCGGATACAAGAGATTATTAATTTCAGTTTCCGGCTTTGCACTTGTGAAGCAAAGAGTCTGGATTGTCCTAACAAGTGCAGCCATAAGAATTAAGAACATCTTTCGCAAAAAAAAAAAAGAATTAAGAACATAGTAAGAATTCTATTTAACAAAACAGAAACAGTATCTTACAATAACAAAGTCCTTTAGTCTCAAGCAAGTTGCAGTAATCTTGAGATTACACCCAGCAGGAACCTTAGGAAAGAGTAGGGGTGAAAACAGAATGGATACAGCTGGATATGATTATGATACAAATAATTATTTTTTTGTGGATATCGATATCCATCACTTATCTGTATGAGATATCCAACTTTGAATATCCGAATTCAGATACCGACCGGATATTGAATGCACAGATTTGGACAGACTGCTGAAGCACTTCGGTCGGACATGTCCCTTTCACCCCTAGGAAAGAGCATACAATATAGGAAGTTGTAGCATTGGGATTTGGATCATCATATCATGCACATAATGATGGCCAAAACACTGTTATTTTGCTTATGCTATCCATGCAGATCATTAAAGCACCTAGCCTCCCACATAAGACAATTATTCAATCTACCACTGAAATTGGTACTGGTCGTGTAGTTTTTTGTCAAAGGCTTGTTTGGATGAGTGTAGATCTGTTCAGATTGGGCAGGGTATTGAGCTGATTTCTTTTTCATACTGCTTTAGAATATATTTTTGTTCAGACTAGTGTGCTGTCAAATGGGCGGTGCTTGGTTCTTTGAATGTCTTGGTCTACGCATGCCACTTCCATATCCTTAAGTTGACCTTTCAACTCCTTGCACAGTAGCATGATAGTGTGTGTAAAAACTGGAGAAAAATGTTCGTTTTTTCTATTTGGTTAATTTATCTGTTTTCTGTTTTCTTGCATGTGTCGCAGGGGAAAGGAGAATTTACAATGGAGTATCTGGAGCACAATACTGTCTCGCAGGATGTACAGATGCAATTAGTGAATTCATACAAGGCTGCCAAGGGCGCAGAGTGATTCTTCTGGATTACAGAGGAACAAATTTTGTTTACAATTTATACGTTACTTCGAATTCCTGGTCTCCTGGGTCCTCTGCGCATCACTAATAGTAGGCAATACTTCAAACTACATACTTTTGAAGGAAAAATAAAAGTATGCTGCAATTTCCTTCGATACAATTGTACAAACGTGAGCAAATGTTGGAGTTTTCTTATATTTTATTTGCAAAGAGATTCCGTCCGTCCATAAAACAACGTTGTAGGGATTATAGCAATTATCAGACCGATTAGAATGGGATGAAATTTAAATGCCAGACTCACTATTGCATGTTCAGATAAAAAAGGCCGTGCCTTCAGTTATGGGTCCGGTAATTGTGGTCAACTATTTGCCATGCGGTAGTTGCCACTTGGTGCCAGGCACTTGCGGCAAATAAAAACGAAATTCGGCCGCGCGCTCATTGATTTGGATTAGAAAGTATATTGGTGTCGTCAAGTCTGTATGAATTAAATAACTTTTAATTTGTGCACAAATAACATTTGTGAGTTGCATGGAAATCATAACTCGTATCATGGTGATGGAGCGATTTTATAGTTTTAACTTTTAATTTTAGTTTTGATATAATTGCTTCGTGAAAGAGTCGTCTAATTCTCTCACTTCACTCTTTTTCGTCCACATCATTAAAAACCCTACATGAAATTGCACTAGACAACATATAAGACCGCTTATATGTAGCAATGTACGTTCTCTTATATACATATTGAATCGAATCGGGATAACACTTTTTATATCGTATTTAATTTGAATATGAATACAAATATATGTTTGCTGAAATCTTGTTCATTTTTGTTGATATATACAAAACTTATAGTTTAAATATGGATTCGTATTTGGATACCCACTTGATTTAAAAGATGAGAAATATATATTTGCTTTTATTGATGGTTTAGTAAAACAAAACTATTATACATGTACAAAATATAGTATTAGATAATTTATTTAGTCTTTATTTTTGATATTTCATATTTTATTCGAATATGAATCTGATATAGATAGAGAAAATAAGGCTGAGTTGGGATATATCCATTTAACATCTGTATTAAAATTAGATACGGACACGTAAAATGACGATTTAGGCTTGGATGTTCAAATATCCACTCATTGATTATAGAGTGCCCCACAGGTTCAGGAGGCTTAGTACACTGGCAGTTTAATGTTTGTAGGTCCCACGTAATGTCCAAAGTCTATGATTTTTTAGTCTTTAGAAAAAAAATCAGTGCTACACACCTTAAGTTGCCATTCTACCATCATTTTTTTCGAGAGAATTCCCTGACACCAAAAGATGACTCAATCCCTTATATGGCCCTAAAAACTTGACTATGCCTTATTTGACCACAACTTTCAACTTCTATGCCCTATGTGACACTGTTGTTAGCTATCCTGCTAAGTGACACGTGAAAAGGCGATTTTGCCCATGTGATCAATTTTGGCTATTTCTCTGTGTTTCATGAAAATTGGTCTAGCTTCTCACGAGCCCTGTGTAGAACAGAGGCAAGCATCATAACATTTAACCTGTTTAGAAATTTGATTTCACATTTTCCACACAATATTTTAGAGTGCAAATACTTAAAATGAAATGTATACTCTATATACTGTATTATATTTGTTGAGATTGATGAATTTAAAAGGCCACTAGCTAATTAAAAAACATAGGACAAATAAATTTGGGCCCACTTGATTAATCATCTTCGCCGTCACCTTCACCTCCGCGAGGACAAAAATCGCTGGCCACTGTAATCTCCGTCCACGTCGTCACCAATTCCGGCCTCCACTCATTGGAATGAGCGCAGTGGCGGAGCTGGACAGAAAAATAAAGAGTGGCCAAAAAAATATTTGCTTGATCAAGAATTTGGCAATTTGCTTAAACTTTTTAATTGTCCACATAAACAGACACTATGTAGACATGATTATAGTAATTAATTGCACAATACGATTGCGCAATACGATACACAAAAGCGAATAGTTTGCAAAAGCGATCAATATATCTTACTTGTTTATTTAAATTTCACTGCAGAATTCTTCACCATTTTGAAATCATCAACAATGGAATATGTGGTGACCTTCATTGCAATCTCTCAATATAGAGCATCAAACAATCTCTTAAAAATAAATCTTTCATTTTGTTTCAATAGAGAGAATATAGATTATGAAAATAGTGTTTGCTTACGTTGGTTTAAGGTAAAGAAGAACCCGCTGTCGTCGCCGATGTTTGCATCCATAGCATCCGGCGTCTGCGCCCTTGTTGGCATGATGCAGCGATGCTGATGCTGCGACACATAACGCACTCATGCAAATGCAGTCGCCACCGCCCGAGAGAGTCCACAACCGCCGACCTGTGCGTTGAAGTGAAACATCGCGACTTGCGAGACGAAGGAGATGCGAAGCGACGCAAGTCATGAACCAGGACATCATCGCAAGAATAGGATATTGGCCTATTGGTCCTACAGCTGTGGTCCTTGCCTTCTTGGGCTGATACTACGAAGGGGCCTTAAGAATTTCTTTTGCAGTTGGGGGTGGCCATGGCCCATACGCCCCCCGCCCCCCCGGCAGTGCATGAGCGGCCGCGTGCCACCTCCACTGAGTCCTGCCGGTGCAAGGCCAGTCTCAGCCTCCACGATCTGCTTGTGGTCCAGGTGCGCTCTGCCTCCGACCGGTATGGCGTCCGGCCGCCACGCCCCATGTTCAATCGTTCTGTCCCACCCACGCCCGATGGCGCTGAGGCTGCTCGCGGCCTGGCCACCCAAGCCAAATCTCAACACGGCGGCCAGCTCGACCGCGCCAAATCCCGCAGCGACCAGGCTAACCATCTGCGTCATCGGCAGTCGTGAGAGAGGGGAGCGGGACGTGGTGCAGGGATAGAGGAGGGGTGAGTGGGCAAAGCGCATGCAGATCAGAGATCCGGACGCGACGCGAGGCGAGACAGGAGCGTGGAGCGGGACGCGATGCATCGCGGCACTGAAGGAGAAGCGTACGGCGCCCCAAGATGAGAAGGGAGGGTAAAGGGCAATTTCGTTCATAATATTATTGTTTGCCGGTGGAATGTAACGGAGATGTCTAACAGACCTAACGGTAGTGTCACACTAGACATAAAAATACAAAGTTGAGGTCCGATAAGGCATAGTCAAGTTTTCAGAGCAAATACAGGAATTGAGTTATCTTTTGGTGTCATACAAAATTCTCTTGTTTTTCACAACCGATCATGTTGAAAATATTGATTTGGTTCTATAGTGTAGTCTCATAGCCTTATTTTTCTCAATTTTATTTAGTTTCGTTTCAAAGCATTTCTTTTGTATGTTATAAATGGCGTTTAAGAGTCGAAACATTATAGATTTAGGGCGTGTTTGGGAGAGCTCTACTCCAAATTTTCTAGCTCCACTCCAACAACTCTATAATTCTTCACTTCTACTCCACCAACTCCAGAAAAATATTAGAGTTGTCTACACGTTTGGCAAAAAGCACAGATCTAACTCTGAAAATAGGGAATATTATTGTGAAAAGTGTATTATACTCTTTTAACTGGGTCCACATGTCAATCTCTTCTTACTTCTCCCCATTCCTCTCCTCTTATTAAAAAATGGAACATAAAAGAAAAAAGAAAAAGAAAAAAAACAACCGGAGCTCGACCTCCCCTTCGCTTCTCGTTCCCACCAGCCCCGTGATCCACGTAGAGTTCCCGCCGCTGTCGGGAATTCCCGTTCCCACCAGCCGCCGGGAATTCCCGTTCCCACCAGCCGCCGGGGGCACTTCCCGTTCCCTCGGGCACGAGCACGACGACGGAGGGGCCAGAGGTCGTCCACGCTCGCCCACGGAAGCAGTAGCTCCCACGCGCGGCCAGGTGGAGCTCGCCGAGTCCGTCACCGCGCTCCGCAGCCCGGGTACGGGAAGCTCCTGGGGTTCGCCATGGCGCGCAGAAGTTGAGGAAGCTCGAAGCTGCCACGACAGAGAGCAGCGGGAGGTCGGCGCACGGAAGGCCACGGCACCACGCGTAGCCACTCTTGTCAGGTTGAGCTCGCAGGGGCTCGCCGCCGCTCCATTGCGCGGAGGTCCGGAGTGGACGGGCACGCGACGATAGGCGTTTCTTTTTCTTCACGAACGGGTACGGTGTTTAATCGGTGGCATTGGTGGATAATTTCTATTCAACTCCCTGATTAGTTCTGAAACCGATGTTTTTTTAGCACCTCTTGATTGAGGAGCTCCAAGAAAAACATAGAGTTGGCCCTCAACTCCAGGTTCTTTTCGAAGTTGGAGTTTTCAAAATTGGACATGTTTGTCATGGAAAAACTTGGAGTTGATGGAGTGGAGCTATTTTTCTGGAGTTGGAGCTGTGCCAAACACGCCCTTATATATGCCATGCAGTGTAGTCGTGGACTACGTTGATATGGTGTCAAACGGTTACGACCCTTTCCCCGGTCCCACTCAATCATAATGTTGTCATGGCGTCGATGCAATAACTAGAGTAGCAATCAGTGAGTAGGGATGGGCAATTGGTTTTTTTGGTTTAGTTGAATCAGTGTTTCAAAACTTCGGTTTTCTGAAAGTGGAACTGATCGGGGTGACAAAATAAACAAAACCGACAGGTTCGGTTTTGGTGGTTTCGGTGGTGTTGGGGGATTGGCCTGTTAAGGAAACGCCTTCACCCGTGGCTTCGTATTTGAGCACTTTTCATTTTGCCTTCGCTCGCTGTATTCGAAAGGTCATTACCTTCGCCACATATGAACATCACACTTTGAGTTCGGCTTCTTTCTCCTTCGCCAAGAGATTGGACACCGAGGGGAGATCCATCGTTCACGGTGGTAAATGAACGTCTAATGGATATGCGAAAGCATTGTGAGGCGACTTATTGCCTTCGCTACCCTGATCCATTTTAAGAGGGTGCGAAGGCAATTCCCAGATATTACGTATATACTTGGTTCATTTTGTCATACAGGCTCAAGGTAGACTTGGATGAAGGCGCGGCGGACCTTTTTTCTTCTTTGAGCGAGAGAAGGTGCCACTCAGCCGAAGGAGCTGTGGGTGATGAAGGCAATAAAGATCACAAGAGGTACGGTGAAGGCAGCGTGGACCAAGTCAAAACCGAGTCAAAGACGGAGTCACTGGTCTACGCTTTCACATTGAGATGTGTAAATGCACTCTTATGCCCCTAGGAATCATAAGTTGTATAGTCTAGAGGGTAGTGCCTGATTTCCAGGGGTATAAGGGAAATGTAAGAAGTGCCTCTTGACCTCCCTATAAAAGGGAACTCCCACCAACGTGTAAAGGGCTGATTCCCGAGAACACTGTTGATAAGTAATTTACTGTTGCTTGTCCCTGTTCTCTGTCTTGGCTGTTGACTGGGCTAGTTGGCTTCAGCTTGTAACCCAACAACTGGCGCCCACCGTTTGTGCTGTGCGCGAAGACAACCCACGAACACCACCATGCCACTAGCGAAAAGAGTTACCAGAAACCCCAGAAATACCACCGAAGACACAACCACCACAGGCGAACTCGATGCTCAAGCCTTAATTCCACCAGCCACACTTCCACCCATAACCGAAGCCGTCACTGAGGAAACGGAAGTCGATGAAGACGCTGTCACCACCGAAGAAAGGCTGCGCAGGGTGGAGGATAGGCTCCGCCTTCGCCGTATGGAGCAGCAAAGAGAGCTCAAAGCTGCTCAGCTTGAGCTGCAACAGCAAATGCAGGAAGAAGAAGAACAACAACAACACCAGCTGCTGCAGGTCAGAAAGCAATTGGAGGAGCTGAGGCAAGCGAAGCAAAGAAGACTGAACACCGCAAATCCCAGAGCTGCGAAGCTCCGAGAAGAACTGGAAAGAGCCAAGAAACAAGTTGCTGAACTCCAAGCAGAACTCAACGATCCAATTGCCTTCGCCAATACGGGACCAAATCGTATGTCCACATCTGAGACCGGATTTCAAGTACTGCACACTCGTCCCATCGACCACAATTGCCCTCTCTCAGAAAATCTGCAATTGGCAAGATGGCCGCCTTCGTACAAGCCTATCTCCCTACAAGGTATAATGGCCTCACCGACCCCAAGCAATTTCTCATGAGCTATGAAGCTGCAATAGCTTCGACAGGGGGAGATGACGTCGTATTGGAAAAATCTTTCATCATCGTCTGCGATGGCACCGCAATGAACTGGTACACCAAGCTTCCAGGGTTATCCATCACCAGCTGGTATGATCTGAAAAGAGAGCTGATCAAGAATTTCAGCATAATGGGAGACCAAGCACTCTCATACGCAGAGCTAACCTTACACCAACAGCCGAAGAAATATTTGGAGGACTACTTTCGCAGGTTTGTAGGACTGCGATCTCAGGCTCCTCATATTCCTGACGAAGCCGTCAAATTTGCAGCAATCCAGGGGCTTCGGCCAGGTCCCTTCGCGCAGCACATTGCAAGGGAAACACCAGCAACCCTTGGAGATCTATATGAGGAGTTCAATAAATATTGTCGATCTGACAATGACAACCGAATGTGAATTGCTAGAAAAGCCGTTTTGAGAAACTAGTATGAGTCCCAAAACAAGCAGCACCACTACAACCAAAACCACTATCAAAACTACCCATCCCAAACCATCATGAATGTGGAGAGCCCGCCTTCGCTCCTACAAAACAAACCCATCTATCCAGAAAACCAATACCAGAGCCAAAGAAATGAGCCCACCCAAAGGGCTGGAAGAACCGGCAGAGGCCGAGGAAGAGGAAGGGGTCCATCTTCGGGACCAGAGCTGTTTTGCCAATATTATGGCAAAAATCACACCCATGGCACAGAGCAGTGCCGAGACATCAAGAGAACCATTGACAAGTTGAAGGCAGACAAAATCCAAGCTACCCAAACGAAGCCATCCTTGGCTTCGCACCCAAACTCCCAAATCCAAACACAAACCCAAGCTACCCAGCCATACTGCCCAATATATCCCTCCCTAACCTCAAACTTTGTCCATCCTACAACAGCGATGGCAACTCAATTTTCGCCTTCGCCACAAACCTTCCAGCATTATTACCCACAAACCCTGTACCCACAATTCTACACTCAAACTAACCAGCCTATCCCAAACAAAGATATAAAAGTAGAGGAATTGCCACCTCCACCCCCACCACCACAAAAACAACAAGACCAAACCACAGCAAATCCCTTACCCAGTTATGACCTCATTATGCCTATAACTGGAGGATCTTCACTCGTCTTCGAGACGAAGAAGCAGAGAAAGAGTTACTTTCACCAAGTCAACAACATCTCAGTTGACGGTCCCTACAATAAATCGGAATGGTCTCACATGCCAATCACCTTCACCGAGGAAGATCTCAAGCTCCACAACTTTTCACACAATGACGCAATGTCGATTAAAGCCAACATTGCTGGCTGGACAATTGGGAAAGTGCTAGTGGACACAGGCAGCTCTGCAGATATCATCTTGGTGAAGACACTCAGGTCAATGACCAACATCAACCCAGACAATCTAGAGCCATCAGATACACCCTTGGTTGGCTTCGGGGGGAAGCGACTGCAACTTTGGGGAAAATCACATTGCCAGTATCCTTTGGCGATACATCAAATGCAAGAACGGAGTGCATCACTTTCGACATCGTTGATATGTTCTTCGACTACAACGTTATCTTCGGCAGAGGAGTCATAAATGCCTTCGATATCATCATAAGGCAAGCTTTCTTGTGCATGAAAATGCCAGCTCTCAAAGGCGTCATCACCGTCTTCGGTGATCAAACAGAGGCAAGAAGAATCGAATATGCCAACACTCCAGGCCAGCGAAAGGTACATGTGCTCGAAGAAAAAGAACCCATCTACCCTGAGGAGAAGGCAATTGCTGAGAAAGATAAAAGCATGCAAGGCGTAACAGAAACAAAAGAGGTGCAGTTACAGCCTGATGTCTTCGACAGGAAAGTCATTATCGGCTTTGATCTTGAGCCCGACGAAGAAGAAAGACTCATCGAGTTCTTGAGAAATAATAAAGACGTCTTCGCTTGGTCAAGCAAAGATTTACCAGGCGTTGACAGGAGCATAATTGAACACAAACTTGCAATCAGCCCTGAGATGAGGCCGAAGAAGCAGAAACTGAGGAAAATATCCGAAGAATTAGTGAGTGCAGTCAAAGCTGAGGTGCAAAGGCTGCTAGACGCAAATGTCATACGTGAAGTCAAATACTCCCAATGGCTAGCAAACACGATGCCTGTGAAAAAGAAAAATGGCAAGTGGAGAATGTGTATTGATTTCACCGACCTCAATAAAGCATGCCCCAAGGATGATTTCCCACTCCCACGAATGGACAAAATCATTGGTCAAGCTGCTGCAAGTGAGATGATGTCTCTGCTAGACTGCTTCTCCGGTTATCATCAGATATGGATGAAGAAAGAAGACGAAGAAAAAACCAGCTTCATCACTCCTGTTGGCACATTTTGCTTCATCAGAATGCCCGAGGGGCTTCGAAACGCTGGTACCACTTTCTGTCGCATGTCAAGTACCGTATTCAAAGAAGAACTTTTCAAAACTATACTTGCATATGTTGATGACATCTTGGTTAAAAGTGTCAAAAGACAAGATCATATCTCAGACTTGGCAGTTGCCTTTGCAAGAATGAGACAAGCGGGCCTCAAACTCAACCCGGAGAAATGTGTCTTTGGAGTAACCAAAGGAAAGATTCTAGGCTGCCTGGTGTCAGCTAATGAAATCGAAGCCAATCCTGAAAAGATCAATGCAATTCTCAACATGGAAGAGCCCAAATGCATTAGAGATGTGCAGAAATTATCTAGCAGAATCGCAGCACTTAACAGATTTATTGCAAAGGCAGCTGAACGCAGTTTACCCTTCTTCACAACTCTCAGAAATGCAACAAAGTTTGAATGGGGAGAAGAGCAGTCGAAGGCATTCCATGAGCTAAGGCAATATCCGATGCAGCTCACGAAGCTAACAACACCTGACCCAAAGGCATCTTTACTGTTATACATCACAGCTTCGCAATCAGCCGTTAGTGTTGCACTCATTACGGAGAAGCTAATTGAAGGCAGAAAGATACAACAGCCAGTATATTATGTCTCTGAGGCATTGAACGGGTCGAAGCTATTCTACATCGAAATCGAGAAAATGATCTATGCTGTGGTGATGGCATCCAGAAAGCTAAGGCATTATTTTGAGGGGCACAACATCAAAGTGCTCACAGATCAACAACTAAAAGAGCTGTTGAGTAACAAAGAAGCTTTGGTAAGAATACGCAAATGGGCCGCAGAGCTGTCTGAATATGTGGTCGATTTCGAGCGAAGAACTGCAGTAAAATCACAAGTCTTGGCTGATTTCATAGCCGAGTGGACATCGCCTTCGGCAGAAAGTCCAATCAGAGAAGAAAACTGGCTAATACATTGTGATGGTGCTTGGGGAGACAAAGGAGCTGGCATCGCGGCGATTGTACAATCGCCTTCGGGCGTTAAAATGAGATATGCAGCTAATCTTGAGTTCTGCAAAAACAGCGACAGAAGTACAAACAATGTCACTGAATACGAAGCTGTGCTATTGGGGCTCAGAAAAGCGAAGGCGCTGGGGGCTCAGTGCTTCATTGTGAAAACTGATTCGAAGGTGGTAGCAGATCATATCGAAAAAGAAAGTGTTGCAAAACAACCAGAGCTGATCAAGTATCTGACTACAGTTCGAGCAATGGAGAAAAAATTCAAGGGTTTTATAGTAGAATACATCCCGAGGGCCAAAAATGAAGAAGCCGATGCATTGGCCAAAGCAGCAGCAAAGGGGGACAAACTGCCACCAGATGTCTTCTTCCAGAAATTGACAACGCCTTTGATCAAAGATCTTGATGAGCAACCAAAATTGATCAGTGCAATAAACTCAGAGGACTGACGATCATCCATAATGGCATATCTCAGAGGATACTATGAACCAATTGATGAAGACGACCTCAAAACCATACAGCAGAGAGCAAGGTCATATCAAATCATTGATAACATTCTATACAAGAAAAGAGTCGTGGCTCCTTGGCTTCGCTGCGTGTCAATAAGCGAAGGCAGAGAGCTGATACAAGAGATACACAATGGCTTATGCGGATGTTGGTATTTCTTAGCATCACTACTTAGAGTAGTAATGGTACTAGAGATACTTCATCGTAAATCTAGACGTTACAGATATTCTGCAAGCGCACAGAAGTACGTTGTAGCATTTCACCCGGGAGTATTCCAGAGTATCGTTATTTGTTTATCCGCAGGGAAAGCATTTAGTTAAAAGAGAGATGTGCCATCCAATGCTCTTACGTACAACAATATTAATGTACCATAATCTAAACAGGGGTAAATGATATAGAAGTGAATGAATGGGTTGACACACAGAAGTTCATTGCTCATCATTATATTAGTCTTAGTTAGTATAGTACACTAGTGAAGATTAACAAGGGTTCATTAGCATCATACTTATGGAACTTGGATATACTACAATACCCTATACAAGCTCATTCAATGATCGTATGCAAGAGGACAAATCGAGGTATCCAGTGGTTCCCTCATCAAGGGACGACAGTAGGACGTCTTATCATAAAGGCCTAATACCCACTCCCGTACGTGGAGGATTACAAAGGACGGACAGGGCTGTCACCACCTGCCACCTACCTCTACTAATCCGTGGGGCAGCGGTACCCTCAATAGTACTCCATATCCCAAACACCATGTTTGCAATACAAGATACAACTCTATCTATCACGTTAATAAATAGAGCAACCAAGAGGCACATTGAGCCAATGTCATAGCATACATTCACTTGATTGAGGTGTAAGACATAAGTAGTATATACTAAGTGGATAAGGTATAACTGAGGCATACAACATAAGTATGAAGGTATTTCCATTAAGCTCAGAGTATTACAAGTAAGTAAGAGAATACAAGAACTGAACTCTAGAACTTACCAAGACTCCTCCGGAAGCCCTTCAGAAGATTTAACACTATGACTATCACTACTAAGACTAAGACTAAGCTTGTAGCAAAGGAGAGCTCTTCTTCTGGTGTGTGTTGAGTACGGCGCCCTTTGCAGGTATTTGTAGCATCACATAGGCGGTTGGAGCCGGCCAGAGGCGGTTGAGGCAGTTTGGAGGTGGGCCTAGGTCGGCCGAATTCCCCACGTCGGCCGACCCTTGGATCCACCGTCTTCAGCATTGCATGGCTCTGATGAACTCCTGATGACGGTTTACAGGTACTGGTCAAGGGTGAAGCGAAACGGCCGCAGGGCCAGGTCGGCCGACCTATCTGAGTCGGCCGACCTGGTTCCGCCGCCATTCGGCCCCACTCTTCTCCGGTAGACTTCCATGTGGGTCCTTATGACGGTTCCAGGTAGGTATACTCTATTTGGGTGCATTTGTGTTGATGTGTGGGCCCTTCAATCCGTGGGAATGACACGTGGCTCATCCTCACCCTTGACTTGAACCGACGATGATTCAACATTCATGATCCTTCCTCGGTGTGCTTCTTGACCTGTGTCGAAAGTGAGCTTGATCGGGGTTCAGGCCAGGTCGCCCGACCTGGGCCTGTGCCCAGTTTCGCCCATCTTTTGCACCGTAGTCCCTGTACTCAAATATATTCCAGATATGTATGGTATACTATTATTTGAATACTAATGTCTAAGTTATGCCTTGATCTTTATTGGTTTCTGAGCCTAATGATGGTCGGATTTTATGTTATAAGGACCGTCAACAGCGGAGCTCACTTTGGAGCGAGGGCAATTGTGGGGAAGGCAATGAGACAAGGGTTCTATTGGCCTTCGATCATCAATGATGCAACCAACACAGTCAAGACTTGCATCGAATGTCAAAAGTGCGCAGCAACCAGAAAATCGCCTTCGGAGTTGTCACAGTTGATAATTCCAACCTGGCCGCTCCAGAGATGGGGCATCGATCTGGTGGGTCCTCTTCCAACAGCTCAAGGAAACCTGAAATATGCAATAGTAGCAGTGGAATACTTCACTAAGTGGATTGAGGTAAGGCCATTAGCAAACATCACAGCGAAGACAGTCATCAAATTCTTCTGGCAGTAAATCGTTTGCAGATTTGGAGTCCCAGGGGAAATCACAGTGGATAATAGGAAGCAGTTTGACTGCGATGAATTCAGGCGGTATTGCGTGTCCATAGGGACGAAGGCAAGATTCGCATCAGTATACCACCCCCACTCCAATGGCGTTGTTGAAAGGGCAAATGGCATCATATTCACCGCCATTAGAAAGTGCCTGACAAACTGTAAGAAAAAAGGCAAATGGGTGAAGGAAATGCCGAAGGTAATCTGGGCTCATAACACATCCACTTCAAGAGCAACCCAATTCACACCTTTCAAGCTGTTATATGGCGAAGAGGCAGTATGTCCGGAGGAGATCCTTCACAAGGGGCTTCGCACTCAACAGGAAGCGCCCAAAGATAGCGAAGCTATAGACAAAGATCTCACGGAAATTTACAGGCTGCAAGCAGCCAAAAACATCTCCAAGTACCAAGAAGAAACAAGAAAATGGCGTGACAAGAAAGTAGTAAGAAAAGACATAAAGATAGATGACTGGGTGCTAAGAAAGAATCCAAATATGCCTTCGGGAAAGCTGCAAAACAAATGGGAAGGCCCATTCCTAGTCATCAAGAGCAATAGACCAGGATCATTTCACCTAGGTGATGGCGAAGGCAATGAGCTGCCGCATTCATGGAATGCGGATAGCCTGCGAAGGTACTACCTATGAACACCATGTAACAATTGGCTTCGTAATCTATAAACGAAGTCAATTTATAGAGTAGATTTTCATTTTCCTTCAAAAAAGTCCGTACTCTTTTCCTCACAGGGGAACCCTTACCAAGGGGTGAGGTTTTTAACGAGGCAGTGCTAATTGTAATTCGCGCGAAATATATGAACGAGCTATTCCCCAAAAGAAGTTGCATTGAAAGCGATTGGCTTCGACCAAATTGCTGCTATTCGATAAACCAAATAGAACTAAATTGACCCCACCAAAGGTAAGGCCAATTTAGATCTAAAATGCTTACTCTAAGGAGTAAAAGGGGCTTCGGCTCAGATTAAAACCTTTATGCAAACGCTTACTCTAGAAAGAGTAAAAGGATCTTCGGCTCAAATTATTCTCTAAAAACACATAAACGCCAAAGAGTAAACGCGGAAACAACTCCCCGTCTCACTCGACGCCAAAAAAGATCACTATTCGACCGTATCGAACGAAAAACACAGCCTCGCTTCGGGGGGAGGAGGCGTCTCTCAAAAACGAAGGCAAATCGAACTTGATGTTTTTCATTCAAACAGAGCATACTTATGCATGCGAATGATTTTCGCGCATCACGAATATATTCGTCTTCGCATGAATAAACGCAAACTCGCTTTGGGGGGAGGAGGCATTTCTCTCAAAAGCAAAGGCAAAACGAGTTTACATTCATTCATTCAGTCAATTACTTTACAATCTCTCACACCAAACATGCTCAAAACATCTCGAACACATATCCATAAAACTGTTCGCCGGACCTCCTAAAGCGAGGGGCATTGTAAACGCATGCGAAATCTTTAACATCAGGGCTAACTTCCAATGGCTCCGCCTTAGGAATGCCCAGAGAAACAGCTTCGGCATTTCTCTGCGCAGTGAGCTCGACTCGATCCGAGCCATGAGCAATAAATGAAGTGAAAAAAATCAAAAATGCCGAACTCGGTGCGACGATAAAACTCGTGACAATACTCCAAAAAGTCACCATGACTAGAGTGAGGATAAAGTCGTCGAAACTCCTTCCATGCGAAGCTAGAAATACAAAGAGGCCCATCACGCATGGTCAGCGGCGTAAGTTCAAGCATCTTGTCACCCTGAATATACACAAATGTACAAGTTCAAAAGAACTGTCCGCTCCATAAGCTCCAACTCTATTTACAATTCAAAAGGTCCTTAGACCTGTGGATCGACTCGGGGGGCCCCTGGCCACCTTGCCCTTGGGAGGAAGAAGCACCGGCTTCACCGGCAGCAGCACCAGAAGAGGCAGCACTAGTTGTAGCAGCGGCTTTGGCAGCTTCTTTCTCAGCGTTCTCCCTTGCGGCGGCTTCGGCTTCGGCTTCGGCTTTCTGTTTCTTCAGCTCCTTAGACTGAGAATACAAAAGCTGTCAAAAATAACACTTCAAAATTAAAAACAAGACAAATCAAAGTTGACCACCATGGCAACTAACAAAGTACCTTCGCAAGCCGGTCGCGAATAATAGTCTGAGTCGCCTGACGTCCACTGGCAACCCAGAAATGCTTCAGGAAGAGTGCCTTCGCAAGCAAAATTTCTTTCAGAAAATAGTCACTGTCGGCAGGATCTCTAGGCGCTGGATAAGGATACCCTTTCCGAACCAAGGAATTATAGTGATCACAGCCATTGTCCGAGAGAATCTTCAATAGGTTGCATGAACATAGGTTGACTGCGAAGTCACTGACAACTTCCATGACATTTGGTAGCGAAGCAAACTCATTATCAATCCAATCAAAAAGCTTGTCCAAGCTATACTCCTTAGTAGGAAAGGGAACAGGCTCCGCTCCAAACTGTCGCAAGGCCTCCTTATACAATCGAAATAACTTCAGACCGCGTTCCCACGCAACATTAATCACATCTTCTTTTTCCTTGCGAAGGGAAAGGTTTGCAGTCCGCAGCGACAAGGCCTCACGCTCAAAATCCTCGCTGCGAGACTGATATGACTCGGCATCACGCGAAAGGTTCTCCTTAACACTCGTGAGGGTGTTTACCTCGCCTTTCAGGACAAAAATCAAATCTGAATCCTCGACGATCTTTTTGCGAAGGCCTTCCAAGGCATCTTCCTTGTTCACAACCTGAGCCTCCAAGGCAACAAACTTTTCCTTGAGCAAGTTGGCTTCGCCAATCTGAGCTTCCAGGGATGCAACCCTATCCTTTAAAGATTTGTTCTCACTAATAATAGACTCCTGGTCCTGGCGAAACAGATTCTTTTCTTTCTCAATATCCTCTTTCATCCTATCAACAGTTGCTTGGATCTAGAGAAGCTCTTCTTTTTCCCTTCGCAACTTCACCAGCTCCGCGCGCTCAGCAGCAACCAAGTTGAGGTCCGGAACTTGAGCATGCAATTCATTGATAGCTACAACAACCTGCGAGAGAAAACAATTTCCTCAATCAATATTATAAGATTGATAACTCGAAGCCAAGTCAGTAACAAAATAGAAAGCGAAGGCATGGAATGCACACCTTTAATCCCGCAGCCAGAATGTTAGAACTGATACTCTCAGGATCCAAGGTTCGCACAAGATGTTGATATTCTACAAAAGAAACAATAACGTCAGCACTATTATCTTTGCAAAAAATAGCTAAATGAAAAAAAACTAGCTATAACCCTGATCAAACAAGACACCTTCCCAATCAAAATCTCGAAGAGGCCCACCTTCGCGCATGCGAGCCGGCCCCTCTTCTCCGCTACCTACTAAACAAATCTCTTCCGCATTAGCACCAAACAACAGAATACTCAACACAAAACAAAGGAAAAGATAAGAATCAACATAAAAAATACCTTCAAAAATAGAAGGAATACTTCCCCCCATATCAACATCCATGTAAGCTTGAGAAGCAGTAGCCCTCTCAGCGGCTTCGGAAGTTTCAGCTTCGGCAACCTCTTTCCCCTTAGCCTGGGTATCCACTTCAACTGTCCCAGCAGCATGGGTCAGAACCCCCAAAGAGTCTCTGGCAGGAGGGGGAGAGGCCAAAGCAGGCGATGGAGGGCTAACTGGCGGAATGTCCACTGGGGCTTCGGTTGTAGGCTATTCAACGTTAGCTTTGACATGAACCTCTTTAGGCACATTCTCAATAATGGGAGCATCCCGAATGGGGGTGTCCTCAAACTGACTAATATCAATGCCATCATCAAATGGATCTGGAACTCGAACATCCTCAGCTGCTTCAGCAACGCCTTCACAAGTAATATTGACATCAATCATCGGATTCTGCGCCAAATAGCTTCCTAGCAAAGGAAGACTCGTGCCCTGAAAGTAATTTCCAAAGAGAGCAATCTCACCTAGAAAAATATCATCCCCACTCCGAGGGGCTGAGCTCTCGAAACCAGTCACCGGCGAAGCCGGCAACCGCACTGGAGCCGGAGCCGCCGCTGGCACCCGAGGAGGAAGAGGCGGACGACCGCCGCGCGAAGCAGAAGAAACAGCTTCAGTCGTCGAACGACAAACGCGTGAAGCCGAAGAAGTGGCCCCAGTAGCTGGAGCCACAACGGACAATGGAATGGCAGCGACCGGCTCTTGACGACGCCTTTTCTCAGCAGACTCATGAGCGCTGCTGCTGCCACGCTTGGCCGGGATAGCGAAAGAAGTTGCCTTCACAACAGCCTTTTTGCTCTCACCTCGGCCGCGACCTTGGCCACGGCCTCCACCTCGTACTGATCGACCACCATCCCGAGGAGCGCGCGAAGGAGCAGAGTCATCTTCATCCTGTTCCTTCGTTTTAGCCTTTCCTTTTTTATCCTTCTTTTCTTTCTTCTCTTTCTTCTTCTCCTTAGTGGAGACGGGGACCTCACGAGCATCGTAAGAGATCTTCAACTCTTCAAAAACTCTGTTGAGTCTGACATGAACATATTTGTCTTTGGAACTGCGATGTTCCTTGAAATTGTATGGCCCAAGAATGTCATTGGCCTGCCGCTCAACAGAAGCAACAAAATCCGCGGCAGTCATACCTTCAGGGATCCTCGCCCCAAAATGAGGGAAAGCAACCTTGGTGTGTTCACCAAAAGCCCTCCACTCAACCTTATAAGGCGCCCAATCGGCAGACAGGAAATAAACTCCACAGGCAAGTTCAGTGGCGATACCTTCTTCAATTACATCACGGCTGCAAAACGTTTGCGAAGCCGTTTGAAAGGCTTTCCAACATTCGGTGAACCCAGAGCCGTCCGCGTCAAAAACCGGGCACGAAACAAATTTAAGCCAATCAATATAGCTGTGCAAAGGGTAAGAAACAGATTTGGTCCCATCTTCCAGGATAGTCTCCTCCGAAGGTACCCTCACATAAAACCAGTACCGTTACCAGTCCTTGGTCCATTTATTTCTGTTAGCGAAGGAAGTTTCCACCTTCGCAAAATGAGAACCCCGGCGGCGCCCAGTAAAAGTCACACAGCCGAAGTCCAGAGTGAATAGCTCGCCTTCGACGTCGGATGACTTGCTTTGATTGTGACCCTCATACAACCGAAGGAAACCATCAACTGTAACTGCCGCATCATGCGTCTTCACAGCCCAAAAGAACCGAAGGAGATGGCTGATGGCATTTGGCGTCAGATGATGCAGCTGCAGACCATATGGCGCGATCATCTTCGCGATGACGTTGTCAATTGGCATCTTCAGGCCCGCGATGAAAAAAATCCGTAAAGACTATAGCTTCGTCGTCGCGAGGGTTAGGGGTAGTATCAGCACCGGGTGCACGGCCCCAATCCTCAGGAAAATATCCCTTCTCTTCATAAAATTTGATGTCATTTTCGCCAACCTTTGACTTGACAAAGGCAAGTGTCTTTGCCCTCTTAATGGGATCTACTAGATCCTCCAGGTCGGCCTCCACATCATCGAGATTTTCTTCCTCACCACCATCGTCATCTTCGGTGCGCTCATCGCCAGATGTCTCCTCTACTGTCGGAGTCTCATCCTCTATCTGCTGTGCAAACTGATCAGCTTCAGCATCATCCATCCCACGACGAGGAGAAGCTCCCGCTTGTTGGGCTTCGGGGCTGCTTTCATTCGCCATATCAATAAGTACAGCAGTTTGCTTGGTGCGCGCCGCTGCAGGAATGACAACAATTCTCAATACCTAAGCGAAGAAAATCAGCAAGAACAAAAGTATCAAAAATACAGTGAGAGAACCTTACTTGTACAAAAGTGGGTATCACGAGGAGAAGACAACACAAACGCGAAAGCAGATATCAGATTACGATCTGAGCTAGCGAAGATGCTTCCATAAGCAGAAAGCGATTGACAGCGAAAGCAAAGAAGGGTAAAAAGGAATGACAACAATTCTCAATACTTAAGCGAAGAAAATCAGCAAGAACAAAAGTATCAAAAATACAGTGAGAGAACCTTACTTGTACAAAAGTGGGTATCACGAGGAGAAGACAACACAAACGCGAAAGCAGATATCAGATTACGATCTGAGCTAGCGAAGAAGCTTCCATAAGCAGAAAGCGATTGACAGCGAAAGCAAAGAAGGGTAAAAAGGAGGGGACCCCTTTGGTCCTATTTATAGGGCAGTAAAAATCTGACCGTTACCGTGGCGCGAAAATCGAAAAGGCCCGAAAAAATCCAAAAAATAGTAAAAATAAAAATAAAAATTAAGCGTGAAAAATCAAAATAAATACAGAACGCGAAGCCAAATCCGGAGCGAAGTCATCGACTCGGGACTTACTCCAATGGGAGGAGGCGTTTCTCCGGAACAGGCGAAGGCAATCCGGAATTTTCGAGGACATCGGCCTGTTGGAGAAAGCCCTCGTCCGCGAGGGGCTACTGTTAGGGGATTGGCCTGTTAAGAAAACGCCTTCACCCGTGGCTTTGAATTTGAGCACTTTTCATTTTGCCTTCGCTCGCTGTATTTGAAAGGTCATTACCTTCGCCACATATGAACATCACACTTGAGTTCGCCTTCTTTCTCCTTCGCCAAGAGATTGGACACCGAGGGGAGATCCATCGTTCACGGTGGTAAATGAACGTCTGATGGACCTGCGAAGGCGTTGTGAGGTGACTTATTGCCTTCGCTACCCTGATCCATTTTATGAGTGTGCGAAGGCAATTCCTAGATATTACGTATATCCTTGGTTCATTTTGTCATACAGGCTAAAGGTAGACCTGGATGAAGGCGCATCGGACCTTTTTTCTTCTTTGAGCGAGAGAAGGCGCCACTCAGCCGAAGGAGCTCTGGGTGATGAAGGCAATAAAGATCACAAGAGACACGGTGAAGGCAGCGTGGACCAAGTCAAAACCGAGTCAAAGACGGAGTCACTGGTCTACGCTTTCACATTGAGACGTGTAAATGTACTCTTATGCCCCTGGGAATCATAAGTTGTATAGTCTAGAGGGTGATGCCTGATTTTCAGGGGTATAAGGGGAATGTAAGAAGTGCCTCTTGACCTCCCTATAAAAGGGGACCTCCCACCAACATGTAAAGGGCTGATCCCCGAGAACACTGTTGATAAGTAATTTACTGTTGCTTGTCCCTGTTCTCTGTCTTGACTGTTGATTGGGCTAGTTGGCTTCAGCTTGTAACCCAACAGGTGGTTGTCAGTATCCCGATACGTATCGTAGTATCTTACGATACTACGATCCTATCTAGACAAAATGATACCGATCCTACCTGGTATCTTAATTTTCATAGTATCCCGATTCTACAGAAAGGTTCCACAGGATCCTACATGAAATTTCATAGTATCCCGATACTACGATCCTACGATACCATATAATAATAGATATAAATTATTTTTAAATGATTAAATAGAAATAAAATATTATTTGAGATAAGTTGCGTTGAATATAATGTCAATTAGAGCACTTAAACTTGCAAACATTCATTTTAATTAGTCAAAGTTGATATTATTGGCTTCAATCTATATAATATATCACAAATTTAATATAAAATATGTATTATGTATAATCTGATAGTATCCCGATACTACGATACGATCCGATACCGTCGGGCAAAAAAGATACTACCTAGTATCCCGATACAACTTTTTCAGCTTCGGTCGGTGTTCACCGAACTTTACGTCACACAGCACCAATCCTGTTCATGAACTCATTCAGGACTGAAGAAAGAGAAAGCTAATTATCTTGGCCAGCACATGCTCGGCTGAAGAAAGAGAAAGCTAATTAGCTTGGCCAGCACATGCTCGGCTGTTGGCTTGCTGCCGCATTTGCTATTCGCCAACTGCAGCAGGCAGCAGGCTGCACCACATGCCGGCCACCGCGTTTCCGTGGCCTCCAGGCCACCAAAGATGCTCATGCAGGCAGCGAGCTTTGCCGGCTTGCCGCCGAGGCCGCCGAGGCGCTGATGTTGTGCCCATTGACCTCGCCGGCGGCTGTTCTTCCTGATTCGGGCCAAGGTTGCAGGCGGGCAGGTGGGAGTGGATTGTGCTCTCGCCGGCTGTTAGCGGACTGTTTTTTATGTGGAACGTGGATGCTAGAATATTTAAAAATTGGGCCGTCTCTTATGGGCCGGTGCGGGGAGTAAACTTGATGGGCTGACACGGGAGCAAAAGGCCTGGACTGCTGGTGTCTGCTTGTGTTGTTCGGTGGCATCGGTTCTTCGGTGTTCTAAGCCTAAAAACCGAGCCGATCACCGATCACCGAAGGAATAAAAATGAGAAACCGAATCGAGCACCGAAAACCGTAGAAACCAAGAAGTTCGGTGTTTCGGAGTTGGTTCAGCTTGGTTGTTCGGCTTCGGTGAATTTTTGCCCAGCCCTATCAGTGAGAGCCTCATGTTGAGCCCTTTCTTGCTGAATAGGAAAGGTCGAGATGGGCGTGACCAATGCCGTGCTACGAGACTACGGTGCATATTATAATAAGCACACAAAATCATTAACCCCTTCAAGTGTCTTAATATATAAGTCAACGTAGTCAATCACATCGTGGTTCCCCGTCCAGGTTTTAGTGGGCACCGTCGCCTCTATATCTTTTGCCTCGGCCTGGTCGGTGTCGGGGATAGACCCCGGGGTACCCACAAGACGGATTGGCCCAACCAGCAGGGTGCGGCCTAATCCGAGTGTTATCGGGCCGGTTTGTCAGACTGGGTGGCCCACCACTCGGGAGGCCCACCAGTCGGGCGAACCGGATGACTACGACGGCGCGCGCGGCAGGGAAGCAGGCGGCGTATCACGCAAGAAGATCGGAGATCAAGATAAGATAGCCGGAATTCTAGGGAAAGATATCTGTAATCGTTATAGGATCAGATCCTTGTATTTCGGGTAGGTTATGATCTGTAGCCGACTTGTAACTCAAGGCAACCAGACTATATAAGGTGCCTTGGGACCCCCCTCCAGAACGATCACAACCACACGCATTCATTCAACCTAGGACAGAACCCAACTACGGAGATCCTTCAGGAACTTCATACACAGCAATCCATACACCCAACACAGGACGTAGGGTATTACGTCATCTTGACGGCCCGAACCTGTTCAGTCCTTGCGTCTTGTGTTACCATCGTCTTGTGATCCTCGATCTGTCCCTCAACAAATCAACCACGTAGGCTACCCTGTGTGGACTGCCGGGTCCATAAATCCGACAGTTGGCGCGCCAGGTAGGGATTGATCGACGAGATCAATCTACAAGCTCGATGGCAGATTCGTCTTCCTGAGGAGGCTTGGCGGCGGCGGCGACGTCGACGGTCGCTGCTCTTCGCGTCGAACTCTCACCGATCCGGGTCACCGCTGCACATCCATCGCCGAGTCATCGCAATCCTGTCCGCCGTCGCACGTCAACCTCCACGAGCATGTCAACCTCAACGAGCATGGCCTATTACCAGAGATCGGTCAGGATTTGCTTCCGCGGCCTGGTGCGTTCTGATCGGATCCAAGCAAGCGTCATCAAGATCGAGGAAGGGCCAGGCTACCTCCTCTCGTCCGACACCACACGGCAATGGTGCAGTTAGCGTACAGGGAAGAATCCAATCTACTATTTTATTTGCTTTCCTATACGTCCGATCCAATTCATACTTCTTGTTTTTATCTGAATAAGGATTATTCTAATCTTTCTCCTAATGATGCATGCAAGACGGATACGACGACGTGTGCAATTTCGCACTGCATGCCGACCTCCCCCCGATTGAGCGCTGTAGGAGGAGATTAGGCGACCGCCGCGGTATCCCGCCGAGTCGTCGACACACCTCGGGGGCTGCGCACGGCCTTCCTGTGTCCGTCGGATCGGAGCTGTCTCACCAGCGGCGCCGCCCGTACTGCTACTCCGCCATGATACTTGCGAACTGCACCGACCACGACTAAGTGCGGATTCGCCGACTCCAAAGGCCACCTCCGTCATGCCGCTCGCCGACTCACAGATCGACCTGCAGCTCCAACCGCTCGGCGCGACATACCAGCCGAGTACGAGATATTCTCGCCCGGTCAGCTTTGTTGCGTTGCTCGCGGACACATCGTCGACAACCTCGTCCACTCGGACGACCATGCGGTGGCACATCAATTCTCCGACTCGAGTACAAATTAAGCTAAGTATTATTTTCAATTAAATATGTTACGGCTTCTACATACTTTGGTATGCCTCGGCTCTTCAATGTCTCCGTGACTTTCGCTGACCACCCCGATCACATTCCGACTGCTTATACAACCTGGTCTGTCCAGATTGTAACTCCGTAGGCTTTTATACAAGTCGCTAAAGTACTCGGGGAGCACGCGCCTTAATCCGTGAAGCCTCGACTCTTCCGTACGCCTACGCTCCTACGCGTGCATGCGGCCTAGCTCCCTACGCTATGGACTATGGCTATCGGGGATCAGGTGCATAAATGTAACAGGCTAACTACCCGAAGAAATTAATAGACTTAAAAAGCTGGAAGCAGGAATCGTTTTCATGCATTGCCGAATACTTTTCTTTTCGGATTTGCATTTTATTGCATCATATACTGCCGTCGCACTGTGTTTTCGCTGCAGGGTATGGGCGATTGCTCGGCGTGCCTCGGCCCTCGCACTCGGGGGCTGGCGCCGGAACGACTACTCGGCGTGCTTCGGCCCTCACGCTCGAAAGGCTGGCGCCGAGACGACTACTCGGCAAGCCAATAGCAATAGGGAAGATTCTTTCACATTTTACTCCTACATCCGATCCAATCCGTGGCTTGTTTTTGTTCAGAATATTTTAATCTATACTTCTCTTAATCATGTACGCATGCATGCAAGGGCTCAATGCTTGAACACCGCCGCGTACCTCCGACTACATCTCCGAAGGATCCAAGAGAGCGACTATGGGAAAACCAGGATCGGAGGACAGAACCATGCACTTGCTTGCATGAGCACATGCATGCCAATCATCAAGCAGGGAAGCCATGCACCTACCAAGTCAAGCGAGCAAGCAAAGCCATTGTACAAGCTACGGCTCTATACATCCGACGACCGCTCGGATGGCGGCCAAGCACAGACTCCACTAAGCCGCACGGCTATGTGCTCGTCGACACGCCAACTTACATTGGTACACGCTGTTGCAATGAAAACGGACTCCGCCAAGCTGGCTTATGATGCGACGACTCCGCTATACTGCTCGCCGACTCATCACCCACAGCTCCGACTGCTCGGCACGAACTAGCCAACTTCGTCGACAACTTCATCCACTCTGACACGACGTCCACGCAAGAGTGACATGCCGATTCTCTGTCTCGGACACGAATCAAGCTAAGTCATACTTTAATATTTTCACAATATTTTTCAGTCACCGCGTATGTCTCCATGATCATCGCCGACTACCCTTGGTTTGTTCCTGACTGCTTATACAGCCCGAGCGCTACACAAGCAGTCGGGCAACACCCAACGGACGCACATATAGCATTTTTCTCTATTGTTTATTTCTTTTTCCACTCTTGTACAAGTCGCTAAAGTACTTGGAAAGCACACGCCTTAATCCGTGAAGCCTCGACTCTTCCGTACGCCTACGTTACTACGCGTGCATGCGGCCCAGCTCCCTGCGCTATGGACTATGGCTATCGGGGATCAGGTGCATAAACGTAACAGGATAACTACCCGAGGAAATTAATAGACTTAAAGAGTTGGAAGTAGAAATTCTATTACATACAACGCCGAATGTTTTTCTCCAGAATTAGTATTTGCTACACCATATACTACCTATCCTTCATATCTTCATTGCAGGGCACAGGTTTGGATCCCGAGCTTGCCTGTTACGCTCGGAGGCTAGACCACTCCGGCATCGCCGCCAGCTGAGTACTTGAGTCAGTCAGTACTCGGGCTGGTACTACACACCACGACGGTCGCTAGCCGAGTGCTTTGCAGCACTCGGGCTGGCGCTACACTCCACAAGGATTGCTAGCTGAGTGCTTTTGAGTACTGGGCTGGCGCTACTGCATGACGAGGAAGACGAAGACTTGACGGACCCTCGACTCGGCCCTCGCGCTCGGGGGCTGGGCGCCGGGGCGACTACTCGGCGTGCCTCGGACGGTTCGACTCAGCCCTCACGCTCGGGGGCTGGCGCCGGGACGACCACTCGGCGAGCTCAGCCCTCACGCTCGGGGGCTGGCGCCGGAACGACCACTCGGCGTGCTCAGCCCTCACGCTCGGGGGCTGGCGCCGGAACGACCACTCGGCGTGCTCAGCCCTCACGCTCGGGGGCTGGCGCCGGGACGACTACTCGGCGCGCCTCGGCCCTCACGCTCGGGGGCTGGCGCCGGGACGACTACTCGGCGCGCCTCGGCCCTCACGCTCGGGGGCTGGCGCCGGGACGACTACTCGGCACGCCTCGGCCCTCACGCTCGGGGGCTGGCCGCTGAAATTAACGCTGGATGATTTAGTCAGATGCTCGTCGGTTAAGCCTTGAGCCGATTCCTACAGAATCGCCTTAAGGCTTGGGGGCTACGGCCAACGGACGCACCTCGCGGCGCATCCGTTGATTGTTTGGCGACCTCAGAACAAGGTTACAAACCCTTGGACCGATTCCTTTGGAACCGCTTCACGGCCCGGGGGCTACGGCCAACGGACGCACCTCGCGGCGCATCCGTTGCAGACGGCTCTCTTTTCTCTCCAGTATCACGCGGTTTTGCTTCCAACCGCAGCAAGCTCGAAGCTCAGCAGATAGCACGACCTCGCCGAGTTGTCGCTCAACCACGTACTACTCGGGGGCTTGTCGGGGATAGACCCCCGGGGGTACCCAGAAGGCGGATTGGCCCAACCAGCAGGGGGCGGCCCAATCCGAGTGCTATCGGGCCGGTTTGTTAGACTGGGTGGCCCACCACTCGGGAGGCCCACCAGTCGGGCGAACCGGATGACTACGACGGCGCGCGCGGCAGGGAAGCAAGCGGCGTATCACGCAAGAAGATCGGAGATCAAGATAAGATAGCCGGAATTCTAGGGAAAGATATCTGTAATCGTTATAGGATCAGATCCTTGTATTTCGGGTAGGTTATGATCTCTAGCCGACTTGTAACTCAAGGTAACCAGACTATATAAGGTGCCTTGGGACCCCCCTCTAGAACGATCACAACCACACGCATTCATTCAACCTAGGACAGAACCCAACTACGGAGATCCTTCAGGAACTTCATACACATCAATGCATACACCCAACACAGGATGTAGGGTATTACGTCATCTTGACGGCCCGAACCTGTTCAGTCCTTGCGTCTTGTGTTACCATCGTCTTGTGATCCTCGATCTGTCCCTCAACAAATCAACCACGTAGGCTACCCTGTGTGGACTGCCGGGTCCATAAATCCGACAGTCGGTTGTCCCAATCAAAATATGTTAATCTATGATGGAACAATGACTGAAAATGACATCTATAACGATTTTTATAATGTTATGTGTTGAGCGTCACAGAGTAACAAAGGTGGATCTACCGCTACAATGAGGTGGGGTGGTCGCTCCAAGTAGCCCGCGCAACTAGGACCCCCTACCCCCTAACTTTTAGGCACCGGCTCTGCAGCAATGGTGATGCGAATGCAACGAGCGATCAAGAGATATTTTCCATTTGGGCCTTGCACAGTTGGGCTAGGTAACACTTGTGCCGGATATTACACTCTACTATTGGCCCAATTGAATCGACTAGGCAACAATCGCTTCCCCTTCCTTTTTGTTCTCTCCAACAATCATTCTCTACTCGACCACTCTCAATGTCCTCCAAACCCTAGCGCGGACACACCGCAAGATCCGGTGCAAGTAGCAATAGAGGAAGGCGAACAAAACTGAGAAGACATTCATGGTGCTTCTGGAGTTGGTCGCGGTGTTAGTAGAATATGTAGTTGTTTTCGTTCTCTTGTTATTTTTTTATGGTCGTTAACCCTTCATTTCTGACCCCCAACTTTACATAAAATTGGCATAACCAGAGATCACACCATAGCTATAGGACTTATTTAACATGTTCCACATAGTTTTGGTGTGTATTTAGTTGAAGGATGGACTCGGGTAAATTTGGGCCAACCTGGTGGGTTCGGTCGAACCCAACTAGTTCGGTCGACCTGGCTCCCTTCACTTCCAAGCTCAAGACTCAGGTTCATGCAGAGAAGCACAGTGAGAGAGCATCATAGCCTTTGATTTAGAGGTGGTGGAATCCCATGGGGACGAGCGGGGTTCACTTGGATCCATGGGCCCACAGCTTAGTTCCCAGACATGAAACTGACAACTCCACCTATCCATGTCATCATCAGGATGTCCAAGCAAAGAGATGGTGCAGTGGATGGCGAGAGAAGGTAGGGTTAGGGTCGATCGACACCACCCGGTTTGGTCGAACTGAGAAGTAACCACCACTGTAATTTATCGACATGGCCAACAATCTTACTGACTCCAGGATTGCATCCCCACCGTGCATTGGTCATGGCTGTGCATCGGATGGCATCGGCCAACCAGGCCAAGTCGACTGAACTGGGCCCACTGCAACCTCCACACTAGGTTCAAGCTACAAGTACCCCCTCCTCTCCTTAGCATTATAAATAGTGCAACTTGGTCATTTGATCAAACACACAAGAAAGAAGAGAAGAAGAAGCAAAGCGCTGGCACTGCTACTCTTAGAAAATAGGGAGAGAGGCAAAGTGAGAGTGATGGGGAGCCGGAGTGTTGGCCCGTCTTCCACTTTGTACCTCCACGGATGCAGCTCAACTTCGAGTAACATCCGGGTCTTGTTGAGTAATTTTGATCTTCTCTGATTAACCAAACATCTTAACTTACTTGCCTTTGTTTATGGGTTCCTCGTTGAAAGCATCTAGGCCCCTAATTTGTGTTTTGGTAATTAATGACAACAATTGTGGACTAGCAATTTCATTTGATATATGCGAATAGGGTTAGTCCTAGTGTTGAGATATGCCGTAATGGCTTCCGTGGTGATATATAAATCATTTGGATGAAGTTGAACCTTAACAAAAATGTATAATATTAGATTTTCTATTTTACCAGTCAAGAGGTGATTAGAGGATGAACATTGGGCGGGTTGATAGGCTAGATAGCCATAATAACAAGAGGGGTCAATGTCATTTGCTTGAATGGTTCTATGGTGCCACTTTTCTCAAATAATTGCATTGCATACATATGGATTAATGGAGTATTTCAGTCGAGTTAGAAAAGCTTGAAAATCATGCAAAAATGGCTAACTGGTCCGTATGGCGGACAGTCTCCCTTGGTTTGGCGGACCGTGCTTTAACTTAGCCGATTTTAGTCATTCGTGTTGTCTGAGTTTGAAAGGACGGATGTGATGTGAACCCGCTAGGGTTTGTGCCCGATCTTTCGATGAGGGCATGGGGATAATTCGATTGGAGGAGACGACGTTCACGGCCCGACTATAGCCTTCCAAGAAAGCTGCGCCTTAGCAACCGATACACCATCTCCTATGGCTGCCGTGATCTTGTGGAACATGTCACCCGGCCACAAGGGCACCTATCCTGCAAGCAATCGAAGAACTGGCAAGAACAAGTATCGAACAAGTACTGAAATTACTAAATGTGAATGAATAGATTTCAATCTCAGACTCAATCTCAAATACGACGGGGTTCACTAGTAGAAATGCGAACATCTATGACGTTTTGATAGTAACGTTCTGAAATAGTGTCATAGTAGATGGTGTTACTATGACGAAAAATAATGGATCGTCACGGTAGACAAGTGATGAAATTTTAATGACAAAAATTATGACGGAGCAATAACGTCATAGAACAGAAAACTCAAATCATCATAGAACCCCATCCCATCCGCGCCAAAGAGCTGTGACAGTTTCGATTCGTCATAGAACTGCAACAGGCGACACGTGTGCCATATGTGGGTACAACATTCCAACGTGGCACGCGACGGGTCTACTGTGTCCACATGTAACAGTTAATCGTGGCACTGGGTCCACATGTTAGCGCGCTCGTCCAAGTTTTTGTGAGTTACAAAAGAAACAGCGGGTGCCAGGTCTCGAACCCGCGACCTGCCCCTACAAACCGAAAGACTTACCACCGCGCTACGACACCTGCTTGGTTTCAGGGCCATAAATTTTTCTTTTCTATATAGATGTTCGCCCTTACTGGACTGGACCATTTGTAGGTTACGAATGAAGCCCATGCACAGGCGTGCGTTTCCTTTGCTGATCTCCATTGGGCTAAGCTGAATTCTGTTGGGCCATTTTACCTCCTCGAACTGTTGGTCGAATCTGCAATTCCTCCTTGGATTCGAAAATAGTCCGACGCGCACATGTCAGCACCACGCATCCTATTCGACGTGGCAGGGCCCACATGTCAGCGAAGACATTTTTGTTGACCGTTAAGAAGCGGAGGCGTCGGCTTTTGGCGGCATCCATCCCCTTTCTTCCCCGGTGCGAAACCCTAACCCCTCTTCTCCTCCGGCGATCCCGAGCGATGTCGACCTCGTGGAGCTACAACCATTCGCGCGGGACATTGTACGGCGAGGTGGGAGAGCAGAGGTCACCAATCCCTTACCGGTGCGGGCCCCTGGACTACTCTCCTGATGTTCTATGTCATTGCGGCAAGAAGGCGGCGTTGTGGATCTCGTGGAGCGACGCCAATCCAAGGCGGAGGTACTTCAAGTTCTACAATGCTCGGGTACGTGGTTGTAGATATGGTGTCATAGGTTTGGTTTGGAGGTGTTGTACGATTTAATTTGATTTCTTGGTTGTTTCCAGTATAGAGGGTGTGACTTCTTGTGTTGGTATGAAAGCGAGGTGGATGAGTTCATGAGAGGCTTGCTGGTGGATCTCCGGGATGCTGTGAAGGCACTGAAGCGTGAAAGGGGAGAGCTTAAGGCTGCTCTCAGTTATACTGTGATTAAGCTTGAGATGCTAAAGAAGAAGAATGTAGGTCTGAGCTCCGACTTGGAAGAGGGCAGGCCCTGGGTGAGCAAGAAGAATTCAGAGAAGAAGCATTGGCTCTTTGGTCTGTTTGTGGGTTGTGCTGCTGCTGCAATGGTGTTTATGCGTTCAGCATAGACACTTAATATATTTAATTTGTTGATGTAATGTGGAATTTGTGTTTGGGACAAGTGCTTGTATGTTTAATTTGTGTTTGGAATTTGTGTATGAGGTTGTTGACAATGTGCCATAGTTGTGGTGGTAATTTGTGTATGAGGGTGATTTCGGCTGGGCCAAGGTTGGCCTTGAACTCATTTTGGCCACAAACGCGGGGCAAGCCAGAAAAGAAATGTATCTGTCTTGGGCCACAAACGCAGCCCAAAAATGCTAGGGAGCGCGAGGCGGGAGACGGCGGCGGCAAGGCGGCAAGGCAGCATGAATTGATGTGCAACTATTCATGTCCCATCGCACGTCTCGTCGCCGGTGAAGGCCTATTTGACCACTAATTTTGAGTTCGCTTCCACATGAAGCTTCGCGTTGCAACCGTTCAGTTCGTGTTCGCGTTCCCGCAACCGTTTGGTGGGTTTCGTCATCACAGCCGATACAACAAACAGAACGATGAACACAGAAACTAAGATCATAAAATTGAAGCACATTGTTCACAGACGACACATATTTATAAACAAACTAAACAAACTAATTGATCCACCCCTCCTAATGAGCAAACTGGCGGTTCACGTCCACCTGGGCATCGACGCCACGCTTCAGCCCGTTCATGGCGATGTGCAGGACATGGAGCTGCACCTTGGGGTTGATGTCGTCCTCGAACGGGCAGATGGGAAAGTGGAACCAGCACTTGCAGGAGTGGGTGTACCTGACGCAGATGCGCATCTAGTCAGGATCGTCGTCGTCGTCGTCGTTGTCGTTGTCGTTGTCGTCGTCGTCGTCGTGGACCACCCCGCCGCCGGATCGGCCTCGATGAACGCATCATCGTCGAGCTCCGACAGATAGTGGTAGTAGTCGTCGTTGTCGCTGTCCTCCTGTGGAGCCATGGAGGACGACGGCGGCAACTCCATGCGTGCCGGCTGTAGCGGCGGCAACTCCGGGCGCGCCGGCTGCGGCGGCGGCAATGCCGAGCCCGACGACTCCTCGACCGCCGGGTCGGCTGCACCCCGAGCCCGCTTGGGAGATGGCGAGCGCGAGGCGAGAGACAGCAGCGGCAAGGCGGGAGAGCAGCCATGGCGCACGGCCCTGACGAGCCACCAGCAGCAACACCTTGCAAGCGATGAACACAGTACAAAAAGAAACCCTAATGAACAGTGTACACAAAAAAGCCTAATGAACCCGACGAGCCTGCCAGCCACAGCGCGCAGCACATTCTTACCGAAGACGTATGGACTTACCAAAGACAGAGCACCGGTGGGATCCAGGCTCTTGACGGAGCGCGGCGAGAAGGCGGAGCACGACGAGGAGGAGAGAAGGCAAAGCGCGGCGAGGAGGAGAAGGCGTGTGGAAGGATGAATGCGCCCTGCGTTCGTGTTTATAGCCTCCTACGAACTGAAGACCAACGGACTCTTGTCCATCCCAAACTCACTGACGGCCGGGCCCTCTTGGCATTGGGACCCATCTGTCATGGACTAATGCTGGCAGACTCAAGGACTAGCATGGGGAAACGATGGGACGGGACCTTGGGAACCGACAAGCGTGAGGCAAAGACGACGAGACGTGGGGTTCAGAGAGTTTTGACTATTGGTGCAGCGGTTCTTCGGTTCATAGTGACACACTGACGGCCAGGTCCTATTGGCATTGGGGCCCATCCGTCATACACTCACCCACCAGTGAAACTGGTGTCTGGGTATCTCACCCCTCCCATCTTTGTAGCAAATGGGTCTCTCACCCTCCCATCTTTGGAGCAAACAGTAAATGGGTCTCTCCCTCCCATCTTTTGTCTCTTTTGTCTCTTGGAGCAAACAACAAACAACAAACAGCAAACAACAAACAACAAACAGCAAACAGCAAACAGCAAACAACAACATTCATCCAGCAAACAAATCATGCACACAGTTAGGTCCTAGCCAAAAAACATGAAGAACCAAGCCAGACCGATTGAGTTATACATCAGACCACATCAAATGCAGTTTTATACACAGAACATAGAATCACAAGAACCAAGCAAAGCAGCAACATCATAGATCATCATCATCGTCGCATGTGTTGTCATTTATAGAGAACTACCCATTGTCGCTATCATGGTTTCATCCTCCTCAATATCTTCAGGCACGTGCACTGGGCTCTTGTTTCTTATAAGGTCTTCCAAATTAGCTTCAATGACAGTCTCATCTCCACTCTGATGGTGCATCAGCTCAACATGATCCTCAAGTAGATGCACAACATGCTCTGAATCAGAAGAGTATTCATCTTGTTGCACACTAACTTCATTTTCGAACACATTATATGTGGACCTATGCTCAAATTTTTGGACAACTCACCATCCTTTGTCCACTTTGCCATTATAATTGTCATGCAAGTAAAATATCTTCATTGACTGGTCGGCTAGGATGTAAGGATCGGACTTGTACCAATATGAATGAATGTTGATGGACTTGAAATAGGGATCACTTCTAATGCCGACAGTCTTGCCGACTTGATTGTACCAATCACATTTGAAAATAACCACTGTCCGGTTGAAGTTGAGGCTTGAGGCATGATGAGGACATCAACATCCACGCCTACTGGTCCTATTACTCGTGCCCGTGCTCGACAACTTAATCATCAAGTGAGTTCTCTCTTGAGTTCATGTCCATCATATTTAGAACATGGAGACACGTGCACTCTTGTTTTGCTTTGGAACCATGGAGAGGACCAAAAGGGAAACGGATTCGCGCAGGCTGGATTCGGACTGCATCACAGCACCAACTTATGATAGATGCCGTGGTCGTATACGGACTCGTATTGGGGCATTCAAGTACTTCCTGGAACCATGATGAAGTCAGCTTTCATATGGATGTGGACTCATGTCCATATCTGTTCTGAGGCATCCGCAATCGTCAAATTATTGACTGGAGGTTTTTCTGTCTAAGTGCCGTGCCACCTTATTTTGGCCCATTGGGCCGTGTATCAAGTTGGATCCAATAGGGACACGTCCTAGGGTTGGAGCACGACCCCAACCCCCTGTGGTTGACCTTTCCCCTGTCATATACCCCTTAGCCACCATAGAGAACAATTGGTTTTTTTAGATCAAGTTTAGCCTTCGCTACTTGCTTGTAAGCGCGCGTGCTGGTTCGACCGCCCGTCTTCTTGTCTTTGGAACCCCGCCGTATTTGAGATTGAGTTTGAGATTGAAACCTTTTCATTCCCATCTAGTAATTTTAGTACCTGTTCGATACTTGTTCTTGATAGTTCTTCGATTGCTCGCAGGACAGGTGCCCTAGTGGCCAGACGACGCGCTCCAAAAGATCGCGGCAGCCATAGGAGGTGGTGTATCGGTTGCTAAGGCGCAACTTCCTTGGAAGGTTGTAGTTAGACCGTGAACGTCGTCTACTCTAATCGAATTATCTCCACGCCTCTTATCGAAAGATCGAGCACAAACCCTAGCGGGTTCATATCAGTTGGTAATCAGAGCAATGGCTGCTCTTCTGAAGCTCTTGCTCATGGACCCAACATGTGTGGTCGCTTGGCTACTTGCACTGGACTCCATCTATTGCGTGTGTGCAACATGATGAAAAACGTGTGAAGCGGCGCAACGAGCACTTGTTTGCATTTTGCACCTACCTTCCATTCCATCATGGAATCGCATCATGCCTCGTATACCTGCGGGCTACCTCCTGCAAGCAGCAAAGGAGTATCAGAGTATGCATGGCTTGTTGCCGCTATTAGTTGAGGTAAAAGAGAGATTTTGTGCCCCATATCTTATCCCTGCATCACATTAGTTGAGGCGTAAGAAAGGGAATGCTATATTTCAAAAAAAAGAAAGGGAATGCTTGCTCTTGCAAAATACTGCAATGGCTGGATAAAACCAGAAGAAAACAGGCCCAATTCTTCAATTTAGTTTCTAGCCTCCCTCTGAAGTGGGGTGTGACACTATGACTGGAGTAGTCTGCAAGGTGCAAGGGAAGCTGATCCCCTTGGGCAAACTACTTTCTACTAACCTTACACCATCAGCAGGTCTTTTTTTAAAAAATAGGAAACTGAAATGGCAGAGAGATGGCACCTCATGGTGGCTAGAGCATCAATTTTATTGATGGTTGGGGCATGCTGATTCCAACAGGTTATCACAAGCAACAGAGGAGTCTGAAGTTCTGAACTCTGAAGAGTGAAGATTAGGCATTCAGGCAGACTCACCTGTAACTGTAAGCACAAGAGCAGCTATGCACCGTGCAACTGCGCAGGGTTTTACCTCATCGTCCTGGCAGTAAAGTTTTACCATCCATTGTTATGGTAAAAGTAAAACAGTCTGTCACTGCACACTTGTGCTTCTATGGGGCCACATGGAAATCACACAGGTCAGGAGGTTTGGCAAATGGCAATGGCTGCTCTTCTGAAGCTCTTGCTCATGGACCCAACATGTGTGGTCGCTTGGCTACTTGCACTGGACTCCATCTATTGCGTGTGTGCAACATGATGAAAAACGTGTGAAGCGGCGCAACGAGCACTTGTTTGCATTTTGCACCTACCTTCCATTCCATCATGGAATCGCATCATGCCTCGTATACCTGCGGGCTACCTCCTGCAAGCAGCAAAGGAGTATCAGAGTATGCATGGCTTGTTGCCGCTATTAGTTGAGGTAAAAGAGAGATTTTGTGCCCCATATCTTATCCCTGCATCACATTAGTTGAGGCGTAAGAAAGGGAATGCTATATTTCAAAAAAAAGAAAGGGAATGCTTGCTCTTGCAAAATACTGCAATGGCTGGATAAAACCAGAAGAAAACAGGCCCAATTCTTCAATTTAATTTCTAGCCTCCCTCTGAAGTGGGGTGTGACACTATGACTGGAGTAGTCTGCAAGGTGCAAGGGAAGCTGATCCCCTTCGGCAAACTACTTTCTACTAACCTTACACCATCAGCAGGTCTTTTTTTAAAAAATAGGAAACTGAAATGGCAGAGAGATGGCACCTCATGGTGGCTAGAGCATCAATTTTATTGATGGTTGGGGCATGCTGATTCCAACAGGTTATCACAAGCAACAGAGGAGTCTGAAGTTCTGAACTCTGAAGAGTGAAGATTAGGCATTCAGGCAGACTCACCTGTAACTGTAAGCACAAGAGCAGCTATGCACCGTGCAACTGCGCAGGGTTTTACCTCATCGTCCTGGCAGTAAAGTTTTACCATCCATTGTTATGGTAAAAGTAAAACAGTCTGTCACTGCACACTTGTGCTTCTATGGGGCCACATGGAAATCACACAGGTCAGGAGGTTTGGCAAATGGCAATGGCTGCTCTTCTGAAGCTCTTGCTCATGGACCCAACATGTGTGGTCGCTTGGCTACTTGCACTGGACTCCATCTACTGCGTGTGTGCAACATGATGAAAAACGTGTGAAGCGGCGCAACGAGCACTTGTTTGCATTTTGCACCTACCTTCCATTCCATCATGGAATCGCATCATGCCTCGTATACCTGCGGGCTACCTCCTACAAGCAGCAAAGGAGTATCGGAGTATGCATGGCTTGTTGCGGCTATTAGTTGAGGTAAAAGAGAGATTTTGTGCCCCATATCTTATCCCTGCATCACATTAGTTGAGGCGTAAGAAAGGGAATGTTATATTTCAAAAAAAAAGAAAGGGAATGCTTGCTCTTGAAAAATACTGCAATGGCTGGATAAAACCAGAAGAAAACAAGCCCAATTCTTCAATTTAATTTCTAGCCTCCCTCTGAAGTGGGGTGTGACACTATGACTGGAGTAGTCTGCAAGGTGCAAGGGAAGCTGATCCCTTTCGGCAAACTACTTTCTACTAACCTTACACCATCAGCAGATCTTTTTTAAAAAATAGGAAACTGAAATGGCAGAGAGATGGCACCTCATGGTGGCTAGAGCATCAATTTTATTGATGGTTGGGGCATGCTGATTCCAACAGGTTATCACAAGCAACAGAGGAGTCTGAAGTTCTGAACTCTGAAGAGTGAAGATTAGGCATTCAGGCAGACTCACCTGTAACTGTAAGCACAAGAGCAGCTATGCACCGTGCAACTGCGCAGGGTTTTACCTCATCGTCCTGGCAGTAAAGTTTTACCATCCATTGTTATGGTAAAAGTAAAACAGTCTGTCACTGCACACTTGTGCTTCTATGGGGCCACATGGAAATCACACAGGTCAGGAGGTTTGGCAAATGGCAATGGCTGCTCTTC
>CM014273.1:34016633-34035956 GCA_004135705.1 Alloteropsis semialata
GGAGGCGTCTGGCCCGGCAGCAGGGTCGAGTCCGGCCGCAGCCCTGGCTGGGCGAAGATGCTCCCCTGAGCACTTGAAGGTCGCTGTGCGGGCTGATCTGACTCAAGCCTAGAAGACGAGCCGTCAGGGCCATCTCCCACAGCCTTCCTCTTCCTCCGCGCCTCGGCCTCGGCCCGCGCGGCTTGCCCCAGAATCGGTGCTGGTTTGGGGGACCCCTCTCGAGCCGACCTCTGGGCTGGGGTCAGCTTGCGCACAACTTGGCGCGCTAGCCGCCCCATGCTGATACCCAGTATCCGCGTCACCGGGTTATCCTCCGCTCCTTCCTGAGGAGCCGGGATGACGCCGACCTCATCCCAGTCACCTTGCTCCTCTTCCATGACTCGAGGCACCCGGGATGCCTCCTCCGCCGTCATCAACTTCTCCACCCGGACGTCACCCTCATGCAGCGGCGCGTGGCTGAGGTACCTCGTCGCTCGCTCCTGCAAGGCAAACATACAGCAACAAGCACAGTTCATCAGTCATTCAGCAGTTCAACAGTCAGATACACAACACGCAAGAAGATAAGAAACTAACCGGTGGAGGAGGATTCCGTGGAGAAAATGGGACAGGAGTCCCCTCATTGAAGATCTAGCCCTGCATGAACCCCGAGATTCTCTCGCAGACCTCGGGAACGGAAACTGTCCGGACCTGCTCCCGAGTAGGATCCTTGCCACCTGAGAACTCAAACCCGGGATGCACCCGGTCCTTGATCGGCTGAGTCAACCGCTGAACAAAAGAGATCATGATAGCAGCAGCAGACAGCCTTTGCTTCTTCACCTCAGCAATCAACCCCAGTAGCTCCTCAGCTTGTTGAAGCTCCTGGCCCTCTGGCTGCGACTCCCAGCAGTCCTTCTTCACCGGACGATGGCCAGTCCGAAGCGGTAGAGCAGGGGGGTGGTTCGCGACATAGAACCACTCCTGTCGCCAGTTCTTGTTGGAGTCATTCATGTCCAGGGTAAAATACCTCCTCGCCATGCCGACCCTCAACGAGAACCCAGTTCCTCCAGTGATCCTAGCAGGACCCCTCCCAGAATTTTCCCCGATAATCTTCATCCGGTACAATCGCCGCCACAACCCAAAATGTGGCGGGATCCCAAGGAATGCTTCGCACAGATGAATGAAAACAGAGATGGAAAGAATCGAGGTGGGGTTCAAGTGACTCAACTCCACCCCGTAGAAGTGCAGCAGACCCCGGAAGAAGTCTCCCGTGGGCAATCCGAACCCACGCTCGAAGAACGGCGCAAAGACGGACATCTCGGTCTCTGAGCGCTCCCATGGCCGGGCGTCATCGCCGGCGGACTGCCATTGCAGGATCTCCCTCGACCCGAGCACTCCACGGCGCACCATGTCCTCCAGCCTCTCCTCGGTGATGGAGGATTGGCCCCAGGCCGGCTCTTGGGGCGGCACTCCTCCAGGCACGGAGGTGAGCTCCGGGACCTCTCCAGACGAGGCCACGGTCCTTCCCCCGGTGTCCGCCCCGGTGGCGGTCGCCGGCGTATCAGCATCGCCGCCCTCGCGGGCGGCGGCGCCCCCCGCGGCCCCAGACTGGCCCGCGGAAGGCGTCATCTCCTTCCTCGCGTCGGCGTCGCCACCCACCGTGGAAATGGGGGTGCTCACCACCCTCGTCGCCGGTGGCACCTCCTCGCCCGCCGCGGGTGTCCTCGCCGTTTCCCTGGTGTCCGCCATCTCCGTTAGAGGGCACAGGCACGATGGGGGCACTCAGCGACGGCGGTGGCGCGTGGACTCCGGTGGCGGCGAGCGGGCGGTGGGTGAATCGCTCTCACGACGGTCCTAAGCGGCGGCGGAGGCGCGGGATGAATCTCGATTTGGAAATGACTGTGGTAAAAGCCGCCGGTGAACAGTTCCGATTTATCCCCCCCCGGTCGATCCAAATTACCCTAACGGCGCCGTAACTAACGGACGGAATCCGCGGGACTCCCGTTAATTGCGGGCCAACGGCTCTCAGCGCGCCAACGGCTCTTTACTGCAGGACTCGGCCAGCCCCGACCCTCGGGGACTCGGCGCTCTTGACTCCGGTCAACGGGTCTCCGGACTCGGCCAGCCCCGACCCTCAGGGACTCGGCGCTCTTGACTCCGGTCAACGGGTCTCCGGACTCGGCCAGCCCCGACCCTCGGGGACTCGGCGCTCTTGACTCCGGTCAACGGGTCTCCGGACTCGGCCAGCCCCGACCCTCGGGGACTCGGCGATCTTGACTCCGGTCAACGGGTCTCCGGACTCGGCCAGCCCCGACCCTCGGGGACTCGGCGCTCTTGACTCCGGTCAACGGGTCTCCGGACTCGGCCAGCCCCGACCCTCGGGGACTCGGCGCTCTTGACTCCGGTCAACGGGTCTCCGGACTCGGCCAGCCCCGACCCTCGGGGACTCGGCGCTCTTGACTCCGGTCAACTTCCGACCCTAAGGACTCGATTTTATTGGCCGCAACTCAGAAGTCTCTGTGACTTGATTGCTACTGCGTGAACCTACGACGCCTCTCTTGACCCTGGGTCCAGGAACACATATATTATGTTTATAGGAAACGAAAAGGAGAAAAGATTCAATACAAGGATTACAAGTTACAAAGAGAGCCGGTCATAAGCCGGTTACAAGAATCAAACACGTCAACCGTCAAGATGACGGCCTGGGGCACTCGTCCCTGTGCCTAGTGCTGCATCCGAAGCAAGCTTGGCCCACATGAGCTCGTCGCAAGCTCTCTTGTAGCACCACTGCAGCCTTCGACGGGACAGCACCAACAGAGGGTTGTTAGCGAATGCCTCCAGGTATCCCTTGCTCTACAAAGCATTTCACCCCACATGGCCCTCGTCACATGGGAATGCAGGGGTGAATGGGACAACACTCAGACGCTAATCAACACCTCAGGATCTTCGCAAGCACTCTTCTAGCACCAAGCTATCAAGCCTCCATGATTCTTCCCCGGAGGATGAACCCAGTATATAGTCCCCAACATGTTCAAGTGAGGTGGTTGCTATGCCTACCTTTGGATAATAACAAGGCCCTGGGCCTCGGTGTCTATTTATAGCCCCGTGCTATACAATTGCATGTGACTCCGGTCGCATTGTTCAGCGCGTGAGCCCTGTGCCACGCAGCAGCTCCTCTCTTCGAGGCGCTTAGTCCGCTCTTATCACCTTCAGCTTCATCCGACCACGAGATTGCCCTGTGCATCCACGTGAGTACTGTTTTTGTCGCTATTCGGCAAGCTTATCCTTTGGGCGGCCTGACTGCCCCGACGCTTGGAGATCATTCTCTTTTGACCATTAGCCCGACTTTTCTAGTCGGCCCAATGCTCGGGGACTACTCCATATGGAGGGCTCCTTGCGTCGCCCTCCATATGCCCCATCAGGATGTGTCACTTTTCCCAAGTGGTGCAGCTCCTCGGCGCCTCGGCTCGGCCACGGCTCGGCGCTACATCACTCGAGGCTTCGCTCCGGGTCTACCCAGGGTCATTCCCGGATGGCCAGCGGTTTTCTTTTTTGAGCACCGCCCACCCTTGTGTCGGCCTGTCGACCAAGGCGATTCAGCCGACCTTGATGGCTTCGCTTCTTCATCAGCAGTCCGACACGCGCCTACACGTTGCTCGGGGACTTGTGGGATATGGGTACCCCTGGGCCCACTACCGACCGGATAGCCAGTCGGCCTGGTCCCACGTCTGACAAGGATGTGGGCCGACCCCAAGCCGGCCCACGAGGATCCCCGGCTTGATGGACAAGATTGGAGAAGACTTAACCAGCAAGGCATTTAGCGATATCCTCAGATCCCGCCCGGAGATCACGGTAATTATGTTGTAATCGACTTGGATTAGTTTCCTGATTTGAGCCGAACAGTATTTAGAAATAACCGACTTGTAAACCCTAGGCCGTCGGCCTATATAAGGCGGCCTAGGTTGACCCCCTTAGACATCTGATTCCCACGCCATTCATCCATTGTAACCGAGAGCTCGCCGTCGTTCCCCGGAACTACGCCGAGCAAATCACTACAAGACCCCGAGCACAGGACGTAGGGTATTATACCTCCGGGTAGCCCGAACCTGTATAATCCCTGTGTCCCTGTGTTACCTCGAGCTCCCTAGTCTCGCGATTGCCCTTTGCCTAAAAATCAACCATCTGGGTACCCCCGGGTGGACTGACGGACATTAGATCCGACACTTGGTTAATATTAAAATTGAACAACTAAAAGTGCTTACCGCAGTTAAACAGTGTCAAGCCTTTTTAGCCTTCATACCTCGTGTTATATTTGCTAAGTAAAGCTGGTTTACTTACACTTGCAATATTCAATAAAATCCCGGATGGGTAATCAGATGAACTTGAAGGAGTTGTGGAGTTCCCTGAAGATATTCCAGATTTCTAGGCAGCTGTCAACCAGTCGGTGTCCTTGTGGAGTTAATGGCGCCACGAGAGTTTATTTATTCGTATGCGTAAACTTTGATTAAAGACTTGAGTCTTATTGTAATAATTCTGAGATGCTATTCTTTTGTAATCGAGCACTGGATTTACTTTGATATTCTGTTATTCTAAGGCTATATGTGTGTTTTGGACTTCCTGGGTACACATATAGTAGCATTCGGGTTTATTAGTAAATCCAGGTGTGACAGATTGGTATCAAGCCGTGCTGACTGTAGGACACGCAGCCTTGTTAGAATGGTCGTTTAAAGTCTTCTTTTGTCCTTGTCTTTATTCAATTTAAGTTTAATCTTGATTATTTCACTTATCCTTATTATTACTCCTTGTTTCTAACTTACTTTAACCTCTTGTTTCACTTTGTGTTATTTTATACAAACCTTATTCTTATTATTCTATCTCATTCTATTACAAAATTTTAATTTATTCTTTTGTTCTCATTTGTCTATAGATGGCTCGTACTAAGGTCGCTCCACGAGCGTGTTGGAGAGTTCTTGCCTCCCAAAGTTGCTGAGCATGCCCTGCAGTTCTTCAACCCTGATCAAGTTCGAGGGATAGAGCTGCCACCAGTTCAAAAGCCACCAGTGGAGGATGTTGAGGAAGATTCCGAGATGGTCGAGATCTACGATGAGGAGGAAGGAGAGTTCGTACCTGTTGCTCCACCAGAGGCACCACATGCGCCAGTCAAGCAAGAGGGTGCCGCTGCCGGAGGAGGCCCAGAGGTCCCCTAAGGTGGTGGCAATGATTCAGATGGAGATGGCTCCGACCCTAATGATGACTACTCTGATGATGGTGGAGATGGCTCTGAAGACTCTGATGATGGAGGAGAAGGCCACCAACCTCCAGCTGCTGGATGGAAGGTGGTGGAGACTACTCATGATGGAGGAGACTGCTACTTCCATCACCGTCTGCTTCGTCTACTTTAGCACCACTATGGGCATGGCCGTGTCAGTCTGGACTACCGCAGTGAGTGGTGGACTCACAACCGCTACACCAACTTCTGGAAGACCACGACGTATATTCGGGTGTCCGCTCGGTTGCTAGGCGCTGCCAGGACTGAGTCAGAGCACCCCGCGCTGGCTCCCAGGGAGACTCAGAAGGCCGACATCCAGTGAGGCAGCACGTCAGGCACTCTACGCCTATCGTGGACTCTACTACAGCCTTGTCCACGATGGAGCAGAGCGCTACATTCCACGTGTGCCATGTGGGAGGAGGGCTAGCAGGATCGCCAACCCAGCTGGAGAGCAGAATGCAGGGCTTGTGGAGACCGTGGGCTTTGCTGTGACCATCAACACAGAGTTTGACTCACTGCTAGATGAGCACTCCAGGATGTGGGAAGAACTACAAGCAGCAAGGCTTAGGATCGCAGAGCTGGAGCGCCCAAACGCCAACCCGCCCATGGAGGAGCCAGAGTACCTTTGGGAAGCACCGCCGCGCAAGAGGACTCGCTATGGGACTACTGCTAGTCGCACCACCTTAGATGAGAACTAGATTATCTTGAGTTTTAATAAGAACGCTTAGTCTTGCGAGTTTGAGTCGTGTGAGTCATTGGAGTCTTAGTGTTTGAACAGTGTCAATGTGTGCTTGCTTTATTATTCTTGTGAACTTATGTGATTTGGATCTTTGTAATGAGTGTGGTGGATGCGAACCTATTGTTCCATACACCTAGAATATTGGTTTAAGGTCATAAGAAGTTAATGAATAAATAGTGGTCCTTCCAAGGGGGATGATAGCTTGTGCCGATCCTTGTTGCTTTGGACTAGACGCAAGACTAGGTCTCCGATGTTGAACGCGTGTTCCTGTACTCGGCGGCTGTGGTACCACCGTAGCGCTTGCTGGTACTTTGCCGATCATAGGAGCGCGACGTCGCGGGCCTCTTCTAGCTGATCGTCCGCATCCTCTAGGGAGGCTTGGTTGTCGACCTCATCATAGGCTCGAACTCGCGGTGATCCGTAGTCGAGGTCGGTCGGGAGAATGGCTTCTGACCCGTACACCATGAAGAATGGTGTGAAGCCGGTCGCTCGCTGGGTGTCGTTCGTAGGCTCCAGACCACCGCGGGAGCTCCTCGACCCATCGGCCGCCGAACTTCTTCAGTCTTTCGAAAATTCGGGGTTTGAGGCCTTGGAGGATCATGCCGTTTGCGCCCTCGAGCTGCCCGTTTGTACGGGGGTGCGCTACGGCCACCCATTCCACTCGGATGAGATATTCGTCGCAGAACTACAAGAATTTCTTCCCGGTGAACTGCGTACCGTTGTCCGTGATGATGGAATTTGGGACCCCAAAGCGGTAGACGATGTCGAGGAAGAATTTGAGTGCCTCCTCGGATCGGATCATTGTGATGGGACGCACCTCAATCCACTTGTTGAATTTGTCAATGGCGACTAGCAAATGGGTGAAGCCCCCGAGCCCTTCTTGAGGGGCCCGACCATGTCTAGCCCTCAGACCGCGAACGGCCACGTGATGGGGATTGTTTGTAGGGCCTGAGCCGGCAAGTAAGTTTGCCTTGCATAGAATTGGCACCCCTCGCAGGTGCGTATGATTTCTACGGTGTCATTCATTGTCGTTGGCCAGTAAAAACCTTGCCGAAATGGGTTTCCGACTAGGCTTCTGGGGGTGGCGTGGTGGCCGCATGTCCCGCCATGGATGTCTCTTAGCAGCTGCCTTCCCTGCTTGATGGGGATGCAACGCTGCAAGATGTTGGTGGGGCTACGCCTGTAAAGCTCCTCTCCTACAATGGTGTAGGACTTGGCGCGGCGTGCGATTCGCCGGGCCGCGGCCTTATCGTCGGGGAGCTTTTCCTGTAAGAGGCAGTCGAGGAACGGTTGGCGCCAATCCGTGAGGTCGGCATCACTGGCCTCGCCCTGGGTTAACGTGGTCATTGCCAAGGCCAGGAGGTCGGCGAAAGCCTGGTCGGCTAGGTCAGCATTGACGGCAACGTCGTCGAGTTTCATAACCTCGGCTGCGGTTGGGTTCGGGGCGCACTCAGCACTCGAGCCTCGGGCGGGTGGCTCCGATGAGCCTTGGGTGGGCGTTGTGTCGGCGGCTCCTCCCGGGCTTGGGATATTGATGGATGGGCTCCGTTGGTCACTGGCAAAGATGCCGGTCGGGACTGGTTCCCGACTGGACGCCTTTTTGGCCAGCCCATTGGCGGCTTCATTACACCGTCGCTTAATATGTTTGAGCTTGAGGCCATCGAATTTGTCCTCAAGTTTGCGAATCTCACGGCAGTACACGGCCATAGTCTCACTTTCGCAGTTCGACTCCTTCATGACTTGATCTACTACAAGTTGGGAATCACCCCTGATCTTGAGGCGTTGGATTCCTAACTCGATCGCGATTTTCAAGCCATTGATGAGCGCCTCGTACCCGACCACATTATTTGAGGCCGGGAAATGCAGGTGGACTATGTATTTTCATTCGCACCCCCATGGGGGAAACGAAGACCAGTCCGACCCCCACGCCTGCCCTGACTAGCGACCCATCGATGTACATGACCCAGTACTCCTGGTCAACTGGTGCTGGGAGCATCTGGGTCTCGGTCCACTCTGCCAGGAAGTCGACGAGGACATGGGATTTGATCGCCGTTCGGGGGGCGTATGTTATCCCTTGACCCATCAACTCGAGCGCCCATTTCACGATCTGTCCTGTGGAGTCGCGATTATTGATGATTTCGCCACGGGGGAAAGAAGTCACCACGGTGATCGAGTGCGAGTTGAAGTAGTGGCGCAGCTTCCTCTTGGCGATCAAGACCATGTATAGCAGCTTCTTGATCTGCGGGTAGCGCGTTTTCGTGTCATCGAGGACCTCGCTTATGAAGTACACTAGGCGTTGGACTTTGAGAGCGTGCCCTTCTTCTTCCCGCTCTACTACTAGCGCCGCGCTTATGACCTGTGTCGTTGCCGCGATATAGAGCAGGAGGGGTTCGCCCGGGGTCGAGGGGACCAGGATTGGTGCCTTGGTCAGGATGGCTTTGATTTGATCAAGAGCCTCCTGGGCCTCCTGATTCCAAGCGAATCACTCGGATTTCTTCAAGAGGTGGTATAGGGGGAGGACTCGCTCTCCAAGGTGCGAGATGAATCGGCTCAACGCGGCTAGGCACCTCGTGACTCGTTGCACCCCCTTGAGATTTTGGATCGGACCCATTTTGTTGATGGCCTTGATCTTCTCTGGGTTGGCTTCGATGCCCCGCTCGGACACGATGACGCCAAGCAGCATTCCTCTCGGTACCCCAAAAACACATTTCTCGGGGTTGAGTTTGATGCCGTTCGCCCGGAGCTTGGCAAACATTTTCTGCAAGTCGGCCATGAGTTGGTCGGCTTGCTTGGACTTGACCACGATGTCGTCCATGTATGCTTCCATGGTTTGCCCGATGAGCTCGTCGAAACATTAGAGCATACATCGCTGGTATGTAGCTCCCGTGTTTTTGAGCCCGAACGGCATCGTCACATAACGGTACGATTCGAACGGGATGATGAAAGATGTCGCGAGCCGATCGGACTCTTTCATCACGATCTGATGGTATCCGGAATATGCATCAAGGAAACAGAGGGTTTCGCACCCCCGCGGTCGAATCGACTATCTGGTCTATGTGCGGCAAAGAAAACAAATTCTTCGGACACACCTTATTGAGACTCGTATAGTCAACACACATTCTCCATTTTCCATTCTTTTTGCATACAAGAATAAGATTGGCTAATCACTTGGGGTGATACACCTCCTTGATGAATCCGGCCGCCAAAGCTTCGCGATCTCCTCGCCGATGGCCTTGCACTTCTCCTCGTCGAAGCGGCACAAGCGTTGCTTCACCGGTCTGGAGCCGGCCCGAATGTCCAAGGAGTGCCCGGCGACTTCTCTCGGGATGCCAGGCATGTTCAAGGGCTTCCACGCGAAGATGTCGATGTTCACGCGGAGGAAGTCGACGAGCGCGCTTTCCTATTTGGGGGACAACTTGGTCCTGATCCGCGCCACCTTCTCCTTGGCGCAGTCGGGGTCAAGTCCACTTCCTTGGTATCCTCCGTCGGCTAGAAGGATGATGCACTGCGGTTGGAGTCTGGGCCTCCTCGATCGGTCGCGCTCTGATGGGAGCCAGCTCCTCCATAGAGGCGATGGTCGCCAAGGCTAGTTCACAGCTCTTGGCTTCACACCGGTAGGCACGCTGAAAGGACGTGCCCATAGTGATCACCTCCTTCGGCCCTGGCATCTTGAGCTTCAGGTAGGTGTTGTTAGGGACGACCATGAAATTTGGGTAACATAGCTGAACCAGGATGGCGTGACTGTACTAGAACTGTTTTGTTTAATGGGATGACATAGTTTCAAAATTTCTTAAATGTGACATAGGTTCAAAGGTTCAGAGTGTCTAGGTGCAGAGCCTTTAGTGTTAGCTGCCATAACAATAAATCTGGACACTTGTTCATACTTAATCCTTTACAATATGGTGAACAAAATGACTCCATAAGTAATCACCATTTGATTTTGAAACATATTTCTCTTTTTTCTTGGCAGCTTTAAAATTCCTAGCACTGTATAGTGAGATAATTTGCTTTCCTGTTCTGCTTGCTTATAGGAGAAGTGTTTGAAGGCCAAGGGGAGCCGTGAGAAAGTGAAGTACCATCACAAGACAGGCTCCCGGTGTTACATTGCACAAACTTATGTTGTGGTAAGCATGCTCTCGTTTTGAGCCTCATTTTTTTTGCAATATCTTGTATTAGTTGTTCTGATGGACATTTTTTAGTCTCTTTTGCATGGCTATGGATAAATTATTTGTTTTGGCAATTCATTTTTTTGATGTAGTACAGATCAGTTGTAATCTGTTCGTGATCATGCACTAGAACTATTGATTAGCAGGCACATTGCAGCAGCTGGGCACAATTCACCACCCATATGCATATGCTTAAATTCAACCATTTTTCTATTGATTAGATCCATGAGGTTAGCACATTGCAGCAGCTGGGCACATTCTTTTTTTGTTGTAAGACATGCTTGTGTTAGTGTTGATACTACAATCTGAAATGTATGCTAATATATGACCAACTAACTCAAAGTTTGCCTCTTATTTTAGACGAAAGAAGACAAGTACAAAGACGTGCCACCCACTACAATTGACCTCTTCAGAGATCTGCACTATAGCAGCAAGACAGGTCTTAGTGAGCCTGTTAGAGAAGCAATTGTAAGTTTGCTCAAAACTAAATTGACTGCTCAACTGTTACTTTCTCCATGCTTATTCTAGTTCTAGGTTTGTAGCTGCATGCTTTTAGCCTTTTCCATCCTATGTATGTTTGCATTTGAAAAGGAACCAATCTATACTTATTGCAGTTGCTAGAAGTAGCTAGTGCTACACAAGCACATCCACTTAGCTAAACCAATTCTGAAAATAAAAGGTTGTTGTCCATGCTGATGAAATTGATAACCTGTCACAACAAACTTGAACTTGGCATTTATGTTTGCATATATGATATATACTCCTTGGTGTGTAGCTGCATTATTCTAGATTCTAATGAAAACTTGTTTAATCATGTTAGGAACAAATGAAAGCTATCGTGGCTGAACCTACAGAAGAAAGGCAAGTTCCAAAGACTCCTACTGAAGCTGTTGAACAAGTCTTGCCATCATCAAAGTTTCTTGAGAATGCCGGTCTTAAGAGAGCAGCCTCGAAGAAGACTTCTGCAACTGCTGCAAGAGTACAAGAACTTGAAGAAGAAGTTCAGGCAGAGAGGCAAGATGCTGCAACACTGAGATGCCAGGTTGAGTATCAGCACAATCAATTGGAATGCTTGAACTCAAAGTTTGCAGAATATGAAGCAGCAAAGCAGAAGCATGAAGAAGAACTAGAGATCCTGAAGAAGCAAGGGGAGGAGACAAAATGCACTACTTCGTCGTCTGCTTAGCCTCAACAACGAGTGATTCCTAACTGGAAGTATTTCTGGACCTATCATGTGATTATTGAACCTGTCATATTTTTATTTTGGACTTGTCATAATTTCTGGACGTGTCATATGATTTCTGGACCTGGAACTGTCATGATTTTGGACTTGTCATCTTTTGCTACCCTATTGTTGAATGGTTCTAGAAGTAATTCTAGATGTGCTACATATCAATGTATCATTTTGAGTTTCAATTTGTCCTATTTTGTTGCTGTTGATGAATTGGTTCTGGGCTGGATTGTTGTGATGAATTTGTTGGATTGTTGTGATGAATGGGCTAGATCTACAATGATGAATGGGCTGAATGCGATGTGTTGATGAATGGGCTGGAATTATAATATGGGCTGTTGTATGTACATGGGTTGGGCTAACCTAAAAATGGAATGGGCTAACTCAAATTGGGTTGAAATTGTATAATGAGCTGAATTGTATAATGGGTTGGGCTTACTCGAAATGGGCTAAAATTGTAACATGGTTTGGACCAAAATGTAATATGGCCCAACTCCAAAATGGGCTGAAAAAGAAAAATGGGCTTTAAGATGGGTAAATAAACAATTGGGCTTAGCCCACGAATAGACTACACAATATGGGCCTTATGGGGCCATTAATTATTTTATGACGAACCAAATCATGACAGTGTTGCTACGTCAGTGCCACATCATCCGTATAGGGTTTTATGATGAACCAAATCATTATGATTGTGGTGCCACGTCAGTGCCACGTCATCTGCATATAAGGGATTGTGACGTTTTATAGGTCTTTAATGACGTAAAGCAGTCGTCATAAATTAGTGACGATAGAAGATTCGTGACAAAATTTATGACGAAAAAAGGTGTTTCATCATTGAATACCTTTTATTATGGGGTATAGATGACGAACGAATTTTTGTCACGCGAGTGTCACAAATTATGAAATATGACGAAAAAATGGGTTTCTGTGACAAAAATGAAATGTTATAAAATGTGATATTTGTTGTAGTGAATCAAAGGATAATGCATTTACAATAACTCAAAATGATATGAAGAGGATTGAACATGCTAATTAGAGATGATAAGTACCTGTTTATGGACACTTCACACTTGCATACTACAATAACTCAAATGATATGAAGAGGATTGAACTTGCTACTTAGAGATGATAAGTACCTGTTTATGGACACTTCACACTCGCATACTTAGCACATGACCTGCGCACACTGGAGTTGAAGCAAATGAGAGTAGGCGAATGACGACATAAGTTAAGGAAAATAAGAAATATGTCATAATTTATTGTGCCTTGAAAAAAATGAAGACTTTCTTCGTCAATTAACCAAATAGGTTGTGAGCATTCACATTATGACTTTGCAAATGCAGGGACCATTGATGTTGCAGCAGATGTAATTGTGTTTACATATCACAACTCTACACATCGCTTATTTCATCTTGGTGCCTTGCTTTGCTGCTCTTGTGCTTCAAGAACAGACGGATTGCTGAAAATTAAGCATGCAAATGCAGGAAAATATGGGTCAGGTTGGTTAACATAAAAAATAGTTAAATCAAGGAAATAGTTACTCTGCCTTTTTGTAGCAAGAAGCAAGTGGTGCATCAGAACTGAAGCAAAAAGAAGGGCATGAATACGTGAGCTCCATGGTAGGTTAATCCTGCCGATGAACTTTGTCAATCATAAGTCTTCCAGCGATGTAATAAGCTCCACACTTGAATATGCCTTCTCATAATCAAATGAAACCACAATCTATTGAAACGAAATAATGATTAACAAAATTAAACAAATAGGTGAACCAAACAATTTGGTTCTGGGAGGACAGGGACAAACCTGGGATGGGAGGCTGCTGGGAAGAAACGATGACCAAAGGGGCAGCACACTAACTGGAGCTTGTAGGACGCGGAGTGCTGCAGAAGGAGCCAAAGAAGACTAGAAGAGGTGCTGTGATAGATGGAGATGAAGGTGGAGGCACGTCCCGTGAGCGACGGAAGATGGAGCCGTAGGCACGCCGCGCGAGCGACGGCTGAGCGGAGAAGGCATGTTTTTTTTTTTTGCATCGGGGGGTGGAGCGCCGGCGCTACTGGATGGTTCCGCGATTTTTGTGGCGGCGAAGGCGGCCGGTCGAACCCGGCGGAGCGAGCCGGCGAGTCTAAGCAGTGATGCAAGCGGGCCTGACCCCGGCGGAGGCATAACAAGGCGGTCCCAGTGGCGCAGGCCAGCGTGGCTCCCTTGACTGCCGCGATGGCGGCATAGTGAGGCACTGGTCCCTAGCGGCGCGGGTGGCCGACCAGCTCCACCTCGGCGGCCAGGCAGGCCAGGGCTGACCTGGCGGTGGATCCGGCGGCGCGGCGGCCCCGACCCCGATGGCGGCCTAACAGCGCGGTCCCCGTCGGCAGAGAAAGCGAGGTAGGGATGAGAGGACGATCGGTCCCGACCCCGACGGCGCGGCACGGTGGCCCCAATCCGCCCGACGTGGACATCCCCGACGCACCGTGACATCAGGATGCTGGCCCCTTTGCCAAATCCGACGAAAGAGAGACGAGGAAGGGAGAGCGAGCGGGCGTGCGAGCCAAGGCGGCCCATGCCCCGCCACTCCTGGCGGGTGGAGCTCGCCATGGAGGCATGAGCGCTGCCTCCCCAGTGGGAGAGGCCGTCCCGGCCTGCTGTTTTCTTGCTGGGATGTATTGGGGACCTTCTTATGGCTCTAGAATCTTGTCAGAGGAGGAATCGAGGCAGTCGCCGCCTAGGGAGAAGGAGGCCGCGAGGAGGTGCCGGAGTGGGCGAGGAGCTGGGCGGCGAGGCGAGGGGCCGGATCGGCGCCACGCACCATGTTTGTGGGCTACGCCGGCGGTGGAGGCGGGAGGAGGGAGACGAGAGGGAGGAGAGATTTTTTACCGTGGAGAGGAGATATTTTCTCACCGTGGACCACGGGTTGACAACGTAAGAGTGTAAAAGTAAAATTCCCGTGATGAGAGTGGACCACGGGTTGACAACGTAAGAGTGTAAAAGTAAAATTCCCGCGATGAGAGGAGGGGAGATATTTTTACCGTGGACTGAGGGTTGATTTCCAGAAAACACGAGGATCAAAAAGCAAAATTACTGCACCCACCTAGTTTGCCAGCCGTAGGATCACGAATCGGACGGCCCAAAATTATTTTGTTATTATGGACCATCTTTCTTTTTTTTTTTTGAAACGAACCGGTAGGAGAGCTGCCCGCTATATTAAAAAGAAGGAGGCCCGGACGCGCAACAAAAGGTCCAGAAATATACAAACTCGCTCACTCACAGGATGTGCCAAAAACGACATCTGGAGTGAAATCGGGAAGAAAACGCGAACTAGTCTAAACTAGGAGGGCCGCCAAGTGTGATGCGCCTGCTGCTATCCAGGTACTTGTTTGGCTCTTTATCCTGGAAATCACCGCCGGACATGTCATTTCCTTGGCATTGAAAATTCTTGCATTGCGCTCTAACCAAATCTCCCATAGGATCAAGATGATGAGGCTCCTCAAACCTTTGCGATCATTTGAGGGAACCTGCGCTAGTGTTGTCCACCACTCATGCACAGAGTCTCGTGGCAGCCAGGTTGCCGGACTCAAGCCCGAAATTGCTGTCCAATGGCTTATGTCGTCCCAGATGCGCTTAGTGTAGCGACAATCGGCAAAAAGATGAATGCCTGTTTCTTGTGCCGTGCGACATAAGACACACGTGTTGTTGTGTGGCCATCCCTGTGCTTCTAGGCGGTCCGCGGTCCAGATCCTGTTCTGGATGGCAAGCCAACTAAAAAACTTACACTTCGGCGGTGCCCAACATTTCCAAATTAACTCTTCATAGTTCGTCGAGGTGGATCCTATGTATTGTGCCTCATAAGCCGATTTGGCTGTGAAAACACCATCGGTCATTAGCTTCCAAGCTAGGTTGTCGGGAGTGCTTTGCTGGAGTTGTGTTTGGTTAACTTGTTGCCATAGGGTGCAATATTCACTCAAGTGGGCAGCTGAGAAACTCTCGTGATGCAAATCCAAGTCTCTGATCCACTTACTATTGAGGAGTGCGTCATGCAGGCTTCTGTTCTTTCGTTTTGAGATGCTGTGCACTCTTGGCGCTATGTCTCTTGGCCTACATCCTTGAAGCCATGCACTATCCTAAAATGAGATGCTGTTCCCGTCGCCCACTGTGATGGTCGTGGTAGCCACAAACAGTTGCTTGTCTTTGTTTGTGCAAGGTGTCTCTTTGGCCGACCAGTCTCCGTCCGGGCTCTTACACTCCTTCCACATCCAGCGTAATCTTAAGGCTCTCGAGAATTTGCCAAGGTGCAGGATCCCCAAACCTCCTCCCTTTTTTGATCTTGCTGCTCTGATCCAATTTACCTTACACTTGCCTCCAGTCAGTGCCTCGTTGCCCGCCCAAAGGAATTGTTTCCACTTTCCATCGATGAGCTTTAGGACTTCCTTTGGCAGACGCAGGACAGAGAGGAGATGTATGACTTGCGAAGTCAACACCGATTTGACCAAAGTCAGTCTTCCCGCCATTGTCATGTTTCTTCCATCCCAACCATTTAGTTTGCCGGCCAATTTGTCAATCACAGGTTGGAAGTGAACATTCTTCAGTCTCGTTGTTGTTAATGGGAGGCCCAAGTATTTGATTGGGAAACTTGCTCTTTTCGCCTCTAGGTAGCTCAGCGTTTCATTGAGATCGGTTCCTTGACAACGGATGGGAATAACCGTTGATTTTTGGAAGTTTGTATGGAGGCCCGTGACTTCTCCAAACCGCTTCAGCAATTCTGCTAGTGCCTTGACCTCCTCTTTTTTAGGGGCAATGAAGAGGGCCGCATCATCAGCATACATGGATATACGCAGATTTGGGGCTTTTCCCCTCAGCTTACTAAGTGCTCCCATCTCCGTCGCCAGCTCTAGGATTTTCTGTAGTGGATTGATCGCGATGACGAAAAGAAGGGGCGATAGTGGGTCGCCCTGCCGGAGCCCTCTTCCATGATGTATCGGTGGATTGGGGACTCCATTGAGGAACACGCGCGAAGTGGATGAGGACAACAGTGCCGCAATCCAATTTCTCCATCTCTGCGGGAAGCCCAGGTGCTGGAGCAAGCTGAGGAGGTACTCCCATCGAACGGAGTCAAACGCCTTTGTGATGTCGAGTTTGAGGAAGAGGGCCGGGTCTTGTTTCTATGGTACCGCCGTGCCGCGTTTCGCACAGCCATGAAGTTATCATGGATGCTCCTCGTTTTGATGAAAGCACTCTGACATGGCGACACTATGGTGTTCATGTGGGTCTGTAAGCGTAGCGCCAATGCTTTGGTTATGATTTTCACAAAGGAGTGTATTAGGCTTATTGGCCGGAAGTCCCTCACCGTGTCTGCTCCATCTTTTTTCGGGATTAGAATTATGTTGGCCGAGTTGATAAGCTGCAGGTTTGAGGTCCTCAGAGAATGGAATGCATTGGCCGCTGCCATGATCTCTGGCTTTATAGTGTCCCAACACGTTTTGAGAAAGGCCCCTGTAAAGCCATCTGGTCCTGGTGCCTTGTCGCCCGGCATGTGATCAATGGCGCACTTAATTTCATTTTCTGTAAACGGCTCATCAAGTGTGGACAGGTCGTGGCGCTGAATGTTGAGAAGTTCCCAGTTGAAGTCTGTGTGCCTCGGTGGTGGCCTCTGCATGGTCGCTGCAAAATGTGACTGTATCTCTTCCGCTTTCTCCTCATGGGTAGTGGCCCAGCCTGCATTATTTTTTTGAGGCGTTGTATGAAAATTTTCCGTTTTTGTGAATTGATTTTGCGATGGAAGAATCTTGTGTTGGCATCTCCAAATTTGAGTTCGCGGTGGCGGGCTGCTTGGCTGCGTCGGGCGCGCTCAATGACTGCCAGTCCTTGCACTCTTAACTTGAGTCTTTTACGCAGATGCTCTTCAGCCGGCGAAAGTGTCCTGGACTCTTGGGCTACATCGAGTCTGAGAATAACCTCTAGTGCCATATGCAGTTGTAGTTTAGCATCCGGGATTAGACGGTTGCTCCATTCTCTAAGGGCTTTTGCTGCATCTTGAAGCTTATAATATAATATGTGGAACGGCTCCTGATGTGGTGACGGCTTGTTCCAGGCTCCTGAAACTACTTCTTTGAATCCTGGCAGCTTGATCCAGTAATGCTCAAACTTGAATGAGTTTGGTCGTCTGGGGCCGGTTTGATTGGAGAGGAGCAAAGGACAGTGGTCAGACAGAGAGGATGAAAGGGCATGTAGAACGTGGCCGCTGAAATTGATATCCCACTCTTCGTTGCAGAAAAACCGGTCTAGTCTGGCCAGCGTCGGGTTTTGCCTCTCGTTGCTCCAGGTGAACTTCCTGTTTTGCAGGTGTATTTCCCTCAGGTCGCACTCGTCCAAAGCCTCCCTAAAGCAGCGCATTAGTCTTGTGTTGAGCTTTTTATTGTTTTTGTCGCTCGCCTTATAGATGAGATTAAAATCACCTAGTAGTAGCCACTGGACGCCCAACTGTGGTTTCAGTTGTTGCAATTCTTGCAAGAAGGCATGTTTTCTAGATGCAAGAGTTGGCCCATAGACCACCGTGATGAGGAAGGCCGTTGGCGTTTCTTTTAGAGAAACCGTTGCAGAGACGTGGAACTCCCCCATGGTGATGTTGGAGATGTCGAGATGATTGTCATCCCAAAGCAGCATGATGCCTCCTCTTGTGCCACTTAAGCCTCCTGCTGGTTTGAAGGTGTATCTGTTCAATCGCTGCCCACCCAAAAAGGTCGCCAAGAATCTGTCGATGTTGTGCAGCTTGGTTTCCTGAAGGCATACTAAATGGCAGGAGGTGGTGGCGACGGTTTCTCTGACCGTGTCGCGTCGTGCTTGCCGGTTTAGGCCACGAACATTCCAGCACAGGATCTCTAAGTTTGTGTTTGACATGCTTTACTTGGTAAAGGCTCGAGGGGGGTGCAGCAAGGCATTGTTCGGGGACAACGGCGGGGTGGCCCGGCGATGAGCAGGACGGTGATGGGGTGCCGGTATCCCCCGATGCAGGAGACGCAGAGGATGTTGCAGACAGAAGCACATCGAAGGCCCAGCAGTTCAGGCATTAAGATTACATCCAAATTGAAAGTGGCGTTGCAGAGTGCAGATAGTCTGGAGCGTAGATCGGCCGCTCTGGAAAATCCGAAACTTTATCATGTAAACTCTAATAACCATAGTCATTGGTCTATTTTATTTTTTAAAAAATTACCCACCAGTATCATTATAAAAGTATATTCTAAAATAGTCCTAAAAATGTATCTAAAATATCGAGTTATGCCATTATAAAAAATAATTTAAATTAACCTCATAAGTTTTATCTAATTTACTCATGCATATCGTTATAAAGGGTAATTTAAAATGACATTCAAATTTATATCTAAGTTACCCATATATGTTTTTATTAAAGATAACATAAACTAAACATCTAAATTTTAATCTAATTATCTTCATGTGCATTCTACCAAAAAGTTCAAAATTAAACTGATAAATGATTCTAAATTATGATATATATGCATCATGAGTGTCACTATGTAGACTATTTATAAATGTAGACCATCATGGGATAAGGGACTACCTCCGCACGAAGGCACGGGCTCTTGATTGACCTTGGTGTTGTTCCTGCTTTTCTTATTCTCCAGTTGACGAGCGAGTGACAAGCGCAATATTGCAGAGAGAGACAAAAGCACAGAAGCGGCACGGCAAACCACATGAGAGGCTGCATGTTAATTTATACAGGGTTCTCCAGTTGGAGATGTCATGAAATTGTTGGCCTCTGTCAGTTTTAATTGCTGACTGTTCTATTGATGGAATTCCATGTAACAATTCCTCGGCCTAATTAGGTAAGTAGCCAGCTCTAACGAATTAGAGTGTGAAGAAATTATGTGTACTGTCCCCGTTAGAGCTAGCTACTTAGCTTTGACCATTTTTTCCAATGAAGCGCAGATCCATTTAG
>CM014273.1:34036956-34144804 GCA_004135705.1 Alloteropsis semialata
GATCCAATTTACCTTACACTTGCCTCCAGTCAGTGCCTCGTTGCCCGCCCAAAGGAATTGTTTCCGCTTTCCATCGATGAGCTTTAGGACTTCCTTTGGCAGACGCAGGACAGAGAGGAGATGTATGACTTGCGAAGTCAACACTGATTTGACCAAAGTCAGTCTTCCCGCCATTGTCATGTTTCTTCCATCCCAACCATTTAGTTTGCCGGCCAATTTGTCAATCACAGGTTGGAAGTGAACATTCTTCAGTCTCGTTGTTGTTAATGGGAGGCCCAAGTATTTGATTGGGAAACTTGCTCTTTTCGCCTCTAGGTAGCTCAGCGTTTCATTGAGATCGGTTCCTTGACAACGGATGGGAATAACCGTTGATTTTTGGAAGTTTGTATGGAGGCCCGTGACTTCTCCAAACCGCTTCAGCAATTCTGCTAGTGCCTTGACCTCCTCTTTTTTAGGGGCGATGAAGAGGGCCGCATCATCAGCATACATGGATATACGCAGATTTGGGGCTTTTCCCCTCAGCTTACTAAGTGCTCCCATCTCCGTCGCCAGCTCTAGGATTTTCTGTAGTGGATCGATCGCGATGACGAAAAGAAGGGGCGATAGTGGGTCGCCCTGCCGGAGCCCTCTTCCATGATGTATCGGTGGATTGGGGACTCCATTGAGGAACACGCGCGAAGTGGATGAGGGCAACAGTGCCGCAATCCAATTTCTCCATCTCTGCGGGAAGCCCAGGTGCTGGAGCAAGCTGAGGAGGTACTCCCATCGAACGGAGTCAAACGCCTTTGTGATGTCGAGTTTGAGGAAGAGGGCCGGCGTCTTGTTTCTATGGTACCGCCATGCCGCGTTTCGCACAGCCATGAAGTTATCATGGATGCTCCTCGTTTTGATGAAAGCACTCTGACATGGCGACACTATGGTGTTCATGTGGGTCTGTAAGCGTAGCGCCAGTGCTTTGGTTATGATTTTCACAAAGGAGTGTATTAGGCTTATTGGCCGGAAGTCCCTCACCGTGTCTGCTCCATCTTTTTTCGGGATTAGAATTATGTTGGCCGAGTTGATAAGCTGCAGGTTTGAGGTCCTCAGAGAATGGAATGCATTGGCCGCTGCCATGATCTCTGGCTTTATAGTGTCCCAACACGTTTTGAGAAAGGCCCCTGTAAAGCCATCTGGTCCTGGTGCCTTGTCGCCCGGCATGTGATCAATGGCGCACTTAATTTCATTTTCTGTAAACGGCTCATCAAGTGTGGACAGGTCGTGGCGCTGAATGTTGAGAAGTTCCCAGTTGAAGTCTGTGTGCCTCGGTGGTGGCCTCTGCATGGTCGCTGCAAAATGTGACTGTATCTCTTCCGCTTTCTCCTCATGGGTAGTGGCCCAGCCTGCATTATTTTTTTTGAGGCGTTGTATGAAATTTTTCCGTTTTCGTGAATTGATTTTGCGATGGAAGAATCTTGTGTTGGCATCGCCAAATTTGAGTTCGCGGTGGCGGGCTGCTTGGCTGCGTCGGGCGCGCTCAATGACTGCCAGTCCTTGCACTCTTAACTTGAGTCTTTTACGCAGATGCTCTTCAGCCGGCGAAAGTGTCCTGGACTCTTGGGCTACATCGAGTCTGAGAATAACCTCTAGTGCCATATGCAGTTGTAGTTTAGCATCCGGGATTAGACGGTTGCTCCATTCTCTAAGGGCTTTTGCTGCATCTTGAAGCTTATAATATAATATGTGGAACGGCTCCTGATGTGGTGACGGCTTGTTCCAGGCTCCTGAAACTACTTCTTTGAATCCTGGCAGCTTGATCCAGTAATGCTCAAACTTGAATGAGTTTGGTCGTCTGGGGCCGGTTTGATTGGAGAGGAGCAAAGGACAGTGGTCAGACAGAGAAGATGAAAGGGCATGTAGAACGTGGCCGCTGAAATTGATATCCCACTCTTCGTTGCAGAAAAATCGGTCTAGTCTGGCCAGCGTCGGGTTTTGCCTCTCGTTGCTCCAGGTGAACTTCCTGTTTTGCAGGTGTATTTCCCTAAGGTCGCACTCGTCCAAAGCCTCCCTAAAGCAGCGCATTAGTCTTGTGTTGAGCTTTTTATTGTTTTTGTCGCTCGCCTTATAGATGAGATTAAAATCACCTAGTAGTAGCCACTGGATGCCCAACTGTGGTTTCAGTTGTTGCAATTCTTGCAAGAAGGCATGTTTTCTAGATGCAAGAGTTGGCCCATAGACCACCGTGATGAGGAAGGCCGTTGGCGTTTCTTTTAGAGAAACCGTTGCAGAGACGTGGAACTCCCCCATGGTGATGTTGGAGATGTCGAGATGATTGTCATCCCAAAGCAGCATGATGCCTCCTCTTGTGCCACTTAAGCCTCCTGCTGGTTTGAAGGTGTATCTGTTCAATCGCTGCCCACCGAAAAAGGTCGCCAAGAATCTGTCGATGTTGTGCAGCTTGGTTTCCTGAAGGCATACTAAATGGCAGGAGGTGGTGGCGACGGTTTCTCTGACCGTGTCGCGTCGTGCTTGCCGGTTTAGGCCACGAACATTCCAGCACAGGATCTCTAAGCTTGTGTTTGACATGCTTTACTTGGTAAAGGCTCGAGGGGGGTGCAGCAAGGCATTGTTCGGGGACAACGGCGGGGTGGCCCGGCGATGAGCAGGACGGTGATGGGGTGCCGGTATCCCCCGATGCAGGAGACACAGAGGATGTTGCAGACAGAAGCACATCGAAGGCCCAGCAGTTCAGGCATTAAGATTACATCCAAATTGAAAGTGGCGTTGCAGAGTGCAGATAGTCTGGAGCGTAGATCGGCCGCTCTGGAAAATAAGTCTGATACAGGCGTACACATGGTGAAACTGTTGTGGACGCTAGAGGGCTGCTCTTGTCGTTGCTGATCAGGTACTTGCCACTTGGGCGTGCGCCTGGATGGTAGCAGCTTCCTCTTGAAGATCTTCTATCGCCTCCCCGGCCACAGCGGCCAGCGCTTCATCCAGCTGCTCAGCGCCGTCGTCGTCCAGGTTGAAGGCGGCCGTCAGCGCAGCGACGATGTACTCTGGAAGAGGGCCCTGAAACATGGCCAGGAATTCCTGCAAGACAGCCTCAGTGGGTAGTAGTTCGTCCATTAGCAGCCCGAGCTTGCGGCAAAGGTTACGCTGCGCTCGTTTCATAGCCGGCATTGGTCGCGCGGTGGAGAGCCGAACACTCCGACGTACCGAAGACATGTCGAAGACGCGCCGACGGCGTTGCTTCTTGGGCGGCGGTGGTGAAGGCGCCAGTACTGGCGGCGTGTTCTCTGACAGGGCTGGCTGGACGGGTTGTGCTTCGCCTTGCTGCAGCATCGGCGGCGTCGGCGTGACGAAGAGGTGGTTGATCAGGTCCTTGCTGCCGGCGTTCTCCGGCAGCTGGCGAGCCTGCTCTCTGTCTTGTGGCTCCGGCTCCTGGTGTGGAAGCTCCCCTGTCTTGCCCGTCTCGCTGTCCGTTGGCCCAGTTTCCAGGACGGGGCCACCAGCCAATGGTGTTGCAGCCCCCATGCCCAGCACTTCATCAGACGTGCTGAATGTCGCCAGCGCCGCATTTTCCTGTTCAGTCGACTTGCAGGCCGCCCTGTACAAGCTGATGAAGTTGGCATCAAGTGTTCCTGGTGTGGATCGCAGCGGCGACAGGGGCTGCGGGATCGCGTACTCGTTGTCGATGTTGTTGGACAGGTGCAGGTGGTGTAGAGCACGGTCCACTTCCCCCACCGCCGTCGGCGGCAGCGGCAGGTCATCGAGGATGCGCCGGAAAGCTTTGGAAGCCGGTACCATGAACGGTCCCGGCTCAGAGGTCCTCGTCCCCGTCGTCGTCCCGGACCAGGCTTCAGTCCCCGCGTCCTGTGTGTCATGCAGCTGCAGCTTGTCCGCCAGCATCGCCACTTTGGTGATGTAGTCGTTGAAGAGGCCATTCAGTGCTTGTGCGTCGGGGACGCCGGGGATGCGGTTGCCGTTGAGGTAGTTTCTGGCAGCGTCCTGGATAGTAGCTGCCTGATGTGCGAAAAGGAACTGCAGTTCAATCACCTCTCTGGAGCGCAGGTCCGTGAGCTTGGGCATGTGCTGGGGCATGACGTTGTTTACTGGCGGCGGCGTTGCCTCATGCTTCCGGCCACCGTGCGAGGAGCCGCCACCCCCGTTGCGGCGCCTGGGGGAGCGTTCGCGCTCACGATGTACGTCGCGGACGCTCCCTTTACGCCTGTCGTCGCCGCGCCTGGTGAGGTGATCGCGTCCGCGGCCGTCGCGGTCGTCGTCGTCGTCCTCCTTACGCCTCCAGACATTCCACCGGCTATGATGGTCGTTGTTGTAGCTCCGTCTTGCGCGCTCCTGTTCCCCCCTATCCTTGTGCCGCCGCTCGTCCTCTTGTCCCCTGTTGCGGCCGCGCTCACGGTCGCCCAAGTGGGGGGGCGACGAGGGGCGTCCGGCGCGCTCCAAGGCACGGCGCGGCGCAGTTTCGCCGTCGATGACGCCGAGACGCCAGGGCGGAAGCTTGCGCGTCGTTGGCGTGCAGGAGGTACGGTCGTCGAGGTTGACCGAAGCGGTGGTGTAGTCCTGGAATTCCTCCAGGTGCACAATGACCGGGTGCTTAACACCCCGTTGCCAGTGCTCTGGCGGCGTCTCGGAGATCTGAACAGACGCCAGCTGCTTGTCTCGTGCCCGGCCCGTGAAGGTAAGCCACACCAGCTTGGGGATGGAGCTCGGATTGGCTGTCCAAGCCCACAAGTCGATGGTCTTCGTGTCCGCTGGTGCGTCGAGGTTGGTCTCAAAGCCCTCCAGAGCGCAGGTGCGGCTGATGATGCGCTCCGCGAGCTCGGCGGACCAAGCGTGCCTCGGCACACCGTCGAGGCACAGCTTGGCCCGGAAGAGGAGGGCGGCGCCATCGGCGTCACGGAGGCTCCTCCACTTCACGAAGTAGACCTCAATGCCACAGCGCTTCGGACCATCTTTCTAGTCGAGATACCCGGCCACTAAAGAAAGTTCATTCATGATAGGCTTGTGAACTTAGGCCTTGTTTACTTCGCGCGAATTCGATCGAATGCACTGTAGAAAAATGTATTGAGAATCGAAAAAGCAGAGAGTTGGCACGTTGTTCAATACGTAAAACAGAACGCGAATTCGATCGAATCTAGCGAACTAAACAGGACCTTATTTATAAGCCTGAGGAGGTCAGATGGCCGGACGATTCATTGCGACGCAAGCGTCCAACAAACCGCTTTCCTAGCTCGCTCTGGAGTAGTCCGTATCTGCTGCCCCAGCCGGTGCCAGAAGCCCATTGATTACTCAGGAAGCGATCCCGGGGCCGTGCGCGCGTCAATGCGTGATCCAGCTCCGGCCCTTCTCTCAGCCGCTCACGCCCTCAGATCCAACCCCAATCCCAAAGCCCTGCCCCTCTCGGTGGAACACGCTCCAAAAGCCGTGGCTTCCGCGCACGCCAAGCCCACCGATGCCGTAGCGTAGCCCTGCCGTTGCGAGACCACGCCGGCCGGCCGGCCGGCCGCAGTTAAAACCTCCTGTGCCCTGTTCTTGCGTTTACTCGCTCTCGGACGCCTTGGCCCCTGCAGCTGCCCCTTTCACTTTCGCTTTCCCACCTCACCACAACCGAGCCGCGTGCCGCCGCCGCCCCCAGTGCAGGGCTCGCGCTCCACCTTCGTCATAATAATCCCCTTTCCGGACCGATCGGTCCATGGCCACAGCGCCGCCGCCTCCCTGCGCCACCGAGAACGAAGAGGACCCGCCATCGATGCCGCCCCACGTTCCGAGGGAGCACCGGGACCAGCACGGCAAGGACGCGCCGCCAGGGTTCGTCCCGCCGATGACTGCCCACGACGTGGCGGCCGTCGAGGCCGTCCTGGGCTATGACTTCGCCGACAAGTCCCTCGTCGAGCTCGCGCTCACGCACGGCTCCTTCTACTACCCGTACCGCCCGGGCGACACCTATGAGCGCCTCGAGTACCTCGGCGACGGCGTCCTCACCTGCCTCATGTCGCGGGAGGTCTTCCGCACCTACCAGAGCCTCCCTCCCGGCCCGCTCACCAGGCTCCGCGCCGCCAACGTCGACACGGAAAAACTCGCGCGCGTCGCCGTTGTGCGCGGGCTCCACCGCTTCCTCCGGCACAAGGCGCCGCAACTCGAAGGGCAGGTACTACCTTTTATTCTCCCTTATAGGTTATTGGAGAATATCAATTTTGTTCCTTTGCCTGCTGATTCTTGATAGTATTCATACTGGACTTAAGGAATACAATTCGATTGGCAAAAGGATTGGGTGGTTGGTGATCAGGATAGTATATTCCTGTGGATTCGGATCCTCCTAGGTGCAGTTCGGAACTTCAGATGACGAATGGCGTGGTGTTCTTTTTGGCTGCGCGTCTGGGCCGGGGGTGATCTCCTGTTAGGGCAAGCCCAACGCAGCTACCAAAGAGCGTATGCCTCAGCTAAAAGTTACAAGCCACGTATTCTAGGAACAATCAGAGCTACCAAGCCCATAACGCAAATTTTTGTTCTTGTCACTCCCCAGTCACTTTTCTCTTTTACTTTACCAGAGGAGCAGACTCCCTCCCCGGCTCCCCCAGTCACCCAGCGCAAGTAAGTAGAGGTTCTACCCTTTTGTCAGACGGGGCAACCAGCACAGGTAGTACTGACAACCTGCGAGGCTACTGCTCGATGTTGAGATGCAGACGTGGAGGCTGAGGCTACCAACATGCTGGAGCGTTGGGCCTGGCCTTAGTCCTTTCTGCTGAAAGGGAGAGAATCTTTTTGGTTCCGCCTTTTGTCTGTTCCAAGTATATTTTGTCATTCCGTTTGTACTTCAGCATGTTTACAAGAACATGCTAAGCGATGTTCGTCTGTACAAGTAATTTAGCCTGCCCCTTTAGGAGAGGGATTGTGGTTGGACAAATGGAGTGTGAAATTTTAATTTTGTCACAAAAAAAAGGGTGGCTGCACTCTGCATTCTGCACGCCATGGTTACTATCTTGCTTGCAATCTGATTGAATGGCCTTGGTCACTGTGACATCAGCAAAGTACAAGTGTATCATTGAACTCCAAGTTAGAGAAACCATTTGTGTTTCGTTCAGTGCCTGTGATCGATAGTGTAAAGTGTTCTGCTTGTCATTATTATGTCTGAGAAAAGCAATTCATCATTTTCGCGCAATGTAGAGCGTTCTGTTTTTATGGCAATGTCAATTGTTTGTATGAATGATGCTTGTTCCAATTAGGAATATACTAGTTGTTGGTGCTAGTCTTGTCCATTCAAGTACTCTTCAGGATTTCATCAAGCAATTTACCTTTTCTTTGATGGGCTCATCAAATTGTTTATGCACTGGAGTTAGTGACAAACATGTTATTTTGAAACACAACAAATATTTTAGGTATTTTGTTTTAACATTTCTAATGGTTTTTTCTTGTCTGTGATGCAAATATTTGTAAGCTATGAAAATGGATAAAGGTAAAAATAATTAACTAGACCTTCTGTAGTGTAAGTACATGGAGAGAAGTTTCTTGGATGATACGGCACTATGATTACCATGTGGTCATAATTTTGGCATAAAATCAACTAAACGAAAGATAAATGATACAAAAATACAGTTTTACCACTATTCTTGCATGATATTCTGCTAAATATTAGATCATTTCTTTTACATAAGTAGGTTTTCTGAATGGGGACAATAGTCAAATTATCTTTTTCGCTCACTTTGCTTAAGGACAATATGTAATATGGCAGATTGTCTGGATCATTTTTATGCTGTATCGTATTTACTTTTGTTTTGAAATACTTAAGTCATATAGAATTTATTTGATGTCCTTCATGTTCTGGCATTTACAGATTCATGTTTTCATAGAAGAAATGTGCAAGTATCCGGTTCACTCAAATGGACTATTGGATCCTCCTAAAGTTCTGTCTGATATTGTGGAATCTCTTATTGGTGCTATATACTTCGACTCCAACTTTGATCAAGAGGAAGTTTGGACGGTATATGTTTCCATCTAAACTGAGACACTAAGCTACATTTGATTCAGCATTGTGCTGTTAGCACTGGGATTATAATATTTCTGTTTCTCATGTAGGTCTTCCGAAATTTGGCTGATCCACTTATTAGCTTGGAGACATTAGGCAAGCACCCTGTAAGCGAGCTGTTTGAGTTTTGCCAGAAGACTCGTCGAGGAGTGAAAATTATGAAAGATGAATGGGATAAAAGTTTGAAGGTTGAGGTGTTAATTGATGGTGAGTTGGTTGGGAGTGCGACTTATGCTCAAAAGAAGGAGATAGCTCAGAACCGTGCTGCGAAGGCTGCTTTGGATAAACTAAAGGAGACAATGGGACGAACCCAAAATGAATTAGCATCAGCAGTTTCTGAGCCATTAGACGAATTAGACATAGCTGGAACACTAAAATGTCAGTGAAATGATGCATCACATGTGCAATGAATGGTCTGTTCTGACAGGTGCTTCTATGCTTCACCATTTTAAGAATTGCAGAAATTCAAAAGCAGCCAATGGTTGACTCTTGGCACCCCTTTTTAAGTGTTTCACAAATTTGTGCAAGTCCTACAGAAATGGTGAAGCATAGAAACACTTGGTTTGTCCATTTACATTGTATTTCCATGTTGCTATGTAATTATAAATATTCAAACATTCTGGTCACCAGGAATTCGGTTTGATTTCAAGCCTAAGCTTTTGAAGTGCATCAGGAAGTGGCAACATAATATCATGTATGTATCGCAGGGTGTGATGTTCCGGAAAGATAATGTTTTGAATTGGACGTCACTGATTTTGCTGGCATGTGTATTAGCAACTGTTTTAGCTCAAAATTTCACCCCAAAGAGATCCAAAGTCCCGCTCATGCATGCGCATATAGTCGAAAGTTTAACAATAAATTACTATATAGATGGAGGGGTGACCTATGAATGAATGAAGACCGTTCCTATATGCTGCATTGTACTTTATAACTAGAGGCTATTGCATCCTTGTCCCTGCTTTGTTCTCCAACTGTGATTTTATCTCCACGTTTCCTTTCGTTGCATTTTTTACCCCTATTTTTTGAATACGAAGACTCAGTATACCTCTACTCCGTGAACAGCACCTAACGGTGTCAAAAGAGCCGTAAAAAGACTAGTTTACACAAGCGAATATGTCCCTATTCTGTTGAGCAATGTCGGATATAAATATCCGGGGCGTCTAAACCGCAAGGGTAACACTCCTAAAAACCAGATAAACACTACCCTTTGGGCAGCCCACCAAACGGCCGGGCCACGACAACAATGTAGTCTTGGCCCAGTTAAAACTCAAACATGGCCCAACTACGGCCCGACGCATCACAGTTCGCATTGCCCTATTTAGAAGGCGACTGGGACCAGACGAGTCTCTCCGCCTCGCCCGACCCACGCTAAGTGCGGGCCCGCCAGCTAGTCAACAGGCCATCATGGTGAGGGGGTTGGACCCGCCAGACGTGGCAGGCCCAAGATGTGACGGATCGGCCGTCCGCATTGAACGCCAAGGCGGGCGCTGCACGCCTAATACACCAGCCCCCTTAGCCTAACCTAATCATGGCGGGCCGGCATGCTCAACACCTGCTTCGTCATAAACAAGCGATGGGACATCGTGCACACGCGTTCGATTCTGGGCAAAGGCCCGGATGCATGCGTCCCTGCTAAACACTCCACCTGGCTCCGCCCGGCTCCACCTGGCTCGCTCATCATTTCCCCCCGTAATGGAGTCCTGGCGCACGACGCACGCGCACGGCGCACAAATGTCAACTATCACTGATGGATACAAGGGGGTCATCATGAATACTCTCTACCATCCCCAAGGCAGGAGACGGCGACGAGCGAAGGAGTGAAGACCCGCCCGACCTTCTAGGTCCTACCCCCTCTAGATCTTCTTTTCTTTTTATCAAAATTATGTACCCAACCCGGCCTTTCCCTAAAAAGTATAAAAGGGAAGGAGGGTCATCCTTATCTCTCTCTCGCCCCCCAGAGACTCGACGAACTCATTCGACCCAGCCAACACACCCACGCACATACAGAGACTTGGGAGCCCCTCCCTCTCTCGATCGCTTGTAACCCCTACTACGAGCAACACGAGTAACACGAGCAGCCTCGAACTGGACGTAGGGCGTTCGTGCCTGAACCAGTATAAATCCTTGTGTCCTTTCGCGAACCATCCGGGCCTTAACACGCAATTCCAAGAAATTCACTAGTCGGCCATTCCCAGCGCCGACAGTTGGCGCGCCAGGTAGGGGGCCTTTGCGTGTTCGATGATTTCCCCCAGGCTCCGGATGGCCAATGATGATTCAAGCTGGGCCCCCGGGACGCACGTGCGCTTCGGGAGCCTGGATTTCATCACCTCCAGCGACAGCGCACTGGAGCGGGTCACCGGCCTCGCTTCAATCACCGATACTGACGTCGATGTCGCAGCGGTCGTCGAGACCCTTGCAAACGTTCAGCTGGACGCCCCAGAATCCCACGAGTTCTCCGCGAACTCAAGCGAGAGGGACCTCTGGGGACAGCTTGGCACGTTCCTGGGGCCGCGACCGTCCCAGGCGGACGCACGCTGCGTCATGTTCGCCTTCGCGAACATCGCGACCCAGCTGGCGGGAGGTGCGCCACTTTCTCCGGGCACGCCCAACCCCATGCCGCCTTACGTGGCGCCCTTTGGTCTGCACAACGCGGGAGAAACGATTTCCCGCTAGCTGGCCCGTGACGGACACCAGGCCCCCGTGGACGGCGAGTTCGTGGGGGTAATCGACCGTGCCTCGGAATCAGTCCTCGACTTGCTCAACGACAGCATGTCAGAGGCGTTCGAGACGGAGCTGGTTGACGAAAGTCATCACCCTTCCCGCGAGTGTTTCATGGCAAACACCCCCGACGGGGCGCTAGGGGAGGCAAGCGACGACGACTCCAGCCAGCCGCCGGTCCATGGCGCCGCGGCTAATGCCGTTGCGGTTAACGCCATAGCGGTCCGTCCCGTAGTGGCCAACGCTGCCGCCGCAAGTGCGGGACGAGCCGCAACCGAACCACCCCGGTGCCCGCGCCCCGCTCAGGCACGGGTCCAGAGGCAAGAGCTCCAGGACGCCCAACGCCAACTAGAGCAAGAGCGTGCACGCATGGATCGGGAGCAGGCGCGCATCGAGCGCGAACTCCAGCAATATAACGACGGAGCCCCGACACGTGGACGCGCTCGCGACGTCCAGCGGCAGATCGTGAACGACATGGGGGCGCCGCCCCACTTCGCGAGGGCGAGCCAGAATATCGCGGCGGCTGTGGCGCTCCTGCGGGGGCTTCCTGACCCCGCCACACCGGAGGCCCGAAAGGCCCAGCGTGAGGTGGGCGAGCTCCTTGAACGAGCGGTGGTGCAGCAGGCCGAGAGCTCGCAGTCTCGACTGCGCGGCTCTCAGCTTAGCCAGCGTCGTGCCTCACAGCAGCCTCCGCACGACCGCGGCGACCTCAACCCACGGAACGGGTCAGTCCATCAGCCACGCCCCGGTCCCGACGGGCGGCCGGAGGCCTCTATCCGTGGGCGTCTTGGCCCGATCCGGGACGCCCACAGCATACTGAATGTGCACCGTCGTCAACCGACCGAGGCCAATGTGGAGCCCCAGCGCGGGCGCGCTCCACGTCGGGGCGGCCATTATGACGACGACGATGAGGAAAGAACCCTGAGTCCAGACGCACCGGGACCCTGAGCCTTCAGTTCTCGGATCAGGAGCGCCCCCTGCCCTCCGCGGTTTCGCCCTCCGGCGAACTGGCCAAAGTACGTGGGAGAGACCAACCCCGAGCTCTGGCTCGAAGATTACCGGCTCGCGTGCTGAGTCGGGGGAGCCGCCGACGACGACTTTGTCATCCGACACCTGCCACTGTACCTGGCCGACTCGGCCAGGGCATGGCTCGAGCATCTCCCCGCGGGCCAGATCCGAAACTGGACCGACCTTCGGGAGATCTTCGTTGGGAACTTCCAGGCAACCTACGCACGCCCGGGGAACCCCTAGGACCTCAAGAACTGCCGACAAAAGCCAGGAGAAACTCTTCGGGAGTACATCCAACGCTTTTCATGGCAGTGTAATGAGCTGCCCAACCTCGCTGATGCCGATGTCATCGGTGCGTTCTTGTCAGGGACCACTTGTAAGTCCCTTGTCCACAAGCTCGGACGCAAAAGCCCCCGCACGGCGAAGGAGCTCCTTGACATTGCGACGAGCCACGACACCGGCGAGGAGGCGGTTGGGGCGATTTTTCACCGTCCCCCTGAGGGGAAGGGCAAACGCGTCGAGGACACGGGCGAGGGTCCTTCCAACCGCCCAAGCAAGAAGAAGAAGGACAGGGCGCGGCGACAGGACGCTGACACCGCTAATGTCGCGACGGCCGAACGAAAGCCACCGGTCAAACCTCCACCGGGAGAGGTGACTGATCACTTCGAGAAGATGTGGAACGGACCTTGTCCGAATCACGAGTACCCCGTGAGGCACCTTTACAAGGAGTGCTCTCTCATGAAGAAATTCATGATCGGGATACGCGAAAGTGGGAACCAAGAAGGCGAAGGCCCGACCCGGCTCCCAAAGGACCCGAACAGATGGAGGACATGGAGGCCGACCCCTACCCGGAGCCCGACGGGTGCCTGATGATCTTTGGAGGCACCGAGGCCTCGGTCAGCAAGGGTTGGGCAAAAGCCGAGCGCCGCGAGGTGTTCGCCGCCGAGCCAGCCACGCCCAACTTTCTTCGTTGGTCGGAGGCGGCCATTACCTTCGACCACGACGACCACCCGCAGTTCGTCCCTCGACCAGGAAAGTACCCGCTTGTGGTTGACCTGATCATCGGCCGCAAGCGGCTCACCAAGGTCCTGATGGACGGCGGGAGTGGGCTTAACATCCTCTACGCTGATACCCTCGATGCAATGGGCATCGACCGGGCACGTATCCGTCCGACCGGAGCGCCCTTTCATGGGATTGTTCCCGGGAAGCAGGCTGTTCCCCTCGGACAGATTGACCTGCCTGTCACGTTTGGGAGCCCGTCCAACTTCAGGACAGAAACCCTCACATTTGAGGTGGTCGTCTTTCACGGGTCCTACCACGCCATCTTGGGTCGGCCGTGCTACGCGAAGTTCATGGCCGTCCCCAACTACACTTACTTGAAGCTCAAGATGCCGGGGCCAAAGGGGGTGATCACGGTGGGCTCATCCTTCCAGCGTGCCTACCAGTGCGAAGCCGAAAGTTGCGAGTTGGCCTCGGCGGCCGTCGCCTCTGCGGAGGAGCTCACACCGATCCGAGCCCGTCTGGTGGAAGAGGCCCCTGACTCCAACCAAGGAATGACCTCCTTCCAGCCGACGGAAGACACCATGGAGGTGCAGCTTGACCCGGTCATCGCGAAGGAGAAGGTGTCCCGGATATGGACCAAGCTGTCCTCCAAATTGGAAAGCGCGCTCATCGACTTCCTCCAAATTGGAAGGCTCGGAACAGTTTGCGTAAAAAATAAACTAACTAATCAACGGGTCCATGGCCCGTTCTCTCTCTCTATCGATGCAGCTAGGGTCGAAGCCAGCGAGGCTACCACCTCCTCCTCCAGTAGACGTACCTCCTCCAAGGTGGTGCCCAGCGCGAAGCCCTCCGCGAGGAATTCCAGCCCGATTGGGTCATAATGCGAACGAGCCACGGCGAAGGCTCGCCGCACCCCAAGGAAGAGACCATTGGCCGCCAAAGCTCGCGCCCGGGTCGGGATGCGGGAGACTTGGGTCGGCAACGAGCTTGACCCTACCTCTGCCCTCATCTCGAGGCTGTCGAGGACGGCGAGGGAGGCGGTCCGAAGGGCGTCATGATCCTCGGTCTCCAGCTTCAGCGCGGCCTCAAGCCGCTCTCGCTCGGTCTGGAGGCGGGCGATCGCTGCCTGGTCCCCCACGGCCGCGGTCCCCAGGTCGGCAGCGACGCTCTCAGCGTCGATACGGGCGCTCCTCTCAACCTCCAAAGCCGCCCGAGCACCCGCCAAGTCTCGGTCCCGAACGCCCACAAGCCGGAAGGCGTCATCTCGACTCGCCCGAACTTCCGCGAGCTCCTCACGCGCCCGCGCCAAGGCGCTTCCGGCTTGATCCCGTTCGGCGCGGAGGCGGTCGCGTTCATCCTGCAGCTGACGGCGCTCCGCGTCCCAAGCAGCCGACTCGGAGGACCTTGATGCAAGTGCATCCCTCTTCGTCCGCTCGACATCTTCGGCGTGTTCGCGCGCCTCCTGGGCGCGCGCCCGAGCGGAGTCGGCTTCTTGGAGGGCGGCGGCCAGCTGCGCCACGAGAGCCTCTCGGGCCCGCGTGTGAATGGCGTTGACCTCCTGTCGGACAGCGGTGATCTGCTCCTCTGACGCAGCCTGGGCCTGAGTACGCGCCTCCTCCGCCTCACGCCGGGCGGCGGCCAATTGGGCCACCAAGACCTCGCGCTCTGCCCTTTCGGTGGCCGACCGGTCCCACACACCCTTCTCCCGCCGGAGGAAGACGGACTTCTCCCGGCTGCGGTTCATCAGAGACTGCCAAAGAGCAAGAAAGATCGGGACGTGATTCCTCTTAAAGAAAGACCGGAAACATGGAGGACAGGGAAAAACTTACCTCGCCCGAGGGAACAACCACGTTCCGGAGCGTATCCAGCGCGGTGTGTAGGGCTCCGACGACGGAACCAACCCCGGCCTCAATTTGCCGGCAATCATGCTGCTCCGCGCCGTCATCCAACGTGAAGATCGTGGAGCTGGGGTTGTGCCGGTCGGCCCATCGGAGGGGACGGCCTCCGAAGGCGGGGGAACTCCTCCCCAAGCGCCTCACCTGCCGACCCTCGGCAACCCCCGCACCCGGAGAAGGGACGTGGACTGGACTCACCGGAGGCGGGGTGCGAGTCGGACTCGCTTCGAGACGCTCGCTCTCTTCCTCCTGGACCTCCGGCGTCGCCCTGGAAGTGCCTCCACCAGCAACCGACGAAGGCGTGGAGTCCCGTGCCCCCTGGGCGGCTGATGAGGTCGGAGCGGACTCGGCACGGACAATCCCCATACGCTCATCCCCAAGCGCGTCATGCACGGTAGCGGCGTCTTCCCGTTGAACGGGAAGCCCCTGCTCGCCCGGGCCGCCGGTTCCCTGGGTGGCCGGCTCGGAGATGATTGGCTCGGGGATGGGCGACCGGGGCGACAGGGGACTTACCTCCGCGACGTCGAGGTTGGGCGCGGCGGCGCCATCCACGCCCGAGGCAGTCACGCCGGGCTCTGTGGCGGGACTGCGCGGACCCGGCGGCGTGACTCCTAGGATAGTGGGGCCGCCAGATTCGCCACCCACACTTGCCGGCCCAAGTGCCGCTAGAACCGAGGGATCGGCGAAGCTAAGCCCCATCCCGAGCGCAGCGTCCACCGTCTGCCTCGCGAGTAATTTCCTGGGCGCCAGGTGTTGGTATTTCTTAGCATCACTACTTTGGGTAGTGATGGTACTAGAGATACTTCATCATAAATCTAGACGTTACAGATATTCTCCAAGCGCACAGAAGTACGTTGTAGCATTTCACCCGGGAGTATTCCAGAGTATCGTTATTTGTTTATCCGCAGGGAAAGCATTTAGTTAAAAGAGAGATGTGCCATCCAGTGCTCTTAAGTACAACAATATTAATGTACCATAATCTAAGCAGGGGTAAATGATATAGAAGTGAATGGGTAGGTTGACACACAGAGATTCATTGCTCATCATTATAGTAGTCTTAGTTAGTATAGTGTATTAGTGAAGATTAATAAGGGTTCATTGGCATCATACATATGGGACTTGGATATACTACAATACCCTATACAAGCTCCTTCAATGATCATATGCAAGAGGACATATCGAGGTATCCAGTGGTTCCCTCATCAAGGGACGACAGTAGGACATCTTATCATAAAGGCCTAATACCCACTCCTGAACGTGGAGGATTACAAAGGACGGACAGGGCTGTCACCACCTGCTGCCTACCTCTTCTAATCCGTGGGGCAGCGGTACCCTCAACACTATTCCATATTCCAAACACCATGCTTGCAATATGTAATACAACTCTATCTATCACGTTAATAAATAGAGCAACCAAGAGGCACATTGAGCCAATGCCATAACATACATTCACTTGAATAAGGTGCAAGACATAAGTAGTATATACTAAGTGGATAAGGTATAACTGAGCATACAACATAAGTATGAAGGTATTTCCATTAAGCTTAGAATACAAGAACTCTAGAACTTACCAAGACTCCTTCAGAAGCCCTTCAGAAGATCTAACACTATGACTATCACTACTAAGACTAAGACTAAGCTTCTAGCAAAGGAGAGCTCTTCTTCTGGTGTGTGTTGAGTACAGTGCCCTTTGCAGGTATTTATAGCATCACCAGAGGCGGTTGGAGCAGTTGGGAGGTGGGCCTAGGTCGGCCGAATCCCCAAGGTCGGCCGACCCTTGGATCCACCGTCTTCAGCATTTCACGGCTCAGATGCAATGCCCATGATGGTTTACAGTTGCAGGTCAAAGGAGGGCCGAGTCGGGCGCACGAGGTCAGCCGACCCCCCTTTACCGCCTTTAGGGCCCATCTTCCTCTGGGAGACTGATATGTGGGTCCTAAGGTCAGTTCCAGGTGGGTTCTGTCGATTTGGGTGCACTTAGCTCTAGTTGTGGGCCTTTCAATCCATGGGATGGACATGTGGCTCATCTTTCACCATTAACTTCCACCAACCATGAATCAACGTTCACGATCTTTCCTTAGTGTGCTTCTTGACCTGTGTAGGAAATGGGCTCCATCGGGGTTCAGTCTAGGTCCCCCGACCAAGCCAGGTCGGCCGACCTGGGCCTGTGCCCAGTTTCGTCCATCTTTTGCACTGTAGTCTCTGTACTCAAATATATTCCAGATATGCATGGTACTACCTTATTTGAATACAAATGCCTAAGTTATGCTTTGATCTTTATTGGTTTCTGAGCCTGTTGACGGTCGGATTTTATGTTATAAGGACCGTCAACACCTGGGCGAGGGGCACAACTCGTCTTCCGGACCTACACCACAAGGAAGCTAGGAGCTTGACAACAATCAAAGAAGGAGAATAGCGCTCAGGACAAAGTGACGTACCTGGATGCCGACGGGAACGCCGAACCCCTCTTCGCAGGCGGCTCCTCCGACCCCGCGTCCTCGACCCTCGGACGCTTGCCTCTGTCGGCCTCTCGGGACCTCTAGGACCGACCTTCCCCGACGGAGTCCCCAGAAGCCCCGCCGGCCGGAACTCGGGACGGGGAGGCGGACGCGGGCCCGGCGTTCAGGTCGAGAGGAGGGCTGCGCTATCCGCAGCCGGCGCCCTCCGGGGTTGGTCCGCCATGACGAGAAGGATCGTCCTCACGGGCTGCCTCTTCCCAGTCTACGGGGGACCCGTCTCCCCCGCCGTCGGCACCTCTCCCGGATCCTTCCCCCTCCTCCTCCTCGGTCTCCAAGTCGGAGAACCCCGATGGGCTGTCCTCCTCATCGTCCCAGCCGGCGGCCTCCTCGTCAACGAATGGGCCCATGGACGGGTTCCACAACCCGTCAAGAAGCGCCACGCTACGACGGCGGCGGTACGCCGCCCGCTTCTTGTCCTTGGCCCGTCTTTGGGCCGACTTCTTCTCCCGAGTCGCCGCGGCTCTCCTCTGCTCCTCCTCCGTGCGAGCACGGTTCTCCGCCCTCCGCTGGGTGTCTTCCGGCAGAGGCGGACGCGACGCTGTGTAGTTCAGGAGCCCCTACAACAAAAACCTTCATCAGGAAGGCATCCACAACCAAGAAAAAGAAAGGATTCGGTGAGTCTTACCACGGTGATGGAACCATTGGCAGGCTTCATGGGTGAATGCCCCCGAACGGGATAGTCCGCATCCGCGCGGACCACGGCATCGTGGAGACGCCGGCGGATCTCATTCTCGGTCAGTGGCTCACGGGCCATGGCCGACCCGACCCAATCACGGTCGGGCGTCATCTGGTGCAGCTGCAGACGACGCTCCATGAGCGGGAGAACACGGCGGGCGTGGTACGCCGCGATCACCCCCCCCACCGGTCACATGCCAGCGCTGCACCAGGCGTTCAACCCCCACCAAGAGGTCGGGGATCGACCGCTTCTCATCCTTGGCTGGACCCCACACCCACTCCTCCGGGCGCTCGAGGATCATGAACCCGGTGAAGAATGGGAAGGGGGTGTTGGGGTCATTCTTCAAGTAGAACCACTGGGAGTGCCACCCCTTGTTGGAGTCGATGAGATGAAGCCGAAGGTACTGCGCCGCTCGCTTCCCGCCGCGGAGGTGGATACCAGCACACCCCATGGGGCGCACCACCCCGTCCTTCTCCACGATGTCGAGGAAGAAGAACCACTTGAAGAGGGCGAAATGGGGCTCGATGCCGAGGAAACCCTCACACAGGGCGACGAACGCTGCCACATGTTGGATCCCGTTCGGGTTAAGGTGCTGCAACTCTAACTTATAGTGATGCAGAGCCCGCGAAGGAACCAGTGGGGAGGGATTCCTAATCCATGCTTGTGGAAGAAGAGGAAGGAAACGACATACCCCGGCGGCAGCTGCAGAACGTCCTCGGGGCTGGGCACGATCCACTCCGCCGCCTCCGTCTTTGGGCACAGGAGGCCACGCTCCACCAAGCGAGTCAGGTGAGTCTCCGTCACCGAGGAACGTGGCCATGATCCCATTGCAGGAGCAGGGTCGGAGCGGAGTGCTACAATGTCGGCGGCGGCGTCGGCGGCGGAGAACTGCTGCGGCTAGGGCAAAGAGAAGGCGTGGCGTGCGAGGAAGATGGGAAGCGTGGGGAACGGGGGAAGAGGCCCTTCCCCCTCCTCCATATTTATGAGGGCATCGATGGGACGCGCTCGGGAAACACGCTGCGGCTCCCTGACCACGTCTCCCATGTCCCCTCGTCCTTCGTGCCACGTCCCGACGCCATTACTCCCGCGGCGGCCCGTTTTCGGACGACCAAACGGGCCCGACAGGTAAGAAACCCGGCTAGGACGGCCCGATCGAGGCCCAAAAACAGCCCAGGAGTTCGAAGGCTGGCTCGAGAAGGGTTCGAAGGCCGCTCCAGGACAACCCGAGTGAGGGGCAGGAACGGGTGGGCCCCTAGAGGCCAGTACCCTAGCGCACAAGCACCAAGGGTACCCCGACCCGTGTTTGAGCCCAGAGGCGCCTGACCCCATGTATCTTACCGTAAAGAGGCGACGAGCCCTTGTGACCTAGCGGACGGTCATGAGAACTAAGGGGGTTAAGGGATGGGGATTGCCTGGGGCCGATCACAAGTTGATCCGATCGACTCCCCCTACAAGGGGAGTTGGGCCTCACTCGAACTTACCCATCTGGAACTCAACGAGAACCGTGCTTCGGCCTGAGTGGCAAAGTACGATGCATCTCTTACCTTCCCTCCTATCACAAGGAGAGCGTGAGGGGAAAACGCTTTAAGACGAAACGATTCCTCGTCCGGACGCAGGTCTCGGGATACATACGAGGGTCAGAATCGCGAAAAGAGACCAACGACGGGTCGCAGAAAACATGAATGAAACAACACTTTCACCATAACGAAAATAAAGTACACACGGCACACGGCCGTAAGAAAGTACAAATGGAATCGCCGCTTTCATGCGGTGACCGCGGGCATCTCACGGGAGGAGGAGTCCTAAACCAAGCAGAAGACCATGCATCCGAAGGTCGCTGGCCTTCTTTTGGCTTCTTCTCCCCTGAAGACTCCCTGAAGGGTGAAGGTGCACAGGAACGGCCTCCGGTAGCGAACCGACCGCCGCAGTAGGCTCCGAGCCATCTCCGCCTCCGACGGCGAGCAGCGCCGACAACGGTTACCCCCAGAAAAGTGGGTAGAGAGCCGCTTGGGGGTTACGCAGGTGACGACCCGCTGCAGAGAAGGCGGAGAGCGGCGCTAACGGTCCACCATGACCTCGAACCCATCTGAAAAAAGCCCACGGAAAGCGGGCATCAGAAGGGGGAAGCGGGAGGATCGGCAGCACCGACGACGGGCATGACACGAGACGGCCCTTGCCCTCCCCCGCACCGTCACCACCGAGGTGACGGGCATGGGAGGCGAGAGTGCCACGCCTGCATCGGCACGACATCACGTAGATGTTGCGCCATGCACCTTGACCCCCGCCCTTCGCTGGGATCCTTTTGGCCTCAACGCCTTGGGCTCCCGGTCCCTCCTTCTGGAGGGCGCCTCAAGGCAGCACTGGCACGAGCCCGCTCCATCAGAAGAGAGCAAAGGAAAGGAAACTGGATTGGATCGCCTAGGGGCCAAGGCAGAGGCCCCTATTTATAGCAAGAAGCGGCCTCGCCCAAATCACACGCGGGGGCTACAAGGTTCGGCCACGCGGCGCAGCCGTGCCAGCGACAAAAACCCCTGTGAAAGAAGCAGCGGCCGCGTGTCCTAAAAAGGACTGACAAGACCAAACGGGTCAGAAACGCGCGTGACCAGCATGCCACACGGCGAGTTCCAGCGCGGGTGTAGGCCTATTTTCAGACGCTATTGACCGACGCCTGATTCCTAAAAAGGAACGACGACTCTGAGCGACGACATGACCACTCGAGCCGGCTTCAGCACCTGGACGGACACCGCGGTTCACCCAACTGCTCGGGGGCTACACCCACCGGGTGCGCTCGCGCGCTCCCAGTGGAGGAAACAACAAAAACCCTCAGACTTACCCTTCGAACGAGTCCACGACTCGCTCAAAGGGTCGGTGGCTACACCCGGTGGGTGCGCTCGCGCTCACCCACAACAGGACCCGAGAAACCTAACACAAAGTCCCTGCATGGGTCACAACAACCCATGCAGGGACTCAGGGGCTACTGTCGGATATAAATATCCGGGACATCTAAACCGCAAGGGTAAGACTCCTAAAAACCAGATAAACACTACCCTTTGGGCAGCCCACCAGCCGGCCGGGCCACGACAACAACGTAGTCATGGCCCAGTTAAAACTCAAACATGGCCCAACTACGGCCCAACGCATCACAGTTCGCATTGCCCTATTAAGAAGGCGACTGAGACCAGATGAGTCTCTCCGCCTCGCCCGACCCGACGAGGGTCGGACGAGTCTCTCCGCCTCGCCCGACCCACGCTAAGTGCGGGCCTGCCAGCTGGTCAATAGGCCATCATGGTGAGGGAGTTGGACCCGCCAGACGTGGCAGGCCCAAGATGTGACGGATCGGCCGTCCGCATTGAACGCCAAGGCGGGCGCCGCACGCCTAATACACCAGCCCCTCAGCCTAACCTAATCATGGCGGGCCGGCATGCTCAACACCTGCTTCGTCATAAACAAGCGATGGGACGTCGTGCACACGCGTTTGATTCTGGGCAAAGGCCCGGACGCGTGCGTCCCTGCTAAACTCCCCACCTGGCTCTGCCCGGCTCCACCTGGCTCGCTCATCATTTCCCCCCGTAATGGAGTCCTGGCGCACGACGCACGCGCACGGCGCACAAATGTCAACTATCACTGATGGATACAAGGGGGTCATCATGAATACTCTCTACCATCCCCAAGGCAGGAGACGGCGACGAGCGAAGGAGTGAAGACCCGCCCGACCTTCTAGGTCCTACCCCCTCTAGATCTTCTTTTCTTTTTATCAAAATTATGTACCCGACCCGGCCTTTCCCTAAAAAGTATAAAAGGGAAGGAGGGTCATCCTTATCTCTCTCTCGTCCCCCCAGAGACTCGACGAACTCATTCGACCTATCCAACACACCCACGCACATACAGAGACTTCGGAGCCCCTCCCTCTCTCGATCGCTTGTAACCCCTACTACGAGCAACGCGAGTAACACGAGCAGCCTCGAACTGGACATAGGGCATTCGTGCCCAAACCAGTATAAATCCTTGTGTCCTCTCGCGAACCATCCGGGCCTTAACACGCAATCCCAAGAAATTCACTAGTCGGCCATTCCCGGCGCCGATAAGCACATTGTGATTTTACTCCTATTTGACATCAAATGTTTGGACATCATTTCAAAAGATATTGACAGCATTGGACAGATCTAGAACCAAATCTGTTCAAATTAGCATAAATTTGACAAAAGTTTGTCAAAAATTACAATGAAGTTCACTTAAAACTTCATGGCGATATATACGTGAAAGTGGACCCTAGCTGTCATAGATTAGATTTCTCTTTCATTTTCCTTGCAATAATTACACTGATGGCTCTCATCCATTCAGTCAACATCGTTATCCCTTCACATCTCCCTTTTAATTTTCACGGTCATGGCAAACAAAAGAATCCATTCCTTCGATTAGAAGCATACTACATCCGGCTCCCCTACCCCCTCCAACTAATGAAACCACTAGGGTCCGTTCGGTTTCTTGGGAATGGCCCATTCCAAGGGTTATTCCGGCTGGATCGGTCCGGCCTGTTTTGGAGCCAGGTTGGCCCGTTCGGTTTCACCTGGGTCGGAAAAAAAAAAAGCCCGGAACAGCTTTTGTATCTCTAAATGGGCCAGAAATAATCCCCACCTCTCACCCTCCGGATTCAAACAGCCCGGAGTTCACGAAACAGGCCTGGATCTCATCCAATGCTGCCGAACGAGGCCTAATGAAATGTCTCCTCTGATTCAAGAAGAATTGGATCCTGCTACTTCTGCTGGCGTCGCCGCTTCTCTTGGCAACGCAGCACCACGAATTGATGCTCAGCTTCCAGGTCCTGGCGATGGCGAAGATGAAGCAACAGTAGAAGGGGAGAAATCAAAATACCCATCTATGGTCGCAAGAGACAGCGCATCCATGGACATGCATCAACACGATGTCGCTGATTATTTAGTTTATTTCAGAGCTCCATCTGCTGCTGTGCAGGAGGCTTGATAATAGACTAATTATTAGTAGAATAAAGTGCTAATAATTAGCAGAGCCATTTGAATTCCTAGCCGTTAACTTTCATTAGTTCTAATAGATCCAAACAAGCCCTTAACCGGAGTATGCATACATAGCCATTGACTGTTTGTTGGCTCATGTTTTACATAAAAAGCTTACTAAAGATTATCTTTATTTCTAAATTTAGCTTCAGATTGGTATTTATTTTTAAATTTAGCTTCAGATTGGTATTTATTTTTAAATTTAGCTTCAGATTAGTATTTAATTTCCAGCTTCTACAGGCTTGCAACTACTCAACTAAAAGAAGCAAGTTAATCATCATCTCATATCATCGTATTTATACTACGATGTAACGCAGTGGCCAAGCGGTACTCAAGCGAGAGTGGCCATTCTAATCAATTTTCATCCAACTAAAGAAATTAACAACACGATGCATGCACGCCCCGGCAGGCCACGCATGGCAAACTTTCGTGAGCATATCGTCGAAAGTGTAATCTGTTTCTGCAATTTCTGAGGGTCTTCGTCCCCATAGTGACACCATTAGCAACTCCTCAGTCCGTGGGTTAGACTAAGCCCCTCACCCATGCATGGTTCGTCTTCGTCAAACACTCAAACCTCGGGATGAACAAGCTACATCGATTTGCTGGGTCCAATAATAGCCTGTGATTAGTTCGCTCAGAACCTTATCGACAGAGCTAACCATGGATGGGCCTTTACGGACATGGACTGGGTTCGCTATATGCGGGACTTCGCCTGTTCCCACATCATACAGCCATTATCAACCTCGTTTGATCTCCAATTCCATCATGATCATATCCTATATTTCACTATAGAGAAAGAGGCTTCAATCCGACCCCTGATTTTACATTTATACCGGATTTTTTTTCCAGTACTAATGCCCATCATTAGTACCGGACCCAACGTATAGTGCCCCGGGGGAGTCGGGGAGGGCTTTAGTACCAAGCAATAAGAACTCTTGAGTACCGGGCGGAGCCACGGCTCGGTACTAAATGCCCGAGTGGTGGCTACGGCTGGTACTAAATGAGGGGCTTCACTATCGCCCGTAGCCACACCCCGTACTAAAGCTCATCCTATTTTATATATTGTTTTACATAATTGTATAAATATCTGGTCAATTTGTCGCAAGAAAAATACACTAATACCCAAACGGGCTTGGAAATTCGAGAATTTGGCATGGAGTCCTTATTTTGGTGCATGACTTCCTCATAAGTTATAAATAGGCCAACACATTCTAAGAAACATATCATACACATTGTTCACAAAGTGTAACATCCTCCACACACTTCCATAGAACTTGGTGTATTCTTTCAAGTTTCTGCACCGAGAAATCTTTGTTTGCTCGTCTATAAAGTTTATCATTTTTAAAAATTATTATAATGCATATAAACAGCCTTGTACGAGTTTCAAATTGTTTTTATACCCATCTATGGTTTTCCGTGCATTAAATGAATTTCTGGACATTTTATTGCATGAAAAATACAGTAATACCTAAACGGGGTCCAGAAATTGGCCTGGAGCCCTTATTTTGGTGCATGAATTCCTCATAATTAGGCAAACACATTCGAATGATCCTATCATACACATTGTTCACAAAGTGTAACATCCTCCACACACTTCCATAGGACTTGTGTATTCTATCAAGTTTCTGCATCGAGAAAATCTTTGTTTGCTCGTATAGGAAGTTTATCATTTTTGAAAAGTATTATGACGCATATAAGCTGCACTGGATGAGTTTGGCTTTTTTATACCATTTACGGTTTTCTGTGCATTAAACGAATTTTTGGGCATTTTATCGCAACAAAAATACTGTAATACCTAAATAGGCTCCTGAAATTCTGGAATTTGGTCTGATGCCCTTATTTAGGTGCATGACTTGCTCATAAATAGGCCAACACATTCTAAGAATCCTATCATACACATTGTTCACAAAGTTTAACATCCTTCACACACTTCAATAGAACTAGGTGTATTCTTTCAAGTATCTACACCGAGAAATCTTTGTTTGCTCGTATAGGAAGTTTATCATTTTTCAAAAGTATTAAAACACATATAAGCTGTCCTGGATGCGTTTCGGCTTTTTTATACCATTTACGGTTTTCTGTGCTTTAAATGAATTTTTTGGGTATTTTATTGCAAGAAAAATACAATAATACCTAAACAGGCTCCGAAAATTCTGGAATTTGGCATGGAGTCCTTATTTTGGTGCATGACTTCCTCATAAATAGGCCAACACATTCTAAGAATCTTATCATTCTATTGTTTACAAAGTGTAATATTCTCCATAGACTTCCACAAGACTTGGTGTATTCTTTCAAGTTTCTGCACCGAGAAATCTTTGTTTACTCATATAGAAAATTTATCACTCATCAAAAGTATTATAATGCATATATGCTGCCCTGTACGAGTTTCGGATTTTTCGATACCATTTACTATTTTTCGTGCTTTAAATGAATTTCTGGACATTTTATGGCAAGAAAAATACAGTATTAATGAAACGGGCTCCAAAAATTCTGGAATTTGGCCTGGAGTCATTATTTTGGTGCATGACTTCCTTGTAAATAGGCCAACACATTCTAAGAATCCTATCGTACACATTGTTCACAAAGTGTAACATCCTCCACACACTTCTATAGAACTTGGTGTATTCTTTTAAGTTTCTGCACCAAGAAATCATTGTTTGCTCATATAGAAAGTTTATCTATTTAAAAAAATGTTATAATGCATATAAGCAGCCCTGGATGAGTTTCGGATTTTTCTCTTATACCATTTATGGTTTTCCATGCATTAAATGAATTTCTAGCATTTTATCGCAAGAAAAATACAGTAATACCTAAACGGGCTCCAAAAATTCTGGAATTTGGCCAGGAGTCCTTATTTTGGTGCATGAATTCCATATAAATAGGTCAACACATTCTAAGAATCCTATTACACACATTGTTCACAAAGTGTAACATTCTCCACACACTTCCATAGGACTTATTTTTCACCTTTCTGAACCGAGAAATCTTTGTTTTCTCATACAGAAAGTTTATCACTTCTCAAAAGTATTATTATGCATATAAGCTGTCTTGTACGAGTTTCGGATTTTTTTATACCACTTACGGTTTTTCGTGCTTTAAATGAATTTCTAGACATCTTATTGCAAGATAAATACAGTAATACCTAAACGGGCTCCAGAAATTCTAGAATTTGGCCTGGAGTCCTTATTTTGAGGCATGACTTCCACCTAAACAGGCCAACATATTCTATGAATCCTATCATACACATTGTTCACAAAGTGTAACATCCTCCACACATTTCGATAGGACTTGGTCTATTCTTTCAAGTTTTTGCATCGAGAAAATATTTGTTTGCTCATATAAGAAGTTTATCATTTTTCAAAAGTATTATAATGCATATAAGCTGCACTGGATGAGTTTCGGCTTTTGTATGCCATTTACAGTTTTCTGTGCATTAAACGGATTTCTGGGTATTTTATCGCAAGAAAAATACAATAATACCTAAATAGGCTCCAAAAATTCTAGAATTTGGCATGGAGTCCTTATTTTGTGCATGACTTCCTCATAAACAGGCCAACACATTCTAAGAATCCTATCATACACATTGTTTACAAAGTGTAATATTATCCATAGACTTCCACAAGACTTGGTGTGTTCTTTCAAGTTTCTGCACCGAGAAATCTTTGTTTGCTCGTATAGAAAGTTTATCACTTCTCAAAAGTATTATAATGCAAATAAGCTGTCCTGTATGAGTTTTGGATTTTTTATACCATTTTACGGTTTTCTGTGCTTTAATTGAATTTCTGGACATTTTATTGCAAGAAAAATACAGTAATACCTAACGGGCTCCAGAAATTCTGGAATTTGGTCTGGAGTCCTTATTTTGGTGCATGACTTCCTCCTAAATATACCAACATATTCTAAGAATCCTATCATACACATTTTTCACAAAGTGTAACATCATCCACACACTTCGATAGGACTTGGTCTATTCTTTCAAGTTTCTGCATCGAGAAAATCTTTGTTTGCTCTTATAAGAGTTTTATCAATTTTTAAAAGTATTATAATGCATATAAGCTACACTAGACGAGTTTCGGCTTTTGTATGCCATTTATGGTTTTCCATGCATTAAATGGATTTCTAGGAATTTTATCGCAAGAAAAATACAATAATACCTAAACAGGCTCTGAAAATTCTGGAATTTGGCATGGAGTCCTTATTTTGGTGCATGACTTCCTCATAAATAGGCCAACACATTCTAAGAATCCTATCATACACATTGTTTACAAAGTGTAATATTCTCCATAGACTTCCACAAGACTTGGTGTATTCTTTCAAGTTTCAGCACTGAGAAATCTTTGTTTGCTTGTATAGTCTCAAAAGTATTATAATGCATATAAGCTGCCTTGTACGAGTTTCACATTTTTTTTATACCATTTACTATTTTTCATGCTTTTGATGGCGGGAAAACGGGCGGATGAGGGCCCGCCTCCGCGTCAGCAGAGACAAGTTTAGTTTTAGTTTAATTAAAGTAAGAGAATCAAGTATTGCGAGTCCATACTTTCATAATTCTTATATATGCATAAAAACTATGTTAATTACATATCCGAGGAGAACACACCTGATTAAGAGTTCCAACATGAGTACATATATAGAAAGTTTACATCATATGGCTGCCTATTACAAACTATAAAAGTGAATAAAAGGCCTTCAGTCTTGTCGCCGTGGATGGATGCTTGCCGTAGACTCAGGTTAAGTGAATGTGTTCACGCATGCATACTCTTTTGACTTTTATGCATAAGGTGACATGAGTACAACTCATGTTTGCATGGGACGCTGGCGTTATCTAATAACCTAGCGAACCGAGGTGCAAATGTTTTACTCATTATCATGTTTATGACCCCCTTATTTTTGCCGGGGTGTGTCAACATACATCTATATATATTTTGGCGGTCGTGCTGGCCAATAGCATGTTTGGAGCTTTGCATGGCTTAACCATATTCTCACAGCTGAACATGATACGGTGCATGGGTTATATGATCCAATCATCTTGTTAAATGGATGCTAGTACCTGTGTCATGGTAGATGCATGCATAATGCAATCTAGATCAATTTATGTTTGTTTGTCACCCTTCTATCGTACTTGACATGGTAACTAGTATTATGATCATGCAAGGGAGGCTCATATGCAGTGCTAGCTGGACATAACATGGCGTATGCATTTTATTTAATTTTAGCAAGAATGCTAACGCCATGCTATCTTACATGAAGGAATGCGTGGAGAGTGCATGTTTTAATTTGCTTCATGATCTGACTTGCCGTATATATATCTGTTCATAGGTGCATGGCTATATCTATGCTGAGCATGGGTATGATGCAGGACAGAGTGTACATGCCTACATATTTTACTTCAGGCTACCATATTGTTGAAGGTCCTTAAATGCCAATTTTGACCATCAACTCGTGCAAATAATATGTCAAATATAATCACCAAACATAGTGATAGGGTTGATATCTAATCAATTCCACAAGTCTTGGTGAATATGTGATTGCAGGGACTAATTGGCAAAAGAGGAGGACATTTGGGCTCAGGGTCAGGTCGCCCGACCCCTCTAGGTCGGCCGACCTGGGCCCAAGCCCAATGGAGCCCATATTTGACCGCAGCAAAGAAGCACACTGTAGGACCATCATAGCCGTTGATTCCATGACGGTTGGATCCAAGAGATGGGAATAGTCTAAGGGGAGGTCATATGGATTGAGGGGCCCACCAACACATCTAAACATACTCAAATCAGGCCACCCAACTGGAATCGTCATAAGGACCCACTCTGCAGTCACCCAGGCGAAGATGGGCACGAGAGGAGCCGGTGCCAGGTTGGCCGACCTAGCCGCGTTGCCCGACCAGGTATTCGCGCCATACTTGCTCAACTTTGACGGGGTGCTTCCCACCGCCTCTAGGAGTGCATCCCGGCCGTGCATCACTCAAGTCGGTGCATCCTAGGGTTGGCCGACCTGGTCCCGGGGCCAAACGGCCTCAACCGCCTCGAGGTGCCTCTCCACTGTCCTACCAAGCTATAAATAGATGCTCCCGGCTCTGGTTAAACACACACCAGAAGAGAGAGCTCCTATTGTATCATTGTTTGGCTTAGTCTAGTAGTGGAGTAGTTCTAGTATTAGAGCTTCAGAAGGGTCTCCAGTGAAGTCTAGGTAAGCCTAAATCTTAGTCTTGTACTACTTATCTTATCTTACTAGTAAGACTTTGAGCTTTAATGTAATTACTATCTTGCTTATATTATTTGGCTTATTGCCTTGTTTGTTCATCATATAAGTTGTATGTCATGCACCTTAGTACAGCTAACACATGTTATGGCAATGGCCCAATATGCCGCAATGTTGCTCTGTTTATCTGGACAATAAATAGAGTTGTATTTCTTATTGCAAACATGGTGTTTGGAATATGGAATACCATTGGGGATACCTGTCGGAGTTATCGTCCGACAGTCCACCCAGGGGTACCCAAGTGGTTGATTTGTAGGCAATGGGCAATCGCGAGGCTAGGGAGCTCGAGGTAACACAGGGGCGCAGGGGTTATACAGGTTCGGGCTACCCGAAGGTATAATACCCTACGTCATGTGTTCGGTGGTGTTGTATTGCTCTGTTCGATGAAGTTTCGGAGAACAGCGGCGAGTCCTTGGTTACAATGGGGGGATCTGGTGGCCAAGAGTTCAATGAATGAAGGGCTCGACCTAGGCCGCCTTATATAGGCTGACGACCTAGGGTTTACAAGTCAGTTATCTCTAATTGTATCCGGCTACAACTAGGAAACTAATCTGAATCAGTTGTGATGCAATCTCCATGATATCAGGGCAGAATCTGAGTATATCGCTGTATGCCTTGCGGGCTAAGTCTTCTCTAATCTTGTCCATCAAGCCGAGGACCCTTGTGGGCTGGCCTGGGGTCGGCCCACATCATTGTCAGACGTGAGCCCTGGCCGACTACGTACCCGGTTGGTAGTGGGCCTAGGGGTACCCATATCCCACAAGTCCCTGAGCAACGTGCAGGTGTGTGTCGGACTGCCGATGAAGAAACGAAGCCATCAAGGTCAATTGAAGAGCCTTGGTCAGCAGGCCGACACAAGGGTGGACGATGCTCAAAAAATCATCGGGGATGGTTCTGAATAGACCCAGGGGTGAAACCCCGAGTGGCATAGCACCGAGTTGTGGCCAACTAGGGTGCCGAGGTGATGTGCCACTTTGAAGAAGGTGACACATCCTGATGAGGCATATGGGTAGTCCCCGAGCACTGGGCCGATCAGAAAAAATTGGGCTAATGGTCAAATAAGATTGACCACCGAGCATCGGGGCAGTCGGACCACCCGAAAGGATAAGATCGTCAGGGTGTCAGGCACATTATGACAAAAACAATTCCCACGTGAACACCCAGAGCGGACTCGTGACACAAACTGCTAAAGGCGGACTGAGCACCTCGAAGCGAGGTACTGCATGGCTCAGGGCTCACGCGCCGAATAGTATGGTCGGGATCACGCGTGTATAGGAAACGCGGAGTTATAAATAGATGTAGGGACCCTGGGTCATTGCACTGGCGAAGTATCTTAATAGAAACCAAGCAGAGAAGTCTCAAGCGCTTGGCCTTGCCTCCATCCTCTAAGAAGAAATGCATAGAAGCCTTGTAGAAACCATGTTGAGAGCTCTGCCTTGGGTACATCCTTCGGGGATGGATCTTGGGGACTTGTCGCTAAGGTGCTAGAATAGTGCTTGCGATGGGCTTGAGGCGTTAGTGAGCATCTGCCGGCCGTTTCCTCTTTGCATTGCCTTGGGCCGAGGGCCTTGTAGAGTGAAATGCTTGTAGAGCCGGAGCGAGCGTGGAGGCAGTCTCACGCAATCCTCAAGTCCTGTGATCTCACCGCAGGTCGCCATGAAGCTACAGGAGAGCTTGCGACGAGTTCATGTGGACGAAGCTTGCTGCGGGTGTAGCAACTTGGGCAACGACGACTGCTCCAGACTATAAACTTGACTGTCAATATCTTTATACTTGCAAATGGCCCATGGCCACCATGTATTTGTAATTGTAAAGCCTCTTTACTAGTGAAGACCTTTTTCCATCATTCTGTTCTGTTCTGTACTGGTATTGTTTCAACATGCGTCTTGAGTCTTGCCTTGTATGTTGCAAGAGGTCTAGTTCCCAAGCATCGAGATAGGCCAAGTCGCGGGGGCCGGTTGGCCGAGTCACAGCGCCGATTCCCCGAGCGTCGAGGCTGGCTGAGTCGCGGAGACCCATTGACCGGAGTCGTAGCGTCGAGTTCCCGAGCGTCGGGACTGGCCGAGTCGCGGAGACTGTTGACCGGAGTCGCGGAGACCCGTTGACCGGAGGCGTAGCACTGAGTCCTCGAGCGTCGGAGCTAGCCAAGTCGCGGAGACCCGTTGACCGGAGTCTTAGCGCCGAGTCCCCGAGCGTCGGGGCTGGTCGAGTAGCGGAGACCTGTTGACCGGAGTCGTAGCGCCGAGTCCCCGAGCATCGGGGTTGGCCAAGTCGCGGAGACCTGTTGACTGGAGTCGTAGTGCTGACTCCCCGAGCGTCGGGGTTGACCGAGTCGCGGAGACCCACTGGCCGGAGTCGTAGCGCCGAGTCCCCGAGCGTCGGGGTTGGCCAAGTCGCGAAGACCCATTGACCGGAGTCGCAGTGCCGAGTCCCCGAGCGTCGGGGCTGGCCGAGTCGCGGAGACCCGTTGACCGGAGTCGCAGCGCCGAGTCCCCGAGCGTCGGGGCTGGCCGAGTCACGGAGACCCGTTGACCGGAGTCGCAGCGCCGAGTCCCCGAGCGTCGGGGCTGGCCGAGTCGCGGAGACCCGCTGACCGGAGTCCTAGCGCCGAGTCCCCGAGCGTCGGGGCTGGCCGAGTCGCGGAGACCCGTTGACCGGAGTCTTAGCGCCGAGTCCTCGAGCGTCGGGGCTGGCCGAGTCGCGGAGACCCACTGACCGGAGTCGCAGCACCGAGTCCCCGAGCGTCGGGGCTGGCCGAGTTCTTTGGGCAAAGAGCCGTTGATGCGCGGAGAGCCGTTTGCCCGTAATTAATGGAAACGCCGCCGTGGCGCTGTTAGGGTGATTTGAACCGTTGGGGGGGCATAAATTGAATCGGTCACTGACGGTTTTTACCACTATCATTCCTAGATCTAGAGTCGTACCGCCCTCCGCCGCCGCATAGCGCTGCCGTAGGTTCAATTCGCTTGCCGGGTAATCGCCGTTCCAGGATCCGTCCACCGCCACCGCTGCGACGCGTCCCCTGATCAAGCTCTCGTGCTTTGGGAGCAGAGACGGCGGACCCGATGGCTGCATTGAAGACACCGGCGTCGGAGGAGGGGGTGCCATCGTCACCGAGGGCGACGGGTTCGGATGTCGTTGCGGGCCACGATGGGGCCTTTTTGAGGTTTGAGGCGGCTCCCGCCGGGGCCCAATCTGAGGCCGTGGGAGATGCCACCGCCGGCGGGGATGGCACCGCTGTGAAGCTAGTGGCCGCCGTCGGGACGTATACCGCTTCAAAGGCAATTGCTTCCTCCGCCGAGGGCGTGGTGTTGACTAGCGTGCTGGGAGGGGTGCCGCCCTAGGTGCCTGCCTGGGGCCGATCTTCCATGACCGAAGAGAAGCTTCAAGCCATGGTGCAGCAAGGTGTACTGGGTCCCAAGGAGGAACTTCTGTGGTGGCCTCCCGGGGACGATGCGCGACCCTGGAAACGCTCGGAGACAGAGACAGTCGTCTACGCATCCTTCTTCGAGCGTGGCTTTGGATTGCCGACGGGGGACTTCTTCCGAGGGCTGCTGCATTACTATGGTATTGAACTTACCCACAAGTCCGACCTCAATTCTTGCAATCTCAGTCTTCATTCATCTCTCTGAGGCTTTTCTAGGAATTCCGCTGCACTTCAACCTGTGGCGGCGGTTGTACCATATGAAAACAATTGGAGAAGACGCCGGTAAGGGTCCGGCTCGGATAATTGGTGGAGCGGGGTTCTCCTTGCGGCCTGGCATGTCCAGGAGATATTTTGTGTTGGACATGAACGACTCCAACAAGGGGTGGCGGCCTGACTGGTTTTATGTCGGGAATCACCCTTTTGCTCTGCCGACCCGGACTGGCCATAGGCCAAAAAAGATTACATAGTGGGAATCACTTCCAGAAGGCGAAGAGTTGCGGGAGGTCGAGGAGCTGTTGCATCTGATTGCCCAGGCGAAGGAGAATAAGTTGACTGCGGCTGCTATCATGATCTCCTTCGTCCGGCATCTGACATAGCCCATCAAGGATCGGGTTCACCCCGAGTATGAGTTCTCGGGCGCCGGGGACCCAACTCGGGAACGAATCCGCTCAGTGTCCATCCCCGAGACCAAGGAGAGGGTCTCAAGCTTTATGCGGGGGCAAATCTTCAATCAGGATGTGCTTGTGCTGTTCTCGTTGCACAATCCGCCGCCACCGGTCAATGTTTCTTTCCCGTGTGTCTTATGCAGCTTGTTACCGAGTATGTATGTAGTTCTGAGTTGCCGTGTTGTTTGTTTTGTAGGAACGCGCGGCGAAGTACTTTTGCCCGGCTCCATTGCCCGAGTGCAGTGTTCGGCTGGAGAAGCTGATGACGGCGGAGGAGGCATCCTAGGCTTCTCATGTGGTGGACGAGGAGCAAGCCGAGTGGGAGGCTGGCGATTTGATTCTGGCTCCCCTGGAGGAGTCAGATGACGATCAGGTAGCCCAGGCTGCTGCAGTTGGCACTGGGAAGCAGAAGCGCATGGTCGTGCGCAAAGTGACGGCGTTGAGGTCGACGAGGTCGGCCGCTCGGGGGTCGTCACCAAAGCAGCTGCCGAAATCGGGGCAGGCTGCGCGGGCCGAGTCCTAGGCGAGGAAGAGGAGGAGGCTGATCTCCTCGGTGAGTGAAGCTGAAGATGAAGCCGACGGGTCCCCGTTGAGTCCGGACCTGGGAGAGTCTCCCCGGACTGACATAGGCGGTCAAGGGACCCCCTTTGTTCAGTCGGAGAAACAGTCAGAGTTGCTCTTGATGCCCAACCCGATTCCGACCATGCTTTTGAAGAGGGTGGAGTTCAAGCGTCCGCGTAAGAGCGGGTAAGTCTCTCGATGTGTCTTGAACGTTGCCTGAGCTGTGACATTTATGCCTTGAGTGTTTTGAGTGTAGGCTCGGGAGCCATGGAGGTGGGGCTGGTCTGGTGCCGCTCCTGGGGATGGGTGGTAAGATGTCACCAGTCCGGCCCATCGCCGCAGGGGCCAGGTCCGGGGCCGGTGTTGAGGTGGTATACCGGAGCAGAGGCCAGGTAGCCTGTCGGCCGAGGACCAGCCTCGGCCGCCTAGTCCTCCACGCGTCCCTTTGGTTGCGAGCCCCTTGGCCAGGGACAAGGAAAGGGAGCTGCTCGAGACATGTGGCGTGGATGAGGACCCGGGGAACCTGACGGTGGTGGAGGACCCGGTCAGTGGTCCTCCGCCGCTTGAAGATGACGATGATCAACTTCTCGGGGAGCAACTGAGTGCCGGGGTCGGCACAATTGTGGCACCCAGAGTTGAGGCAGCTGTGGCCGGGCTCGGGGCCGGGTCCAGCGCATCGGTGCTGACTCCAGAGCAGGCTCTGGAGCTCGACATTGTCGACCACGAGGACGAGCTGCGGAAGCTGCAAAACGTGGCCGGCATGCTGGATCGCGTCGTCAAGGTATGGTTTCTTTAGCTTCATGAACTATGTTGTGCCCTGGCGAAGGTGCATGAAGAGAGGATCCTGGCGGCCAATAGCTCCAAGGAGTTCCTTATGAATAAGGAAAGGAAGCTGGCCGACGTTGTCAAGCTCAATGAAGAGCTAATGAACGACATGAAGTTCTTGGCAGAGGGTGAGTTCCTGTAGTGTGCCAGGGCTGGTCCCGTGTTGGGGCTTGGTTGCTGACGATGATTCCTTGCAGAAGCGGAGAAGAAGTCGAAGGACCTCTAGGGCAAGGTGGAGAAGCTGACCGGAGCCAAGCCGAAGCTCGAGGGGGAGGTCGGCTTGCTCAAGGTGGCCAACCAGCGCCTCAAAGCCGAGTCCGAGTGCCTGGTGGAGGCCAACCAGTGCTTGAAGGATGAGCATGATCGGGTCATGCATGGTGAATGCCGCTTGTCGGGCCAGTGTTGACGGTCCTTATAACAAAAATCCGACCATCAACGGGCTCAGAAAACCAATAAAGATCAAAGCATAATCTAGACATTAGTATTCAAATAATATTGTACCATGCATATCCAGAATATATTTGAGTACAGGGACTACGGTGCAAAAGATGGATGATACTGGGCTGGCTAGGTCGGGCGACCTAGCCTGGACCCCAATCGAGCCCATTCTCCACTCAGGTCAAGAAGCACACAAGGAGATGATCATGGACGCTAAATCATGGTCGGTTCAAGTCAAGGGTGAGGGATGAGCCACGTGTCATGGATTGAAGGGCCCACACCTCAACTCAGTTGCACCCAAATGGAGTATACCCACCTGGAACCGTCATAAGGACCCACATGACAATGTACCAGAGAAGAGTGGGGCTAAAAGGCGGTGGTACCAGGTCGGCTGACCTGGCTAGGTCGGCCAACATGGCCCTGCGGCCATTTCGCTCCCCCTTGACCAGTACCTGTAAACCGCGATCAGGAGTCCATCTGAGCTGTGCAATGCTGAAGACGGTGGATCCAAGGGTCGGTCGACCTGGGGACTTCGGCTGACTTGGGCCCACCTCCAAACTGCCACAACCGCCTCTGGCCGGCTTCAACCGCCTATGTGATGCTATAAATACCTGCAAAGAGCGCCGTACTCAACACACACCAGAAGAAGAGCTCTCCTTTGCTACATGCTTAGTCTTTGTCTTAGTAGTTATAGCCTTAGTAGTAGATCTACTGAAGAGTTTCCGGAGGAGTCTTGGTAAGTTCTAGAGTTCAGTTCTTGTATTCTCTTACTTACTTGTAATACTCTGAGCTTAATGGAAATACCTTCATACTTATGCTGTATGCCTCAGTTATACCTTATATACTTAGTATATACTACTTATGTCTTGCACCTTGTTCAAGTGAATATATGCTATGACATTGGCTCAATGTGCCTTTTGTCTATTTATTAACGTGATAGATAGAGTTGTATCTCATATTGCAAGTATAGTGTTTGGAATATAGAATATTGTTGAGGGTACCGCTACCCCACGGATTAGTAGAGGTAGACGGCAGGTGGTGACAGCCCTGTCCGTCCTTTGTAACTCCTCCATGTTCGGGAGTGGGTATTAGGCCTTTATGATAAGACGTCCTACTGTCGTCCCTTGATGATGGAACCACTGGATACCTCGATATGTCCTCTTGCATATAATCATTGAATGAGCTTGTATAGGGTATTGTAGTATATCCAAGTCCCATTTGTATGATGCTAATGAACCCTTTGTAATCTTTACTAATGTTCTATGACTAACTAAGACTACCTTAATGATGAGCAATGAACTTCTATGTGTCACATTACCCATTCACCTCTGTATCATTTACCCTTGTCTAGATTATGGTATATTAATATTGTCATCAGTAAATACATTGAATGATACCTTTCTTTAACTAAACGCTTTCCCTGCGGATAAACAAATAATGATACTCTGGAATACTCCCGGGTGAAATGCTACAACGTACTTCTGTGCGCTTGCAGAATATCTGTAACTTCTAGATTTACGATGAAGTATCTCTAGTACCATCACTACTCTAAGTGGTGATGCTAAGAAATACCAACAAGCATTTCTGGTGCCGTTGCCGGGGAAAGCAGTGGTTAAAGAGTTTTGATCATCCATGTATTTAATGCAACATGATTAATTGTCAGTAATCTAGCAGGTTTACCCTTTTGCTCTGTTTCTCTGTGATGTGAAACAGGGTAGTGTATGACTGGTTTCCAATTACAATCCAACTACGTCGAGAACCCGACTACCATAGGAAGGAGGGTACGTTCTCATGTCGTAATCCCTCAGGTTTTCTTATCGGAGACCGAACCAGTCATCAGAGAATCCTCCAACCAAGGAGAATGACCTGTTCCCGTAGCACCCCAACCGGAAGAAGCCATGGCCAACAGGGTAATCTGTGATTACTCTGCCCCGTCCACTGCCCAGATCCCTACGGGTCCGGAAGTGGCCGTGGGGAACCATGCTTTTGAGCTCAAGGCCCTACTGATCAACATGGTGCAGGCCAGTCCCTTCTATGGGAAGGCCAATGAAGATGCTAGTACTCACCTGCAGCACTTCCTGGAGGTGTGCAGCACCATCACCATCTGGGGAGTCGAACAAGAGGCCATTCAGCTCCGCTTGTTCTCGTTCTCGCTGTTAGGAAGAGCCAAACAGTGGTTCTATTCCAACCGTGATGCGTGAACACATGGACCAAATGCTTCAATACATTCTTGGCAAAATTCTTCCCCATTGAGAAAACCAATGCCCTTCGGGAAAGAATCTCTAGCTTCCAACAAGAGTCCGGGGAGACTGTTCTGGAGGCATGGGATCGCTTCCAGGACTTCCAGAACTTCTAGCATGGGCTATCCCAAACAACCCATGAACACATGGATGCTGCTGCTAGAGGGGCATTCCTCTCCTTGACCGTGGCCGTTGCTAAGTTGCTCATCCAAAAGATGGTGTCAAACCAATCCTGGAATGACGACCGTCTTTAGGGGCGCAAACGCGGTATGCACACCGTAAAGGAGGTGGACATACTGGCCGCTAGATGGACCTCATCATGAAGCCCCTTGATGACTGCACCAAGGATGGGGGCACCGACAACAAAGGACCACTGGATTCACACATGACGTGTGAGGTCTGTGGAGAAATCGGCCACTCAGGGAACAACTGCCCCGAGACTCAAGAGGAGGTACAGTTCGTAAACGGCAACCACGGGTACTGGCCTCAAGGGAACTGGAATCAGCAACGCCCATTCTACTAGGGAGGTAACAATAACAACTCCTTCTCTAACCAACCTTCCCTTACAGATCTGGTCCTTGATCAGGCCAAGATTAATGAATCTATCTTTAAGAGGCTTGCTGCTAATGATAAGGCTCTGGAGGGCATAAATTCTAAAATAGAAAGTTTGTCCTCCACCTTCTAGAGCCAGCTGAGCTTTAACAAAATGCTAGAAACCCAGTTAGCTTAGCTAGCTGCCACTGTTCCTTCTGGTGACAAGGGGCGAATTCCCGGGAAACTAGATTCGTCCTTTGAGAATGTAAAGGTTGTGTCTACGAGGAGCGGTAAGGGTACTCGGGATCCAGTCCCACCTAAACATGCAGGGAAGACAGTAGCGCCGAGGAAGGAGATCCCAGAAGTGGAAGAAGAGCCTGAAGCCGAGCTGGCACCAGCTGGACAAACTGCGCCACATGAGTTCTACGACTCCAACGTTTTGCCATTCCCACAACGTCAAAAGAAGCCATCAGCGGATGAGCAATTCACCAGGTTCGTAGAAGTTATTCAAAAGCTAAACATACATGTGCCATTGCTGGATGCTATGTAGGTACTGACCTACGCCAAGTACTTGAAGGACATACTCAACAACAAACGTCCACTCCCAAGTACCAAGATCGTAAAGTTGACTGAGAAGTGCAGTGCTGCCATCCTGAACAAGGTCCCGGAAAAGAAGAAGGACCCAGGATGTCCCACCATCACGTGCACAATCGGGACACAGCATTTTGAGCACGCACTCTGTGATCTGGGGGCAAGTGTCAGCGTCATGCCAAAGGTTGTATTTAACCGCCTTAATTATACTACCTTGTCCCCGACTCCCATGAGACTACAGTTGGCCGATTCCACGGTCCGCTACCCGGAGGGGATAGCCGAGGACATTCCGGTGCACATCCAGGATTGCTTCGTCCCTGTCGACTTCGTGGTGCTGGACATGGATGTGAGCAATGACTCGTCGCTCATCCTTGGGCGACCCTTCTTGAGCACAGCAGACGCTCACATTAATGTGGGTGCTAGAGAGATCCAACTTCACATTAATGGCAAGAAGGAGATGTTTGAGTTTAGGCCAAAGGTGGAGCAATGCTCCATGATCAAGATCAAATATGGTAGAAACAGTCAAAATGTCAAGAAAGTGGAGGTCACACCTCCAGAGAAGGACAGCCTGATAAAGTTCATGGAGAAGTTCTGGGAGAAGGAATTCCCTATCCGGTATCATGCAAAGAACAAGAAGCCTATACGAGGTGTGAAAGCACAGGCGAAGAAAACACCGGGACAAGCTGTCGACCGCCAGAAAAAAGGTAAAACAGGTATGGCGGGTTAAATCATCTGTATCCTCATCTCCAAGGTCAGATGCTGCTTCATCAAGTTAAATCCTACATCGGAGACGTCTTCGCTCGACGACGTAAAATACGAGTCCTGCGCCGACAGGTACATCGGTGTCAACAAAATAAGCTTGGGGTAGGGCCCCCAATCAGGTAAGTTAAGGTAAGCATTACTAATAAAATTTTCTTTCGAATAAAGTTAGTAAATGAGAGCTATCCAGGCTAGTCCCTTAATGTTTTGAGTCTATGCTTAAATCTTTATCTTTGGATATGATGAATTGCTCTTTATTTCTTTCTTGTAACTATGTTTCAACCTGCTATTCTCCTAAGCTTTGAGTTTGTTGGTTCAGCATGATCTTTCCTATTATCTTGTCTACCTTATGGGTAGCATATGCAAGCTCTAGTCTAGCATATGCAAGCTCTAGTCTAGGTTGTTGTTGGCTATGATATGATAAGACTTGAGTTACCTTAAGATCTTACCAAGCAAGACTTGATAACCGGAGTTTTCTTTTAAAAATAAAATAAAGAGTTCCTTATGGTGATTCACATTCCTACCAAAGCCCATATCGTTTAGAACCCTACATGAACTACTTGCTTTTGCATTGAGTTTTGTCAAGGTCAATGTGATTCTTAGAGATTTACTTCATGCTTTTAAAGCCAAGATCACGCACACTCCACCATATACATGTTTCACTTCTACTCTGGAAGTAAGCATGCCATCCATCCACCAAATAAAGGCTCTACATAAAGTTTGGTACTCTTCCCCAACTTTATTGCAAAAAGAGACATGGGCTGATGAAAAAAATATGGACAAATGAAGGTCCAAATATGTAAAAAAAAGAGAGAGCACATGAAGTCTATTGGTTCAAAAAATAAATATATATATAGACATGTCTCTAAAAGCAACTCTATAAGGGGAAGAGGAACCTACAAAAAGGAGCTATCATACATCTTACCATTCACACATGAGCACATCTTGGTTTGAAAGTATGACTTACTTCTTTTTGAATTCTAGTCTTGACTTTACAATATGTGCGCTACAAGTATGCTATAAAGCTCTCCTAGCACAAACTCCACTCCAATGTGTGATATGAGAGTTGAGAGAGGAACTTGGTAAGGAAATACACTTTGAGTGACTTGAGTGGACCACCTAAGGAACTTTGCCTTTTGAAAAATCCCAAAACCTCTGGTTTGATTGTCAAGCAAGGTAGAAGGCAAGGTGCTTGGTCTAAGTCGTTTTGGCTATCAACCGCCCAAGGCAAGGAGAAGCTACATGCCCCATAAAAGGCCAAGGTAATAAGGGAAGTTTATTTTACCAGCATATTCAATCCTTGGTAGAATATCTTGCTAAACCACTGGTGCTTTTGAGGAGTAATGAGGAAGCAACTCCTGATCCACTGAGCCTAAAAGTTCTAGTCTTTGCTCGGGACGAGCAAAGGGCTAAGCTTGGGGGAGTTGTTGACGGTCCTTATAACAAAAATCCGACCGTAAATGGGCTTAGAAAACCAATAAAGATCAAAGCATAATCTAGACATCAAATAATGTTGTACCATGCATATCCAGAATATATTTGAGTACAGAGACTACGGTGCAAAAGATGGACGAAACTGGGCACAGGCCCAGGTCAGCCAACCTGGCTAGGTCGGGCGACCTGGCCTGGACCCCAATCGAGCCCATTCACCACACAGGTCAAGAAGCACACAAGGAGTGGATGCTGAATCATGGTCGGTTCAAGTCAAGGGTGAGGGATGAGCCACGTGTCACTCCCACGGATTGGAGGGCCCACACCTCAACTCAGTTGCACCCAAACGGAGTATACTCACCTGGAACCGTCATAAGGACCCACATGGTAGTCTACCAGAGAAGAGTGGGGCCAAAAGGCGGCGGTACCACGTCGGCCGACCTGGCCCTGCGGCCATTTCGCTCCCTCCTTGACCAGTACCTGTAAACCACCATCAGGAGTTCATCTGAGCCGTGCAATGCTGAAGACGGTGGATCCAAGGGTCGGTCGACCTGGGGACTTCGGTCGACCTAGGCCCACCTCCAAACTGCCACAACTGCCTCAAGACGGCTCCAACCCCCTATGTGATGCTATAAATACCTACAAAGGGCACCGTACTCAACACACACCAGAAGAAGAGCTCTCCTTTGCTACAAGCTTAGTCTTAGTCTTAGTAATTATAACCCTAGTATTAGATCTACTGAAGAGTTTTCGGAGGAGTCTTGGTAAGTTCTAGAGTTCAGTTCTTATATTCTCTTACTTACTTGTAATAGTCTGAGCTTAATGGAAATACCTTCATACTTATGTTGTATGCCTCAGTTATACCTTATCTACTTAGTATATAATACTTATGTCTTGCACCTTGTTCAAGTGAATGTATGCTATGACATTGGCTCAATGTGCCTTTGGGTTACTCTATTTATTAACGTGATAGATGGTGTTGTATCTCATATTGGAAGCATGGTGTTTGGAATATGGAATACTGTTGAGGGTATCGCCGCCCCATGGATTAGTAGAGGTAGGTGGCAGGTGGTGACAGCCCTGTCCGTCCTTTGTAATCCTCAACGGTCGGGAGTGGGTATTAGGCCTTTATGGTAAGACGTCCTACTGTCGTCCCTTGATGAGGGAACCACTAGATACCTCGATATGTCCTCTTGCATATAATCATTGAATGAGCTTGTATAGGGTATTGTAGTATATCCAAGTCCTATATGTATGATGCTAATGAACCCTTTGTAATCTTTACTAATGTTCTATGGCTAACTAAGACTACCATAATGATGAGCAATGAACTTCTGTGTGTCACATTACCCATTTGCCTCTGTATCATTTATCCTGTCTAGATTATGGTATATTAATATTGTTGTAAGTAAATACATAGGATGACACCTCTCTTTAACTAAACACTTTCCCTACGGATAAACAAATAATGATACTCTGGAATACTCCCGGGTGAAATGCTACAATGTACTTCTGTGCGCTTGCAGAATATCTGTAATGTCTAGATTTACGATGAAGTATCTCTAGTACCATCACTACTCTAAGTGGTGATGCTAAGAAATACCAACAGCCAGCTGTTGTTCTTATTGGACTGTGTATTTAGAGGCTCCTTTTGTAGGCATCCGAGCTGAGCTTCTGGAGCTGCGGTAGGCGGTAGAGTTCAACGTCAATTCGCTGGTTCCTGCTGAGTCGGGCCCAGGGGCCTTGATGCTGGTTCAGCGGCTCCGGGCCGGGCCTACGCGTGCAGCACAGCTGGTGCAGGAGACCGCAGTCGGCTGCGGTAGCCGGATCTTGGCGTTGATCCGCGCGCACTTCCCTTCCCTCGTCCTTGCCCCGATCTCTGAAGGTGTTCCTGACGGAGTCACCGACGAGGAGTTCGATGATCTGGTAGAGGAGTGCGTGCCCTTGGCGGAGGCTTTAGCGAAGGAGCTTGACCTGTAAAATAACAGTTGTGGATGTAAACTTCATTTTATATTGTATAAAGTAAAGTTACACTTGGTGGAGCATTATGTGTTGTGGTTGACCCTTTTCCCTGCCGACTAGAACTTTGCGTTGTCTGGCCGGTCGCTGCCTTGTGCCGTTTAAGCGCCCTTTTATCCTGCTGACCACTGCTCACGACTTACCACTCAGCGACGCTTAGCTGGAAGGCTTACTCGCTGGTAGCGCACGGGTTGAGCACAGAGCTCAGGATTTCACGGTTAGGGACATGGGCTGACCGGCTTAGCTTGGCTGTCGTTGGGGGAACATGGGGTCGGGCAAGGACTTCGAAAGTCAGAGTCAGCGCGGACTCTCCCGGTGGTAGTGATAAGTTAAACGCTGCCTGGGTCGGTGTTGGCATTTCTTAGCGTCAGCACTACATGAGTGATGGCACTAGAGATGCCTTAATATAAATCTTAGCGTTACATAAGTTCTGCAAGCGCACAGAAGTACATTGTAGCATTTCACCCGGGAGTATTCCAGAGTATCGTATTTATTTCCTCAGGGAAAGCGTATGGCAAAGTACTATGTCTTCCAATGCATCAACTATATCACAATCAACTTACCAAGACTAGAGCAGGAGATAACATGATAGGAAGAATTTGGGATGGTGACACATAGAAGATTTCATTGCTCATTATGTAAGTCTAGTCAATATGAAGGTCCTAAGAGAGAACTAGGGATTCTATGTACTTCCTACATAAGGGTTACATTCATTACAAGTGTATCCTATACAAGCTTAGTAAGGGATTCATGTTAGAGGGCAAATCGAGGAGTCGTGGGATCCCCTCATCCAAGGGTACTGTCACGATGTTTATCACAAAGGCCTGCAAACGCCCGAACCCGAACGACGAGGATTACAAGGGACGGACAGGGCTGTCACCACCTGCCGCCTACCTCTTAATACGTGGGGAAGGGTATCCCCAATGTTATTCCATATACCAAACACCACGCTTACTATATGAAATACAACTCTATCTATTGTCCACCTAGATAGAGCAACCTTGCGGTACACTGGGCCATTGCCATAACATAAATTAGCTAGACTAAGGTGTAAGACATACATCTCATATGATGAACACACAAGACTATAAGTCAAGTAACATAAGCAAGATAGCATTTCCATTAAAGCTCTAAGTCTTACAAATAAGCAAAGAATAAAAGATAACTAGCTCTAGGCTTACCAAGACTCCTTCGGAAACCCGTAGAAGCTCAACTCCTAGAACTACTTCACTACTAACTAAGACTATAACTTGTAGCTAATGGAGCTCTTCCTTCTAGTGTGTGTTGTGCAGGAGGCGATGGCCATCTATTTATAGCACCAGGAGGCGGTTCAGGGCCGGTACAAAGCGGTTGAAAACGAGTGGGCCCACCCCCGAGTCGGCCGGCCTCCTGACGTCGCCCGACCCTCAGATGCATCGACTGAAGATGTTCACGGTGTGGATGATCTCCTGGAGGCGGTGTTGACGCGTGATAGAAGGCGGAGGCTCAACGGCCTTGAGACTGGGTCGGCCGACCTAGACAGATCGGCTGACCTGGTCCAGGTGCAGTTCTTCTTGTTCTTCTTCTGAGTGGCTGGACTGTGGGCCCTAGTACTTGTGGAAGATGGGTATGGATCCCTGGAGTAAACCTTGGTTCTCATGTGGGCCCATCAATCCATGTAAATTCACCTTCACCATTGGATGTAACCATCATTGATCCAATGTCCCAAATGATGTCCATTTGTGCTTGTTCTGCATGGCCAAACTTGGGCTCTGTTGGGCACATGGCCAGGTCGGCCGACCAGGGCAGGTCGGGCGACTTTGGCTTGGCCCTGTTTTCCTTCAGCTTTTGGCCCATTTCTCCTGCAACAAAATAATCTCCATGTACAAGTGGAACTACGTTATTTGAAACCAAATCCTACTTATTATTGCTAGTTTATTTTATTTTATCATGTTGGCGCTACAAGATATTCATGACTTAACAAGTGCCAACAAACTCCCCCAAGCTAAGACCTTTGCTCGTCCCTGAGCAAAGCTTTGGAGAGTTAGAAACTATTGGATCAGATTTTGCTTGCTTCCCAAAGATATAATGTCAATAAGGCAACATTTCATAGCTTGAATAAGCTGGCAAAGATCAAATCATCCCTCTTTACCTTGCCACTTATGGGGCTTCTTAGCTTTTCTTTATCATGGGCAGTTGAAAACCAGAACAACTTAGCAAGAATGCTCCCCACACCTTTGTTCCACCTTTTTACCGGAGGTTTTTTTTAAAGAAACTTTTGCAAAAGAAAACAAGGCTCCTCAAGTGACTCTCTCAAGTCTCTCATGGGTGTATGAATCCTCCCCATCACTCCTCTCAAATTTCTCTTAATAGCATGACAAGTGGGGTTCATAATCGGGAAACTTTTGTTTCACACATGCATTGCTTCTTTTGTTGAGTCAAAACCAGGATCAATCGAAGAATTAAATCATACACTCAAATCGAAGTGTGCAAGTGTAGATATGTGGTAGTGGAAAATAAACTCCTTTTAGGAAATTTCTCTCTCCTTTATGAAATTTATTGTAAAGCTTGGCTCCCCCCTTTTTTTTCATGGACTACACATGTGTCCATTTTTCTCTCTCTTCTTTTTTTTAATCAAGACATAGGGAGCCCAAGCTTTACGCCTAGAAATATTTTTGGAGAGAAATCCCTTTTCTTTGGAGCATTTTATCCTGGTAGGCAAATGATAGGCATGTTGCGCTTTACTTCCAGAGTAGAAGTATGGCAAGTCTGGTGGTGTGTACGTGACTCCGATTTTAAGAGCATGAAGTAAATCTTACAAAGATCACAATGAACTTGACAAAACTCAAAACAACTGCACATGCTTTTTGTAAGTGGTTGGAATGTGAGGCTGTGGTAGGATTTTCACTCTTCACTGAGGAGCCTAGAATTTTGTTCTTTTTTGAAATAAAATCTCCGGGATCAAGTTTCACTTGGGTAGATACAGCAATTCTAGCTTATTATATCATAGCTCCCAATAACCTAGAATCAGATTTAGCATTTGCTACCCACAAGTTTTAAGTTTCCAAGGAAGTCATTAATTTAAGCCAACAAATTCAAGACGCAAATGCCTGCCTTATTGAGACTTGCATAACAGGGGAAGGTCATAGCAAAAATTCATTATTACCATATATGGACAAGTTTTTTTTTACTACCCTATATGAAAATCAAAAGAAAACAATAAAAGACATAGTCGGATGAACTTACCTGTGCGGGGATCCTCCCCCAAGCTGGACTTCTTACTGCTGGCGATAGTGAGGGTCATTCGGGTCGAACCCTTGGGACCGAAGGTAGGCATTCAAGTTCTGGTTACCCGCCTGGATGCTATTCTGCAGGGTGTTGTAGTGTTTTACTGATTGATCCCACCACGCCTGCGACTGCTGCACATGATGGGTTAATGTATCATCAATGCGATGAGTGGTTACCTCCAGGGTTCCCATGCGGTTGGATAACCCGTCCATGCTGCTGCGCCAGTCCCTTGCTGAGAAGGAACGTCGGGTGTCGAACGGAGGAGGACCGCCACTTGAGCTGGACGACTGATGATAGTGCGGGTTTTGGGGATTCCACTAGGCATGCGGGGCTTCCTGCCATCCCGAGCCTCCCGCCATATATGGTGGGGGCGGCTGTGGCTGCTCCCAGTTTGATCCTTCTAGTACATATGGCGGAGTCGGAGGTTCCCATGCTCCTTGGGATTGCGGCACTGTCACGCTTTGCCTGCCTTCCTGTTGCAACTCCAACAAGAGTGTTTTGCATCTGTACAACCAGTATTCCGGTGCTGGCAATGGAATTTTGGTTGTGCTATTATGATAAACCATAACAAGCTTTTGGTCTACAGCATGAGTAACAAGATGACTCTGAACGAAATGAGATTCATCCAGAGTTGGGCGTGGCTGCGGAAGGAACTCGACTCGGTAATTATCAAAAATGCGAGTAACCAAAGAAGTACACTCAATGGGATCTTGTCTCTTAAAAACACCCATCCATTGATCAATCATAAAGACAACCGGTGAGATTTTTATCTTCTTAACTATTGCATGCAATAATTTTAATTCATCAATGCGAACGGTACGAAGATCATTTCTAGGGAAAAGAGTCATGGCAATCCAGCGGTGCATAAAACGAAGAGTGGGGTTATGAATGTGGCTTGTTCTAGGAGGGGTGCCATCTGTGATACCCAAGATGTGCCACCAGAAAGACTCTCTAACAAAAAGCCTCAAGACTTTATCAACCTCTAAGTTGCAGCGCTTGCTAAAACCCAAATAGGTACTAAGCTACCTCCAAGAGATGAAATACTCTTCCCTTAAAAAATGAAAAGTAATCCCCTCCTCACCTTTTCTCAAAGTAGCAAGAAACTGGATTGTTAACAACCGACACCCATCCTCATGAATACGCGCAAAATCGGACCAACCCACTGCACTCCAGACATTTTCAAAGTCAGTGCCCATACCTGATTCCTCCATGAGTTCGCTCGTGAACACACATGTGTGATCAAAAGCGCGACCCAGGAGAATTTGATACGCTTCTGTTTCGTAGCCTTCGTCGAAGTCGAGTTGGTCGTCGGAGATGAACGCTGTGCGAGTATCGTCTTCATTGTGGTTGCTGCTGGAGCTATCCCCGTTACCATCTCCATTGCTGCCGCCACCTCCGCCTCCTGCGGATGTGGCGCCAGCCCCGGTGTAGTAGTACTGGTCTTTGGAGATCTCCATGGAGTGTTGGCTGTCCATCCTCTCTTTAGAGCCACCGGCTGATTCCATGATCTCCGTGCTGGAGGAGATCACCTCAGTGCTCCCGGAGTGTCGGCTCCTCCTTGAGCTTGACCCTTTAATTTTCTTTGCTTGCTTCACGAATCCGCGAACGAGGTTCATGATGCCTGCACAAAGAACAACAAGAACGACACTTGGAAGACAAAAGGATTAGCATTAGTGGGTTAGTCGTCCAAGAGTTAGTCGTTCTTGTGGGGCGTGGTTGCCTCCACAAAATCGTTCTTGTGGGTTATAACACTCCACAAACAAGCATTCTGGCGGGGTTTAAGAACCTCCACAACACGTTCAAGATCTTAAGCATAAGAGGAGCAGCACCGTTATGCAGTAATGAAATCCATTTTTACCTGTTTTTTTTATTGAACCCAAACTAAGGAGCTAAATACTTGAGAATCTATCAGAGGAGGAGGAGAAACTCCGAGGGCGAAACGCAGCTTGTGTTGGGGCGAAGAGAGCAAGCACCTGGCCAAGGGCTTTTATAGCCGGCGCTCGCCCTTGATCGGCCGACTAGGTGGGGTCGGCCGACCCCCTCTTGGACTCAAATCGGGCAGGCTTCGATCTCTGGTGCATTGGATACCCTGGCTCATGTAAACTGATTGAAAACTTTGCAAAAGTGGAAGCACCAAGTCGGGCGACATGGGCTGATCGGCCGAGTGATCATGGACACCATTCAATGGCCCCTTTGGAAGATGTGATCTATGCCTACGGTAGGATATGATGATGCTTGAATGTTCTGCACAGGCCAAAATTTGGAGTCGGCCGACGTGCCATGGTCGGCCGACCAAGCCATAGCTAGGTACGGGCTATGCTTTTGTAGGGTGGCACATAGTTCAAAGATGAGATGAATGCTAGTTGGAATGAGCAATGGTGGCCAGGTATCCAAGGGGAAATTAAGTAGATGGCTCCAAATTTTAAGAATTCAAATGCAATAATTTGTAAAAAATCAAATATGCTTAAAAAAATAAATATACATTGTGAAATAAATATAAGATACATAACGATTTAACTGTCGGCGAGGACTCGTTTCTTTTCGTCCGTCGAGTGCGGATGTCTTTGGGATATGATTTAGCTTGATGAGCTCTCTTCCGCATCTAAAGATGATGCGGAAGCTTTGCGACGCCAATCCTGTTCGGTTTTCTTGATGCAAGGTGTTGTTGGTGTTGTTGCGTTCAGAGCCTTGACACCTTGTACAAACTCTTTGGGCAGGGGAAAGAGTGGCTCACTGTTAGTGACGGGTGGTCTTTGCGACTTCCATCCATAAATGACCTTGATTTCTGGCCCGTCATGCTTTTGGTCTAATTCTTTCTTGTTTCCTGCATGATTAGCCAAAATCTCCCGGCTGGTTTCTTGTACCACAGCAGCCAGATGGGCTGACTGGGCCTCGAGAACTTTGCTTAAGCGCAGCTGGTTTTTCACAGTGACTGACAGAGCATGGAATCTAGCACTTAGATCATTTACCTTTCTCTTGGCAGGTATTGTGTACGAATTTACTCCTTGCTGGGACGGGTTCCAGTCGTGCGCTAGGAATAATTCTCTGCACTTCTGCCAGGAATCCATCTTTGCCTGATGGTTGTAATACCATTGCAATGCCCTACCTGCTAGTGAGAACGGGAATAACCATTGCATTGCCTCTCCTGCTAGTCGACTGCATATTGCTGAGAAGTGTCGGAGATGTTCTGCTGCGTCTGTTGTAGCCTTTCCGTTGAATGGCTTAGCTTGCACCATGGTAATGTACGTTGAGTCGATCATCAAGGATTCAGTTGCCATGTTGGTGCAAGGATGCTTTGGCGGATTAAGGATGTACTATTCTGTTTCACACGAAGAGAAACAGAACAAGGGTAAACCTGTCTATACGCTGGCATTTAATTGTGACATAAAGTTAATACAGAGGTTAACACATTCTTTTGCCAATGCTTTCCCCGGCAACGGCGCCAGAAATGCTTGTTGGCATTTCTTAGCGTCACCACTACATGAGTGATGGCACTAGAGATGCCTTAATATAAATCTTAGCGTTACATAAGTTCTGCAAGCGCACAGAAGTACATTGTAGCATTTCACCCGGGAGTGTTCCAGAGTATTGTATTTATTTCCTCAGGGAAAGCGTATGGCAAAGTACTATGTCTTCCAATGCATCAACTATATCACAATCAACTTACCAAGACTAGAGCAGGAGATAACATGATAGGAAGAATTTGGGATGGTGACACACAGAAGATTTCATTGCTCATTATGTAAGTCTAGTCAATATGAAGGTCCTAAGAGAGAACTAGAGATTCTATGTACTTCCTACATAAGGGTTACATTCATTACAAGTGTATCCTATACAAGCTTAGTAAGGGATTCATGTTAGAGGGCAAATCGAGGAGTTGTGGGATCCCCTCATCCAAGGGTACTGTCACGATGTTTATCACAAAGGCCTGCAAACGCCCGAACCCGAACGGCGAGGATTACAAGGGACGGACAGGGCTATCACCACTTGCCGCCTACCTCTTAATACGTGGGGAAGGGTATCCCCAATGTTATTCTATATACCAAACACCACGCTTACTATATGAAATACAACTCTATCTATTGTCCACCTAGATAGAGCAACCTTGCGGTACACTGGGCCATTGCCATAACATAAATCAGCTAGACTAAGGTGTAAGACATACATCTCATATGATGAACACACAACACTATAAGTCAAGTAACATAAGCAAGATAGCATTTCCATTAAAGCTCTAAGTCTTACAAATAAGCAAAGAATAAAAGATAACTAGCTCTAGGCTTACCAAGACTCCTTCGGAAACGCGTAGAAGCTCAACTCCTAGAACTACTTCACTACTAACTAAGACTATAACTTGTAGCTAATGGAGCTCTTCCTTCTGGTGTGTGTTGTGTAGGAGGCGATGGCCATCTATTTATAGCACCAGGTGGCGGTTCAAGGCCGGTACAAAGCATTGAAAACGAGTGGGCCCACCCCCGAGTCGGCCGACCTCCTGACGTCGCCCGACCCTCAGATGCACCGACTGAAGATGTTCACGGTGTGGATGATCTCCTGGAGGCGGTGTTGACGCGTGATAGAAGGCGGAGGCTCAACGGCCTTGAGACTGGGTCGGCCGACCTAGACAGATCGGTTGACCTGGTCCAGGTGCGGTTCTTCTTGTTCTTCTTCTGAGTGGCTGGACTGTGGGCCCTAGTACTTGTGGAAGATGGGTATGGATCCCTGGTGTAAACCTTGGTTCTCATGTGGGCCCATCAATCCATGTAAATTCACCCTCACCATTGGATGTAACCGTCATTGATCCAATGTCCCAGATGATGTCCATTTGTGCTTGTTCTGCATGGCCAAACTTGGGCTCTGTTGGGCACAAGGCCAGGTCGGCCGACCAGGGCAGGTCGGGCGACTTGGGCTTGGCCCTGTTTTCCTTCAGCTTTTGGCCCATTTCTCCTGCAACAAAATAATCTCCATGTATAAGTGGAACTATGTTATTTGAAACCAAATCCTACTGATTATTGCTAGTTTATTTTATTTTATCATGTTGGCGCTACAAGATATTCATGACTTAACAAGTGCCAACAGTCAGGCCCAGTCCCTGAGCATCGGCTTGGATGTCAGGTAAGGAAGGAACAGCGGGGTGTGTGACACAAAGTCATTGGAGAAAGAGGAATGCTTTTTATTGGTAGGAGAAGGAAAACACATAGCTGTTGAAAACATCTAGGGGTAAAACTTCATGAGGTGTTGGATGTTCCACACGTTCGGGACGGGGTCACCAATGGCCCACTGGAGGCGGTATGTCCCTGGCGAGACGACTACCTTGACGATGAAGGACCCTTCCCAGGGGACCGACAACTTGTGTTGGTCCTTGGTGGACATGACTCGGCACAGGGCCAAGTCACCGACGTTTAGCGACCGTTCCCGGACGTTCTTGTCATGGTACCGGCAAACTTGTTGCTCGTGTCGAGCGTGTTGGATCAATGCAGCGAGTCGGTGCTCCTCTGCGCTGTTGATGTCGAACCGCCGACTTGTTTCTGCTTCGCCTTCCTCATAGTGCTGGATGCATAGGGCGCCGTAAGTGAGGTCGGCTGGGAGGACGGCTTCGGAGCCGTATACCAAGAAGAACGGAGTATAGCCGGTTGCTCAGCTCTTCTGTGTTCGCAGGCCCCATATGATGTGGGGGTACTTCGTTGGCCCACCGGCCGGGGTGCTTGTCGAGGTCATCATACATGACATTCTGTTGACGGTCCTTCTAACGGAAAATCCGACCGTCAATAGGCTCAGAAAACCAATAAAGATCAAGGCATAACTTAAACATAAGTATTCAACAATGTTATACCATGCATATCTAGAATATATTTGAGTACAGGGACTACGGTACAAAAGATGGACGAAATTGGACACAGGCCCAGGTCGGTCGACCTGGCTAGGTCGGGCGACCTGGCCTGGACCCCAATCGAGCCCATTCTCCACACAGGTCAAGAAGCACACTATGGAATGATCGTGAATGCTGATTCATGGTCGGTTGAAGTTAATGGTGAAAGATGAGCCACGTGTCTATCCCATGGATTGAAGGGCCCACAACCAGAGCTAAGTGTACCAAACCGACAGAACCCACCTGGAACCGACCTCAGGACCCACATATAAGTCTCCCAGAGAAAGGTGGGCCCTAGAGGCGGTTGTGGAGAGTCGGCCGACCCCCCTAGGTCGCCCGACCTTCCCGTGTGCCCTACTCGGCCCTTCTTTGACCTGCAACTGTAAACCGTCTTGGAGATTACATCTGAGCCGAGCAATGCTGAAGACGGTGGATCCAAGGGTCGGCCGACCTGGGCCCACCTCCAAACGGCCTCAACCGCCTCTGGCCGGCTCCAACAGCCTATGTGATGCTATAAATACCTCCAAGTGGTGCCGTACTCAAACACACATCAGAAGAAGAGCTCTCCTTTGCTACAAGCTTAGTCTTAGTCTTAGTAGTGATATTCATAGTATTAGATCTTCTGAAGGCTTCCGGAGGAGTCTTGGTAAGTGTTGACGGTCCTTACAACAAAAAATCCGACCGTCAGTAGGCTCAGAAAACCAACAAAGGTCAAGCATAACTTAGACATTAGTATTCAAATAATGTTATACCATGCATATCTGGAATTTATTTGAGCACAGGGACCACGGTGCAAAAGAAGGATGAAACTGGGCACAGACACAGGTCGGCCGACCTGGCTAGGTCGGACGACCGGGCCTGGACCCCAATCGAGCCCATTTTCCACACAGGTCAAGAAGCACACAAGGGAAGGATCATGGACGTTGAATCATGGTCGGTTCAAGTCAAGGGTGAGGATGAGCCACGTGTCACTCCCACGGATTGAAGGGCCTACACCTCAACTCATTTGCACCCAAACGGAGTATACCCACCTGGAACCGTCATAAGGACCCACATGACAGTCTACCAGAGAAGAGTGGGGCCGAAAGACGGCGGAACCAGGTTGGCCGACCTGTCCAGGTCGGCCGACTTGGGCTTGCGGCCGTTTCGCTCCCCCCTTGACCCGTACTTGTAAACCGCCATCAGGAGTCCATCTGAGCCGTGCAACACTGAAGATGGTGCATCCTAGGGTCGGCCGACCCTGGCACATCGGCCGACCTAGGCCCACTTCCAAACTGCCACAACCGCCTCTGGCCAGCTCCATCCGCCTATGTGATGCTATAAATACTTGCAAAGGGCGCCGTACTCAACACACACCAGAAGAAGAGCTCTCCTTGCTACAGGCTTAGTCTTAGTCTTAGTAGTGATAGTCATAGTGTTAGATCTTCTGAAGGGCTTCCGGAGGAGTCTTGGTGAGTTCTAGAGTTCAGTTCTTGTATTCTATTACTTACTTGTAGTACTCTGAGCTTAATGGAGATACCTTCATACTTATGTTGTATGCCTCAGTTATACCTTATCCACTTAGTATGTACTACTTATGTCTTGCACCTTATTCAAGTGAATGTATGCTATGACATTGGCTCAATGTGCTCTTGGTTGCTCTATTTATTAACGTGATAGATAGAGTTGTATTACATATTGCAAGCATGGTGTTTGGGATATGGAATACTGTTGAGGGTACCGCTGCCCCACGGATTAGTAGAGGTAGGCGGCAGGTGGTGACAGCCCTGTCCGTCCTTTGTAATCCTCCACGTACGGGAGTGGGTATTAGGCCTTTATGATAAGACGTCCTACTGTCATCCCTTGATGAGGGAACCACTGGATACCTCGATATGTCCTCTTGCATATAATCATTGAGTGAGCTTGTATAGGGTATTGTAGTATGTCCAAGTCCCATTTGTATGATGCTAATGAGCCCTTAGTAATCTTTACTAATGTACTATTACTAACTAAGACTACTTTAATGATGAGCAATGAACTTCTGTGTGTCGCACTACCCATTCATTTCTATATCATCTACCCCTGTTTAGATTATGGTATAATAATTGTTATTGTAAGTAATTGCATTGGAATGACATCTCTCTTTTAACTAAATGCTTTCCCTGCGGATAAACAAATAACGATACTCTGGAATACTCCCAGGTGAAATGCTACAACGTACTTCTGTGCGCTTGCAGAATATCTGTAACGTCTAGATTTATGATGGAGTATCTTTAGTACCACCACTACTCTAAGTAGTGATGCTAAGAAATACCAACAGTAAGTTCTAGATTTCAGTTCTTGTATTCTCTTACATACTTGTAATACTCTGAGCTTAATGGAAATATCTTCATACTTATGTTGTATGCCTCAGTTATACCTTATCCACTTAGTATATACCACTTATGTCTTGCACCTTGTTCAAGTGAAGATATGCTATGACATTGGCTCAATGTGCCTTATGGTTGCTCTATTTATTAACGTGATAGATAGAATTGTATTTCATATTGCAAGCATGGTGTTTGGAATACGGAATACTGTTGAGGGTACCGCTGCCCCACGGATTAATAGAGATAGGCGGTAGGTGGTGACAGCCCTGTCCGTCCTTTGTAATCCTCCACGTTCAGGAGTGGGTATTAGGCCGTTATGATAAGACGTCCCTTGATGAGGAAACCACTGGATACCTCGATATGTCCTCTTGCATATAATCATTGAATGAGCTTGTATAGGGTATTGTAGTATATCCAAGTCCCATATGTATGATGCTAATGAACCCTTTGTAATCTTTACTAATGTACTATGACTAACTAAGACTACCTTAATGATGAGCAATGAACTTCTGTGTGTCGCATTACCCATTCACTTCTATATCATTTACCCCTGCTTAGATTATGGTACATTATTGTTGTTGTAAGTAAATGCATTGGATGACACCTCTCTTTAACTAAATGCTTTCCCTGTGGATAAATAAATAACGATACTCTAGAATAGTCCCGGGTGAAATGCTACAATGTACTTCTGTGCGCTTGCAGAATATCTATAACGTCTAGATTTACGATGAAGTATCTCTAGTACCATCATTACTCTAAGTGGTGATGCTAAGAAATACCAACACATCCTTGAGCGAGTCCTAGACCATGCCGTTGGTTCGCTCTACTTGGGCGTTGCACCTGAGGTGGGCCGAGGAAGAGTAGTTGACATCAATGCAGTTGTCCTAACAAAATCTCAGAACTCAGTCCTGTGAACTCGAATCCTAGGTCAGTGACGATGCGGTTCGGGACGCCGAATAGGTGGGTGAGCTCCTCAATGAACTTGGCACCTGTGACGGACTTTTGCCACCAAGAGGTGTTTGAATCCGCTTGGGGAAGTTTTGAATGGTCCGACATTGTTGAGTCCACATACTGCGAATGGCCAGGACGGGGGGATCGTTCGAAGCGCCTGAGCTGGCAGGTGTTTTTGCTTCTGGGAGAACTGGCATCCTGTACAATGGCATACCAGATCTTTGGCATCGGAGAGGGCCGTGGGCCAATAGAATCCTGCTCTGTAGGCTTTGCCGACTAAGGTTCCGGCTGTTGCATGGTTGCTGCACGTGCCCGAGTGGATTTCTTGCAAGAGGCTAATGCCTTCATCACGGAGGACACACTTCTTGAGTATGCCTGTGGAGGCGGCCTTCCTGTATAGGGCGTCGCTGATTACGACGTAGTTTGTCGAGCGCCGAGTTAATTTCTTGATTTCCTCTTTCGTGCCTGGTGACCAGCTCTCCGTGAGAAAAGCGATGAAGGGGGCGCGCCAGTCTGCTTCTATCAGGAGAACTTCATTGGTCAACGGGCCACTCGGGAGTGGCTTCGGGTCAGGCATGGGGCTGCCATCCTCAAGCATCTTGATGGACGGAGTACGTAGGGCTTGGACGAAAACGCCGACTGGCACCTGGGCCGTAGTGGACCCTAGTTTGGACAGGACACCGGCTGCTACATTGTCTTCCCGTAGGACATGGTGGAGCTTGAGCCCGTAGAAGTGGGCTTCAAGCTTGCGGACCTCAGCACAGTATGCACTCATGGTCTCTTTCGTCGTGTCCCGACTCTTGTTGACTTGCTCGACTACTAGCTTGGAATCGCCGTAGCACATGAGCCTCTTGATGCCGAGTGACACCGCGATCCGAAGTCCGTGGATGAGGGCTTCGTACTTGGCCCCATTGTTGGTGGCCTTGTAATGTATCTGTAGGACATATTTTAGGTGTTGCCCCTTCGGGGAGATAAACAACATGACTGCGCCGGCTCCCTCATGGTTGAGGGCACCGTCGAAGTACATTTTCCAGTGCTCTGGCCGCTCTTCTGGGGTAGGTGCCTGTATCTCTGTCCACTCGGCCATGAAGTCTGCCAAGATCTGGGACTTGATGGCCTCCCTTGGCTCAAAGTTGATGGTGTGCTTGCCGAGTTCGATGGACCACTTCACGATTCGCCCGTTGGTGTCCCGGTTGTGCAAGATGGCCCCAAGCGGGAAGTTCGAGATGACTCGGATGATGTGGGCTTGGAAGTAGTGGTGTAGCTTTCTGGTGGTGATCAAGAGTGCGTAAAGCAACTTCTGAGGGTGAGGGTACCGGAACTTGGAATCGCCTAGTACCTCACTGACGAAGTATACAGGGCGCTGGACCTTGTATGTGTGGCCTTCCTCTGGCCGTTCGACGACCAGGGCCGTACTGACCACGTGCGTGGTAGCCGAGATATAGAGTAGTAGTTCCTCCCTGAGGGTCGGGCCCGTGAGTACTGGGGGGTTGACTAGGAACTCCTTGAGGTCGGCCAGGGCCTTGCTAGCCTCAGGGGTCCATTCTAACTTGTCCGCCTTCTTGAGGTTTTTGAAGAACGAAAGTACCTTTTCACTAAGCTTGCTGATGAATCGGCTCAGGGCCACCATCATTCCTGTGAGCTTCATGATGTTCTTCTTGCATTTGGGCTCCTCGAGGTTGTGTATGGCGTCTAGCTTGACTATGTTCACTTCAATGCCGCGTTGGTTGACCAGGAAGCCTAGGAGCTTTCCCAATGGCACATCGAATACACATTTCATTGGGTTAAGCTTCCATCTGAAGCGGCTTAGGTTGCTGAAGGTTTCCTGGATGTCAGCTATCAGGGAGTCAGCATCATACATCTTGATGATGACATCGTCCACGTAGGCTTTGACGTTTCGCCCAATTTGGCTTTGCAGGCAACCCTGGATGGCCTTCTGGTACATGGCACCGACGTTCTTCAGCCCGAAGGTCATCGTCTTGTAGCAATAGATGCCATGCGGGGTGATGAACGCCGTTTTGTCCTGGTCGGACGTCTTGAGGGCTATCTGGTGATGGCCTGAGTAGCAATCTAGAAAGCAGAGGAGTACGTAGCCGGATGTGGATTCTACGACTTGGTCGATTCGTGGAAGAGGGAAGGGGTCTTTAAGGCAGTAGCGGTTGAGATCCGTGTAATCGATGCACATTCTCCATTCACCGGTTTTCTTCTTTACAAGTACAGGATTTGCAAGCCACTCAGGGTGTTTGCATTCTCTAATGAAACCGGCAGCTAAGAGCTTATTGAATTATACCATAATGGCCTCCTTTCGATCTTGAGCGAATCGGCGTAGCTTCTGCTTGGCAGGCTTTGCGTTTTTGCTCAAATCCAAGGAGTGCTCAGCCTTCTCCCTCGGGACTCCTTTACAAGCATGGTCTTCTCTGCGATGGTAGTCGTCGCGGCAGACGCGGTCGTTGTTGCCGTCACGATGATAATTGTTGTAGCGGCGGCCATTGTTGTTGTAATGCTGTTTCTTGGTCGGCGGCATGGCGCCGAGTTCTTTAAGTAGTGTATGACAATCGCAGAGATTGTGCTTGGCATCCTTATGGAAGGGGCACTGGTAGTTCAGGGTGTCATGGAACTCCTCCGAGTGGAACCTGGGTTCTGGGCGACCTCCTTCTTCTGCTAAGGCGACAAGGGGTTCGGGGCCTACCTTGCATCCACGTGATGGCTCGTGGTGCTTTGAGCTCTCGACTCGATCGTCGTCCTCCGGCCGCTTGTGCTTGTTTTTGAACTGAGCCTATTCGGCCTCATCTGCCCTTATCTCGAGGTTGACGATGTCCATCAGTTGGGCGACTGTCTTCGGGTTAGCCTTGAAGAGCGTTCTGAACAGCGGGCCGTTACTGAGTCCGCGTCGATATGCATCGATGATGTCGCGGTCCTCGACTTCGGTGAGATTGTTCCTGTTGTTGAAAAAGCTGTTTGTGTATTCCTGGAGGCTTTCTCCCTTTCTCTGCTTCACGTTGTCCAAGTCAAATCGAGAGCCCAGTCAGGCGTAGCTAGCCTGGTAATTCTTTGTGAAGGCTAGGCAGAGGTCTGCCCAGCTGTCGATGGTGTCATGAGGGAGGCCCTCGAGCCATAGCAACGCCTCCTTGCCTAGCATCACGGGGAAGTAGGCGACGGCTTGGTCATTGGAGCCGTGTGCTGCCTTGACTGTCGTGTGGTATGTCTTCAACCAGAGCTTAGGGTCAGAGCGAACGTCGAATTTCTCAACCTGCGCTGGTTTGAAGGACTCAGGCCATTGGATGGCATGGAGCCATGCAGAGAAGGCGGTGAAGCCGTCGAAGGTTTCTTCGCCATCATCGTGGTTGTCTTGCCCGTGCTCGGCTCGCAACCGGACATCGTCCTGCCGCGGAGAAGGGCGGCGGTGTCGCCTGTCGTCCCGCGGGAGGCCATAGCGCATATTGTAGCATTCGCATTCCATGAGCTCATGGACCGCGCGCCATTCTTCTTCTTTTGCAGCTTCGTCGTCGTCTTCTGGCATGGGCTGGCGATCAGGTCGGCCGTAGTCCCGGTCGTAGCGTTCACGGCGTTCGAGTTCCATCGCGTCCCGCTCGCGGTGGCGGGCATTGAGGTCATGGCATATGTCTCGAGCATTGTCTCTGAGGTGATCCCTGAGATCACCATCATGTCGGTCGTCGACGCGGCGGGTGCGCCTGCCATCGGGTTCCTACTGCCGGTGTCTCGCATTGCGGGGGTGGCGCCTTTCCTCATCCTCGTCCTCATGGAGGTTTCGCGCGACCTCCTCATTGACGACGGGCTGTGGGGGGTTCCTCTGGCGAGGTTGACCCCTATTGAATCTGCTATGAGTAGAGTGGTAGCTTGCAGAGCGAGCTGAGTTGGTCTGCCCAGATCAGGATCTGGCGTGGTACGACTGCTTGACTTGTTCTTGAGCAGCTTCCAGGCGAGCTCGGGCGCGTTGCACCTCAGGGGTGTCGGCCATGTGCTCCAACTCGACGAAAGCGGCCGCAATGTTGGCCTGAGGCGTACGGAAGGGTACTCGAGCAAATGCCCCATCAAGATTGACCAGGCATACTCCGCGAGGACCCCGACCGGGGGGTTGTTGCCTTAATGGTGCACCGGGAGGGATCTCCTCGGGTGCTGCGGAGGCTGCAGCAGCTGCCGCATCCCCAACCGCTGCCTGAGGCGGTAGGGCTTCCTCGTTGCGCCGATGAGCTCGGTCGGCGTTGCGCTCCTGGCGGAGTTCTCTGTCCAAGTTGGTTTCCCCATCCTGGTTGGCTTGGTCCTCGGAGACGAAGAATTCAAGCCCCGGAGGCGTGGCATAGCTCGAGTCATCACTCGGGTCGACTGGAGTCGGCAGGAGCACTTTTGTGGTGACTTGAAACTCCTCGCAGTTCGGGGACTGGGTGGGCTTGGGTGGGATCTCAGATCGGATCTGAGACATGTCTCTCTAGAGTTGAGCCAAGTAGATCGCTGAGGCATTGCGTAACCCTAGAGGGAGCTGGTCGCAAGGTCGGCGCAGAGCCTCCTCCGACATGGCGATGCATTCGGCGATGGTGCCCTGGACACGATCCAACCCGGCGAGGAGCTCATCCGGGGGCGGGATTCTTTGGCGAGTGGCCAGGCCCAAAGCCTGGTCACAAAGGGTAACCGCGTCAAACCACTGCTAAAGCGGGACGATGATCGATGACGAGATCGGCGAAGTGGTCAGCGTGGAGCTGGTCGGTGCGGCGGTGTCGAGTGATGTGGTGGAGTCGGATGTGGCGGAGTGGATCTCGGCGAAGAAGCTGATGCCCTCGAGATGCATGGGACAATCCTTGAGGCTGTCGGGGAAGATGATGGAGCGACGATCTGCCATCGAGCTAGCTGTAATGCCTCACGATTCCCCCTACCTGGCGCACCAACTGTCGGAGTTATCGTCCGGCAGTACACCTGGGGGTACCCAAGTGGTTGATTTGTAGGCAAAATAAAATCACGAGGCTAGGGAGCTCGAGGTAACACAGGAGCGCAGGGGTTATACAGGTTCGGGCTACCCGGAGGTATAATACCCTACGTCCTGTGTTCGGTGGTGTTGTATTGCTCTGCTCGACAAAATTCCAGAGAACAGTGGCGAGTCCTTGGTTACAATAGGGGGATCTGGTGGCTAAGAGTTCAATGAATAAAGGGGTCGACCTAGGCTGTCTTATATAGGCTGACGGCCTAGGGTTTACAAGTCGGTTATCTCTAATTATATCTGGCTACAACTAGGAAACTAATCCAAATCAGTTGTGATGCAATCTCCATGATATTCAGGCAGAATCTGAGTATATCATTGTATGCCTTGCCGGCTAAGTCTTCTCCAATCTTGTCCATCAAGCCGAGGACCTTTGTGGGCCGGCCTGGGGTTGGCCCACATCATTGTCAGACGTGGGCCTAGGCCGACTACGTACCTGGTCGGTAGTGGGCCCAGGGGTACCCATATCCCACAATACCCTTACCCCGCGTATTGAAGAGGTAGCCCCCGGGTGGTGATAGCCCCGACTGGCCCTTGTAATCCTCGCTGTCAGGGTTTGGGCATTTGCAGACCTTTGTGATAAACATTGTGACAGTACCCTTCGATGATAAGAGCTCACGACTCCTCGATTTGCCCTCAATCATGTGTCCTTGCTAAGCTTGTATAGTGTAAGCTTGTAATGAATGTGACTCATTTGTGAGAAGTATATAGATTCTCTTGTTCTCTTCTAGGATCTTCATGCTAGCTAAGTCCTATATGTTCTGAGCAATGAATCTTCTGTGTGTTACACTACCCCTCTATCAATGTTTACCTCTTGCTAGACTTTGGTATGTTAATAGTGTTTTGATTGAGTACAATGGATAACTACTCTATTCAACCACTGACTTCCCTGTGGCTTCGATACCCTGAATACTTCCAGGTGAAAGCTACAAGGTATCCATGCGCATGCGGATTTATCTGCGAATGTAAGAATCACCAACAAGCTTTCTGGCACCATTGCCGGGGAAGGTGTAACGTCCTGACCCCCTGGGTTCGGGCCCGCTTACGCCTGACAGCTCTCTAGGACTCAAGAATCCCCTCACAGACCAACACAAGTCTTTTCTGCGCACTTTGTCCTCACTCATGCGCACCCGGGAAGAACTTCCCGGTCGATCACCCATCCTGAAATTGCTCCAGGCCAAGCACGCTTAACCTCGGAGTTCTTTCGAGATGAGCTTCTGGAAAAGAAGTTGCAACTTGTTGGTATGAGTATTCTATCAATCCTATTAAGCTTTGGGCCAGGATATCACATCCTCCCCCTCTTAGAAGACCGACGTCCTCGTCGGTCAACCCCAAGCCAGGAACGTCCTCTCTTGGCCACGTCCGTGTGCCTAGTGCCAGCGCATGTGCCATGCTGTGTGACCACTCTGGGCTCACACCAGCCATGCGCACCATGCCTGCGCAACTGCGACCCCACGCGCCCGTGAAACCGCGAGAGTCGGCTCTGATACCAATTGTAACGTCCCGACCCCCTGGGTTCGGGTCCGCTTACGCCTGGCAGCTCTCTAGGACTCAAGAATCCCCTCACAGACCAACACAAGTCTTTTCTGCGCACTTTGTCCTCACTCATGCGCACCCGGGAAGAACTTCCCGGTCGGTCACCCATCCCGAAATTGCTCCAGGCCAAGCACGCTTAACCTCGGAGTTCTTTCGAGATGAGCTTCTGGAAAAGAAGTTGCAACTTGTTGGTATGAGTATTCTATCAATCCTATTAAGCCTTGGGCCAGGATATCACAGAAGGCAATGGTGAAGAGTATTGTTAACACATGTGCTCGATTAATAGCATGATTAATTACCACTGCTCTGGTAGGATTACCTTTGCTCTGTTTCTCTTTGATGTGGAATAGGGTAGTGTATGACTGGTCTTGAATTGCCAATGAACTTCATTGACAACCCAAGATTATTGGGAAATACAATCTTGCATCGTATCTTCCTAGATGTTGACACTAGTGGTGGCAAATAGAATGTCCGCAAGCGCACGGCTGTCGTAGTAGCTTTCACCCGTGAGTAAACCAGGTATCGAATCCACGGGGAACGTAAAGGTACTATCTAATCACTAAAGTTGACTGGATCGATCGAGTGTATATAAAGGCTGGGTAGAGAGGATAACTTAGCACTAAGGCTGTGAATATAGCGAAGCAAATTCTCCTATGCTTGCTTTGGGCACCGTGGTATCCTAGACCTCTAGGAAATTGCCGGCAAACAGCTCTACTCTGTACCCGAACATGGAGGATTACAAAGGACGGACAGGGCTGTCACCACCTGCCACCTACCTATTCGAATCTGTGGGGCTACGAGGCAAACGAGGACAGATATATGCCTAAGCACCATGCCTAATGTAATATCAGCTATCCTAACCTTGATCAGATATTAGAATACTTTACGAATAAAGCAACGAACCCACAAGAACAATAGAGAACTCAGCTTTCTATAACTCAGACTTAAGTACTAGTTGAATCCCGGATACTTACTGAATAGCTTGCATCCGTTGAGGTACAGGTGGAGGGTCGCCGATACACCAGGACTCCTCCAGACTCTCCCTCACTCTCTCCCTATTTCTACTCTAGATATGAGAAGGGTTTCGCCTTGGATCTTCACTTCAGCTCGATGATGATGAGCCCTGCCCCGAGTCCCTCTATTTATAGCTTGGAGAGGCGGTTTAGAGTTGGTACGCAGCAGTTGAGACGGTTTGGAGGTGGGCCCAGGTCGGCCGACCGTGGGATTCGCCGACTTTGGTGATGCACGGTACGGATGGCTTCCTGGAGGTGGTTGACAGTTGTGGGTCAAGGCGGTGCCGTTTTGGGCGCGTGGCCAGGTCGGCCGACTTGGCCAAGTCGGCCGACCCAGAGCTGTGGCCCCTTGGCCCTGCTCTGCCAGGGACACTTCCACGTGGGCCCCATGGTCGGTTCTCGGTGGGTATTAGCATAGATTTGTACGTTAAGTCAGGGATGTGGGCCCATGGATCCATGTGCTTTCCACGTGGCCCAATCACATCTCCCCGAGTGTGCTTCTGTCAATGGGCCAAAGTTGGACCTCATTGGGCCTGGGTCTAGGTCGGCCGACCTAGTGGGGTCGGGTGACATGGCCCTGGGCCCACTTTGATCCATTTTCTCCCATTTTGTTCCTGCATACAAGATTGCACCAAAACTCGTGGAAATTGTTAGTATAAAACCCTATGTCTATGTGTTTTAGCATTCTTTTGTATCTTTGTTGGCGATAACATTTTATCATTAAGGGCCGCCAACACTAGATAATCTTATCGGCAGCAACTCCAGTCACTCCCGCACCAATAACGACGAATGCTACTGCCGAAAGAATGATTCGCGAGTTCTCGATTCCCTTTGGTTCGCAAAATCGGCCCAGAGCTAAACATGAGAGACACCGCGTTTGATCTTAGGCTAGCAACTGTCAAATTGGTACACGCCAGCCCATTACATGGGAAGACCAATGAGAACGGGCCCGAGGCCAAGGCTCAACAGCAAGGCCTACACATCTCATCCGAAGAATACAAACAGGTATGGTGATACAAACCATCTCCAAATGTTACTTCAAGTCAAAATTCAGGATGGAGACATCCTCACCCGATGGACGCAAAACCGATGAGTCCTAATCGACATGTAAATCGGTATGTATCTCATATTTATTTCACATTGCATTTTTCTTGAATTCCAATCTCTGCATGTTTAAATTTCAAATCAATTTTGTGCATTAAAATTTAAACTTGGAGCTTTTCTCTTGAAATCCCTTTGGATCCCTGTAACACCCTAAAAATTTTCTTTTCTAATATAGTAATTAAATTGCTAAGTTCTTGTGTGTGCATTCACAAATTTAGGTAAATATTAAATCTTTTTGGTAATTAAAATCAACCGTAGGTTTAGAAACTTGTTTTGTGCATTTCATGCTGATGCATGTTTTCTTATATGAGTGTTTTGTGTGCTAAGTCCAAGAACCCAGACCCAAACCCTTACCCCATCCTAATCGGGCTCGAAAATCCAACCTTAACCCGGCCTGCTTTCTTTTTCTTTTCTCCTTTTCTTCCCCTTGGCCCAACCCAGTCGGCCCTTTTCCTTCTGACCTTTTTCACCAGGAGCGCATGCATCCTGGCCCACCATCAGCCCCTCATCCCCTAACACACGCACGCAGGACAGACCCCACGCACAGGCGTCGCCCCTTCCTTTCCTCGCGTGCAGAACACAGAACGCCGTCGCCCTTCGCCCCTTCTATCTTCTGCGACAGCAAAACCGTCGCCCCTCCCCCTCTGAACCGCAAATCCCTCCCTCCCCCTTTACTCTCCCCAACAGAAACGCCCCCTCCCCCTTCATCCGGCTTTAACTATCCATTTACGAACATTCACGCAGGAGCCAGGACCCAGGAGCTCGATCACTGCTCGCCCTCTCCAATTCTCGGACGGACGAGGTCTCCTCATCCCAAAAGATCCCATGGCCTAAGCTCCTCCTTTCCCTTCGATTCTGCACATCATTTCTGCTCGTCACCAGTGCTCGCCGCCGCCGATTTCATCGCCGGAGCAGCAGAGGTAAAGCTGCCGCTGTCGTCATCTCCATCCTCCATGGGCACCCTTCTGACCACCCCTCCCCTCACCTTTGTGAGTGCAGGATCTCTGGAAGGAAAGGTCGACGCCCAGCAGCCCCGTTTCCAGGCTGCACAAGCACTCACGCCCGACGACCAGAAGAGCCGCCCGCTCTGTACCTCGCGTTTCCCCCTCGTCGGCCACCAGTTCGGCAATCAAGGTCACCCAGAACAGGTTCGCGGCATCGCTCTCTTGCTCGTAGTGCAGTTCGTGCGCGAAACCGTGGACCGTAGGCCCCGTCCCCCTTCTTCTCCGGTGAGCAGAATAGCCGCCAGCGTCTGTTCTGAGCGCTGCCGTCCCTCCCTCGTGAAAACGACGAAGAACGGGACATCGTCCCTTGCTAACCGATCAGAAACACCCATCCACCGTCCGATCTAACACCGATGGCCCAGATCATAACATAGATACCCCTTCGTATTTATGTTAAAGAGTCCCTGCAGAATATGCATATCAACCCGCCATCCATCCTACAGTTCAGAAAACTCCTCTGCTACCCCCTAAGGTCTACGTTTAATCACGTTTAGGTCCTCGGTTCATCGCAGCTTAGACCTTCGTCTTGTTTTTAGCGTAGTTTAATCACCGTAAATCCGATTAGAGTGATTTTCACGTTGTTGTGTTCGTAGAAATGCGTAGATTAGTTTTATATCCTTTTTGCTTCTGTTTTCATTGTATGGTGTATTGTTCTAATAGAAATACTTTTGTATGCATGTACTGGCTTGTGATGGATGTATGTGTGGTGATTGGAATGCGTGTTTAGAGTGCGTACAGTACGAGGCCGGCTTTGATCAAGAGTTTGAAGAATCGGATCAGCAGCAATACTTTGAAGAAGGCAAGTGTAACATGATTCATCCTTGATACCTATTCACCTTATAAATATTTTATTCATTCATGCATGTGTCTAATTTTGTTAAACCATAAGGCTGACTAGATTTGTTTATCCTATATTCCTTGTTTACCCTGGGTTATGCATATGGGTAGATATGTTAGTTGTCGCTATGCTTGCCAACCGCTAATGTTCGTTATGAAATAATAATCCTGACTAATGGTATACTTGGAACCTTATTAAAATGTGCTTTTTAGCAACGTGGTTTAGGGAGCTTGAGCATGTGTTTGCATTGCTCTAAGCATCTCTTCTTAAGGTTCTGTTCTTAAAGCGGCAACCCAGAAAAACCGTACAACCACAGGAATCACATGGCTCTGGTCTTGACTAAGTAAACTGAACGGCTCTAGCTTGTCTAGTGGTTACCGAAAGGCGCATGTGGGGCTGCCAGGTTTAAGTGTGGACCTCGGTCAGTCTCGTTGGGGTTTGTGTGATGGATTTGTGTGATGTTTTGGCTGGAGCCTGGAGGGGTCCATGCGCCTGTCAGGAAACCTTAGCGGCCACTAGCTTGCTAGGGTGTCTTTTGAAAGGTCTCGTAGTGATACCCTGTGCTCGTTTTGGGAGTGCATTGCCTATGGCAAAGGGGTGTCGCGACCGGTGGTGAAAGTGTACAACCTCTGCAGAGTGTAAAACTGTTATAACAGCCGTGCTCACGGTCAAGAGCGGCCTGGATCCTTTTCGAGCGGTTCCTTGTTTTTCGGTTAAATGGTTTAATATGATGTTGTTCATTTATAATATTTCATATGCTTTCATAATGTGGGTTACAACCGGGTTGTCATATAATTCTAGTAATTCAGGTTAATTCTAAAATCAATCAACTAAAAATGCTAACCGCAGTTTAAACCTTGTCTAGCCTTTTGAGCCTCATTTAATCATGTTATGCTTGCTAAGTAAGATGGATTACTTACACTTGCTTTACTTCAACAAAATCCCGGATGGGTACTTAGATGAACCACCTGTGGATGCTTTTGTCTTCCCCGAGGAGTTCCCGGACTTCTAGGCAGTGCATTCCCCTAGTCAGAGTCCCTGTGGAGATGTTCTGGAGTTAGCTTACATCAGGCTTCCGCTACTTTGATAAACTCGTTAATAAATGTAATGCCTGTGATGTAAGACTTGTTATGATTTATGTTATCGAGCACAGTTTTTCCTTTCTTTGATATTCATTTCTGAACTATATGTATGTAAAGACTTCCTGGGTACACATATAGTAGCATTCGGATTTCCTTCGTAAATCCGGGTGTGACAATCCCCCGCTCAATTCCTGTGTGCGCTCAATTTCACAACAAGTTCCATTTGTGCCAAATTTTATCCTGGTCTATAGATGATGATAGCTCATTTATCTTTTCTTGCTAAAAAACGTAGCCGGCGAGTCTCAGTGGGATTGACACAACTGGTTATACATGCCATTGTGGCGTTGCACCTCGGTAGTCCCCATATGGCTCCTGGCTCCGCCTTATCTTGCATCCTTAGTTCTGGTTGCTTTCATGAGAAAAGATGTCTGTTGCATGCTCGTGTTTTGCCGCTTTGCCAACTACTTGTTGGGGGAATCCCAACATTTAGTGAGCACAAGCTATCTACGTGCGACCACGTCACCGTTAATGATATCAGCAAGAGCCAAGGAACTACTGTGATGACAATTCTAAACTCATCATCAACTAACTGCCAACGGTAAGTATGCCAAGGTAAGTATCATGTCTTGCTTTTGACTTTAAACAAAGCCCTTCCGAGAGGTAACCCGAAGTTCACCATTATTATACTCATGTTCATCTCCACTTGAGAATAGCTTGATCTTGTTCTCATGCCTCTTTTATCTATACTCGTGTGCTCTGGTTTGAATGCATCTCGAGATTACATTCATAGTTTTTTTTAAATTAAGAGTGGTGCTTAGGTTGAAAAGTCTGCTTTAATCAAATTAGACATGGTGTCAAGTTTGATTAATGAACCTCGGAGTAATGCTTTTATAGATATTGGATGTATATATGGACTAACCCCTGCAGGAAAATTATCAAATCTGAGTGGGTAAGTCATCAAGCTTGATTTAGATTGGAGACAAACCAAGGAATTGGATATGCTGCAACACATTTTGCACAATGTACAAGGAGGTACATCACCTCTCAAAGGTTCACTGTGAGTATATTGCGAAACCCCTTGTGGTATGTTGATGCAATTTAAATTTAGCCTTATTGAGTTACGTGGTGAAAAAGAAAATTTGAAAAAAAAAGAGAAAGGCAAAAAGGATATACGCTTAGTATGTTAAAGACCAATCTCTTTTTAAGCGTGGATGTGAATAACTAACCCGATGGCAACAATGATTTATGCTTTATAGTCCTTCAGGTATTCGTTGTCCACTAACTTTTTGTAGGGACGAAGTGATGACTAAACAATGGCAAGCATAACTTCAACAATCAACATCTTTAGTCACATGGAAGAAATTTGCACGATGAAGCTAGAAGAACAGCGGACAAATCTTTTGGCACTCTTAAACTCAAATATTGCATTCGTGTGCAAGATCAGAGTTTGGGGAATTCATCAGGGAAGTATCCAAAATACTCTGTGCATTTATTCTCCTTTGATCCCCTGCTAAGTTACCTTGCAAGATTTGTTTGCCATGAAAAAAAATCCATAAAAATTTGCATAACATAAAAACACCAAAAATATTTGAATTCCAATAAAGATCAGGCTCCCTGGTTTGTAAGGCCAGTAGAGCCCTTGTTTCATTTTCACCTTGTTTTGAATAAAGGCAGGTACAAGATCAAGTGTGGGGGTCTCTTGCGCTTCTCCATGTTCACACATTCAAGACCACCCACGCCACACAACATCGCATGGACCGACAAGAAAAAGATCACGATGGCTGGGCACAAGAGGGGCTCGAACGAAATCCTTGTCAACCAAAGGACCTCTGGTACACCACGTCTCCCATTTCGTCCAAAGCGATGGTTTGCATGCCAATCCCTCACTCTCTCTCTCATTCATGAGTTTAAAATAATCTTGAGATAATCATTAAAATTAAACTCAAATGAATTTGTTGCTCTTTTGGTTTACATGTCTATCTTTGATTGGCTCACATATACTTTATTCCTTGCACATACGCATGCTGCTTGTGAACATATATCTTTAGGGAAACAAGTTTATATAAGTGGTTGATTAATGAGATATGGTATGATGAAAGAAATCTGGCTCTTTCTGTATAAAGTGCTTGGGATGTTTTTCTTGCAAAATTTAAAACCAATAGCCTTACAAAGCTCCTCAGTGATGCCTTGTTTCTACCAAATCCATATGATGTTCACATTGCAAAACCCATACTCATATGCTGCTTGTTATTGCATTGAGCTTTGTCGAATTGTTATTACCCTTGTAAGATACTCTTCATACTTTCTTGATCAAGATCACGTACACTCCACATACATATGCTAAACTTCTACACTGAAAGTTAGCAATATCCATTCATCCACCAAATAAATGCTCCATATGTTTTATGAATCTCTCTCCAAATGTCCTCTGCAAAAGAGACATGGGCTAAGAAAGAAAAAAAGAAGAGAAGAAAAAAGTACATGCTCATAAAAGCATTGAGCATGAGAAAAAAGGAAAAGAAAGAAAAAAATTAATTAAAGAGATAGCCATGTTCTCAAAATAAATTTAAAAGAGAGAGAGAGATCATACAAAAATGGAGTTCTCATACACCTTCCACTTTACCACACACACGCACATCTTGATCAGATTGCATGAAAAGTTTTCTTTGTGGATCCACTCTTTGACTTTGTATTATATGTGATGCAAGTATGCCTTATCTTTACTCCTATCTTGAGCTACACATAAGCATTTTAGAAGTAGGGTGAAAAAAAGGCAAAGAAATGCCTTGGTATGGAATCATGTGCATTGAGCGATCCGAGAGAATCATTTGAGGAGCTAGGTAAGGTTATGTTTTTGAAATTTTTTCAAAAACCCAAGTTACTTAACAGAAGAGTTGAGATGACTTGAATCAAGACCATTCCGTTCCTCACCCACCCAAGATGACATGATAGAGACTTCAAAATTCACAATGCAGGTATGTTTTGGAATAACTTATATGCTTGCATCATATCAGTTGGATTCATGTTTTCCACCTTAATCTTAAGCTTTACTCGAGGACGAGTAAAGGCTAAGTGTGGGGGAGCTTGTTGATGGTCCTTAAATGCCAATTTTGACCATCAACTCCTACAGAGAATATGCCAAATATAATCACTAAACATAGTGATAGGGTTGATATCTAATCAATTCCACAAGTCTTGGTGAATATGTGATTGCAGTGACTAACTGGTAAAAAAGGAGGACATTTGGGCTCAAGGCCAGGTCGCCTGACCCATCTAGGTCGGCCGACCTGGCCCAAGCCCAATGGAGCCCATAATTGACAGCAGCAAAGAAGCACACTCCAGGACCATCATAGCAGTTGATTCCATGACGGTTGGATCCAAGAGATGGGAATGGTCCAAGGGGAGGTCGCATGGATTGAGGGGCCCACCAACACATCTAAACATACTCAAATCAGGCCACCCACCTGCAACCGTCATAAGGACCCACTCTACAGTCACCCAGGTGAGGATGGGCCTGAGAGGAGCCAGTGCCAGGTTGGCCAACCTAGCCGCATTGCTCGACCTGGTATTCGCGCCAAACTCGCTCAAGTTTGACGAGGTTCTTCCTACCGCCTCCAGGAGTGCATCCCGGCTGTGCATCACTCAAGTTGGTGCATCCTAGGGTCGGCTGACCTAGGGGGATTGGCCGACCTGGTCCCGGGGCCAAACGGCCTCAACCGCCTCGAGGTGCCTCTCCACCGTCCTACCAAGCTATAAATAGATGCCCCCGGCTCTGGTTCAACACACACTAGAAGAGAGAGCTCATATTGTATCATTGTTAGGCTTAGTCTAGTAGTGGAGTAGTTCTAGTAGTAGAGCTTCAGAAGGGTCTCCGATGAAGTCTCGGTAAGCCTAAGTCCTAGTCTTGTATTACTTATCTTATCTTACTTGTAAGACTTTGAGCTTTAATGGAATTACTATCTTGCTTATATTATTTATCTTATTGCCTTGTTTGTTCATCATATAAGTTGTATATATTGCACCTTAGTATAGCTGACGCATGTTATGGCAATGGCCCAATATGCCACAAGGTTGCTCTGTTTATCTGGACAATAAGTAGAGTTGTATTTCGTATTGCAAACATGGTGTTTGGAATATGGAATACCATTGAGGATACCCTTACCCCACGTATTGAAGAGGTAGCCCTCGGGTGGTGACAGCCCCGGCTGGCTCTTGTAATCCTCGCCATCTAGGTTTGGACATTTGCAGGCCTTTGTAATAAACATCGTGATAGTACCCTTGGATGAGGGGAGCTCACGACTCCTCGATTTGCCCTCTATCATGTGTCCCTTTCTACGCTTGTATAGTGTACGCTCGTAATGTATGTGACTCATTTGTGAGAAGTATATAGATTCCCTTGTTCTCTTCTAGGATCTTCATGCTAGCTAAGTCCTATATATTCTGAGCAATGAATCTTCTGTGTGTCACACTACCCCTCTATCAATGTTTACCCCTTGCTTGACTTTGGTATGTTAATAGTGTTATGATTGAGTACAATGGATAACTACTCTATTCAACCATCACCTTCCCTGTGGATTCGATACCCTGAATACTTCTAGGTGAAAGCTACTGTTGACGCCTTTTACGGTCAACACACTAAATTGCGCTAGAACGCGTGGATCCGCAACGGATCGATCGACCGCAGCACACCCAGACGAAACCGGTGAAACCAGTTTTGGGATCCGGTGAAACCGGTTCTTCAGGGGTTGCTGCGTAGACCTAAGATCGCTGGCCCAGGAGGGACCCCGTCAGGGCAGGCACGCCTAGGGTTGCTCTGAGATTGGCAGGCCACTCAGAACGCCGTCAAACGCCGTAGAGACGAAGAATGAACAACAATTAGGGTTGGAAAACCTAGAGTTTAGAGATGACAAAAAGTAAAGGTAATAAATGTTTGATCGACTGGATTGATACTCAATCGGCCGTGGCCCTTCATATTTATAGGGTAGAGAGATCATGCCCCGCAAGGAAAGTCCTATTACAACTCAGATCTACAAAAAGAGTCCAAACCTACTAGGACTCGGGGAAAACTGATTCCATCGGTTCCCAAACCGGTTCCACCGGTTAGCCCTATCAGACGGGCAACAGTGAGCTAGACCGGTTCCACCGGTTTGAGAATCCGGTTCCACCAGTTCTTCCTGTCTTGTTGTCTTGTGCCAATTTTGATCGCCAACATATGCCCCCTGGTTTTTTGGTAAAGCTTGCGTACCAGAAAACACTTAAACACAAGAAAATATTCCTGAGGGCGATGTTTAAACAAAATCCATCGGCCATTTTATTCTAAAGACGATATTCAAGATTATCGGCCACATAATTTAAGCTTCTTGCCATATACTTGGATAATACTTCTTCAAATACCTTCCATTGAGAGCTCTTGGCAGCCGCTGACCTTGCAAAGTCTCCACCATATAAGAATTACCGAAGATCACCTTAATCACCTTGTATGGACCTTCCCAACTTGGAGACCATTTACCAAATTTATTGCTCTTCGATCCTATAGGTAGAATTATTTTTCAAACCAGATCATCAACCTGAAAAGATTTCTGTTTTACCTTCTTGTTGTAAGCCTTAGCAACTCGAATTTTATCCTTCTCAATTTCCTTCAAAGCCTTTAATCGCTTGTCGGTCACCTCATCAATATTGTCCATCATCAAGTCATGATAATCAACAGCATCAAGATTATTTTGCTTAGCCAACCGATAAGCATTCAAATTCACTTCAACAGGTAAAACAGCTTCTTGACCATACACAAGCTCAAAAGGAGTAACCTTAGTAGTACCATATCTAGATATACGATGAGCCCACAAAGCTTCAGATAAAACCTCATGCCACCTCCTAGGATTCTCCTCTATTTTCTTTTTAATTAACTTGATCAAGATCTTATTACTAGACTCGGCTTGACCATTAGCCTGAGCATAGTACGGAGATGAATTGAGCAATTTAATACCATATATATCAACAAACTCACAAACTTCCTTTGATATAAATGAAGTACCTTGATCAGTAGTCAAAGTTTGTGGAATGCCAAATCTATGGATAATATGTTCAGTAATAAACTCAATTACCTCCCGATGTGTCAATTCTTCAAAGGTACAGCTTCAGTCCACTTTGTAAAATAATCAGTAGCCACTAACACGAAGCGATGTCCCTTTGATGAAGGAGGATGAATCTGTCCAACAAAATCCAATCCCCATCCTCGAAAGGGCCAAGGTTTGATAATAGGATGTAATAAAGCTGCTGGAAGCATCTGAATATTTCCAAACCTCTGACACTCTTCACAACCTTTGTAGTATGAAAACAATCAGCTATCATATTAGGCCAATAAAAACAAGCTCTTCTCAAAAGCCACTTCATCTTAGGAGCCGATTGATGTGTACCACAAATTCCTTCATGAACTTCACCCATTGCAACCTTAGCTTGATCAGAATCCAGACATTGCAACAATAAATCCTCAGCTGTCCGACGATACAATTCACCATCAACCAAAGTAAATTTAAATGCCCACCGTCGGACTTTTCTGTCAACTTTATGACTAGGATTCTGTAAATATTCAATAATGGGTATTCTCCAATCAGCAACTTCGTCCTTATCAATTTAGACTGCCCTTTGGCCGAAGTGCTACTGTCAGCGGACGAACCGGTTTCATCGGTTCTGGAAGCGGTTTTACCGGAATTTTTGGTGGCACCGGTTTCTGAATCCGGTGAAACCAGTTCTTCCTAGGCAGAGGACTTGGCTATGCAAAGTGTCGGCTTTCTTTCATAAAAATTTCTTTTCTGAATATCATAGCCAGACGCTTGGTGAGCCAGAGCATTTGCCCTTGGATTCTCATCTCTCGAAACATGATAAATAGAGAATTCATCAAATTGAGCAATCATGTCTAAGCATTTATCAAGATATGCATTTAAAAATCCATCGAAGCATTGGTACACCTTATTAACTTGCTGTACAACCAGCAGAGAATCACCAAATGCTTCTACATGTTTTACTTCCATGTCATGCAAAATTTCTAGCCCGAACAATAAAGCTTCATATTCGGCTTGATTATTAGTACAATCATTTTCTAATCGGTGAAGAGCCTCGAATTCAGCACCACTTGGTGATATAAAAAATAATACCAATACCACAACCACTCTTACAAACCGATCCATCAAAATGCAATTTCCATGGGGTAAAAGCAATATAACCGATATCTAAATCATTATCATTAATGCTATGCTCAACAATAAAATCAGCAACAATTTGGCCTTTCATAGATTTTAAAGGTTCACAAGCCGAATCATATTCAATGAGAGCATATGCCCATTTACCAATTCTCTCACTTAAAACTGGTCTATGTAACATATATTTAATGATATCGGTTTGACAAGCCACTATGCAAGTATTGGATAACAAATAATGCCTCATCTTGGTACAAGCATAATACAATGATAAGCAAAGCTTTTCAATAAATATATACCTCGTTTCGGCATCCAATAGTCGACGACTTGAATAGGTAATAATATGTTTCTTTCCTTCGGTTTTTTGAGTCAAAACAGCCCCAATTACTTGATCTTCAGCAGCCACATATAATTTGAATGGAAATCCTCTCCTAGGAGCTTTCATGACCGCGGTGAAGATAAGTAATATTTAATCTTTTTAAAGGCTTCTTGCTGTTTTGCCCCAAGTAAATTTGGCTTCATCTTTTAACCGAAGACTAGGAGTAAAAGCATTGACCTTCCCAGACAAATTACAAATAAATCTTCTCAAATAATTCACCTTGCCTAGGAACTTCTGCAAATCTTTCTTGCATGTAGGAGCTTTAATCTTCTTGATAATATCAATTTTCTTAGAATTTATCTCTATGCCCTTTTCATGAATAATAAAGCCTAAAAACTTTCTAGCCGACACACCAAATGCGCATTTAAGTGGATTCATCTTTAATCCATACCAACGCATTCTCTCAAAAGCAAGCCTTAAATCAGCTAAATGAGGTTTTAAACCAGCCGATTTAACAACAATATCATCAATATAAACTTCTATGATTAAGCCAAGTAAATCAAGAAAAATTAAATTCATTGCCCTTTGGCAAGTAGCACCAGCATTTTTTAAACCAAAGATCATGACTACCCACTTAAACAAACAAACAAAACCTGGACATATGAAAGCCGTTTTGGATATATCCTCTTCGGCCATGAATATTTGATTGTAACCAACATTACCATCAAGAAAACTAATAACTTTATGTCTAGAAGCATCATTAATAAGCATGTCGGCTATAGGCATAGGATATTCATCTTTAGGAGCAGCTCTATTAAGATTTCTAAAATCAATGCAAACTCTGAGCTTACCAGAATCCGTCTTCTCAACTGTCACAATATTAGATAACCATTCAGCATAACGACAAGGCCTAATAAAATTCGCATCCAACAACCGATTAATTTCTTCTTTAATCTAGTCATATATATTAGGACTGAAATGTCTAGCAGTTTGTTTAAAAGGCCTAAAACCAGGTTTAATAGGCAGCCGATGTTCAACTAACTCACGGCTTAAACCAGGCATCTCTTGATAATTCCATGCAAAACAATCAACATATTCTTTCAATAGCTCGATTAATTCAGCTTTATAATCAGCTTTCAAATTTTTATTTACAAACGTCGACCTAGGTACAGTGCCATCGCCAATATCAATTTCCTCTAAAGGATCAGTCGACGTAAAGCCTTGTCCTAATTTACTCATGTCATCAAAGTCTTCAATGGCCTCACACATATCGTTCTTTTGTGCCCGATAGTGCTCAAGTCTCTGCTGCAACCATTCTGAATTATTCATTGATTCACAACAAATGGTTTAGCCGATACTCAACCGGCTTTAGAACAGCAGGCACAAAGCCATCTCTAGTACAGCTGATCATCTCATAGTTAAAAATGTCTAAACCTGTCAAGCACTTGATATGATCATGTATGATAGAGCTGGAGTGCCCGATCTTTCGGTGAGTGGAGATAAATTCGACTTGGTGGGAGTAGACCCTCACGATCCGACTACGACGAGCGAACCCGAAGCGCCAATGCAATCACTGAACCAACTCCCGATGGTTACCAACCTTGTCGTCACAAGATCAGCCTGATCACGAAGATCAATTCCTGTCCGCAATCGAAGAACGAACAAGAACAAGATGCGAGTAATCACAATATCACTCGAAGGTGGGGTTCCGAATCACACGAGGACAGCACGTATTTGTGCGTGTTCGAGAGTAGCTAAAGCTAGATGTAAAACAAAACTCGAGTCTAAAAATAAAAGAGGAGTCTATCTAAATAGGGAGCGCAGCCCCTGGTGGCCAGGAGGGGCGGCGCGCTACAGTACCCGCGCTACAGTGCAGTGGGTACTGTTCACGCCTAGGGTTTGCGAGGGTTGGGCCTGCTGTTGGGCCAACGTCGAATCTTCTGGGCCTTCATTCTTCAGTAGCATGACGAAGTTCAGTTCTCTTGCACGGGCCCGAGTGATTGGCCCAGCTGAAGAAGAAGGTGGCGCCTGGGATGGAGATGCTGCTGGTGTAGATGTACTCGTGTGGTCGTTGATGTCCTCCTCATCCTCCCCTTCTTGAACCGAAGTCGTCCTCGACGGCAACTCCTCATCCTCTCCCGCATACGGTTTCAAATCTGCAACATTAAAACTAGTGGAAACACCAAACTCCGCAGGCAGGTCAAGGATATAAGCATTATCATTAATCTTGGTTAGCACCTTAAAAGGTCCAGCAGCACGAGGCATCAATTTAGAACGGCGCAAAGTAGAAAAACGATCCTTTCTCAAATGCAACCAAACCATATCACCAGGTGCAAAAGAAACAAGTTTTTGACCTTTACTACCAGCAACCTGATATTTAGCATTAGCAGCAGCAATGTTTTGTTGAGTCTGTTCATGCAAGTTAATCATTTGTTCAACATGAGCAACAACATCTATGTGTGGGGCGTCCACAGCATCAAGCGAAAACAAATCAATAGGCGCCCGCGGAATGTAACCATAAACAATCTAAAAAGGACACATCTTTGTAGAAGAATGCGTTGCATGATTATAAGCAAACTCAACATGAGGCAAGCAGTCCTCCCAACGTTTCAAATTTTTGTCTAAAACAGCCCTAAGCATGGTTGACAAAGTTCGATTAACCACCTCAGTTTGTCCATCAGTCTGAGGGTGACAAGTTGTGCTAAAATTGTTGAGGCGCAACAAGAGGCCCTAGTGGCGTTGTGGCCAGATCGGTGCGTCGGGCTTTCCATCCAAACCCCACCTGGGCCGGACTCATCAATGTATAGACATGGTAGAACTATCAGCCACTGCAACACAAGCCGATGTGTCTCCATGTACAACCTCAATATCTTCGTCAACCCATTGAATGAGAAATTGATGCAAACTAAAAGGTACATATCTATTTGCATGAATCCAATCACGACCCAAAATTAAATTGAAGTTACCTTGGGTCTCGGCGACGAAGAAAGCAGTAGCCAACGTCTTGCTCCCAATGGTGAGCTCCATAGAAGCAATGCCCTTAGCACTCATAGGCTCACCTCCTCCCACACCACTGATAGTCATGTTGGTCTTGATCAGCTCATCATCTAATCCACCAAGCTTCTTGAACATAGAATAGGGCATCAAATTGACAATTGCCCCGGTATCAACAAGCATCCTCGAAACTGGCTTCCCATTGATATGTCCCTTCATGTACAGCGCCTTCAGATGATTTTCAGAATACTTTGGCCTTTTAAATATAGCTTCTTTTGAGCTTAAGTCTAGATGAGCCAACTCATCCTCCGGAATAACATAATAATCTAAAGATAGGTGCACCACATTAGCATCAACATTCATATGTTCAGGTGACGACCCATAATCAACTAGCTATTCATCGTCCATATTCTGGGTATCCGATGACAGCCTCTGATCAAATGTAGAAGTGACAGAAATTTCAGAAGCAATACGAGATGGACCTGGATCAGCGGATACCGGTTCCTCCGGTTTCAGAATCGTTTCTACCGGTTCTGTCACGGCCGCAGACACCGAAGGAGGTAGAACCGGTTCCACCGGATTTTGCCCTGGATCTTCAATCTTCTTCCACCCCTTGCCTGGAGGAATCATGGACCTGTACTTGTTGAAGTGCTCCTCCCTCGCTGCTTCAGCTCCTTCTCTTTCTGTTCTTGAAAACGAAGTCGCTGCAACTTCCTCTTTTGTGTGCGTGTCAAACCTGGAGGACACCATCTTAGCATGAGGTATTTAGATTTATCAATTTCAACCTTCTTACCCACATCAAGCTCTGCAGCAACATCCTTCTGGACTGATGGCTTAGCTTTATCTCCAATTATCATTGGCATTTTGTCATCGTCCTTCAAATTCACTTGAAAGTCACCAATCTGAATCACATCAGCAGCTGTAGTCTTTTCTTGGTCGACATCCATCTTCTAGACAACTTTCTCCACCTTCTTAGGCTAATAAACCTGTTTGGGAGGAGATGCCCGCTTTCCTTGAGGAAACCGGTTCCACCGGTTTTGAGAACCGGTGCCACCGGTTTTGGGTGGCACGTTCCAACCTAATCGACGAGGATCCGAACGGTTATCCACCAACCTCTCACGTGCTGGCACTCTGTCATTACCCCATCCTGGATGAAAAGGAGGATACTGCATAGGGTAATAAGGCATGTGCATCCCATTGTAATCCCATGCCGGATATGGAGCATTATAATATGGAGGCATCAATGGCATGTTTTGATATTGGTTCTATTGGGGATAAAAGCTAGCACCATCACCCTTATGCCTGTTATTCGCCCTTGGAGGCAAAATTGGTTTTTCTTGACGCATAAGTGATCTCTTTCTCTTTTTTACCGGTCAATCCTCATTAACTGGCCTTTGATTAGCATATTAGAAAAACAACTAGTCAAAGGTCGGCTTTGGTTTTGCAACTTTACCTTGATCCTTGGCCACATTGATTTTCCAGGTTCCAATCTCAGGACGATTAGGCTTTAGCATTTTCGGGCACCCCTGACCAGAACCGGTTAAACTGGTTTCTGAAACCGGTGGAACCAGTTTGTCCTGTACAGGCTCAAACGGTCCCTTTGATGATCCTTGCCCCCCGAGATCCGTGACTCTTGCAGTGATTTTGAAAGTTTCTCTGCCATTGGGGGTCTTCTCACACACCACTTTCCTGATAATTGATTTTCCCTTCAAATTTTCGGGCTTCGGCTTTTCTACACCCACAACAATATTTTTTCCTTTGGTTGATTCAACTTGATGCGGCCGAACCAGAATCTTAGGAGGTTGTATCTCAAGGGTGTTGATAGGAAAGGGTGCTTTGTCCACCTGCATCTCATGTAGTGTCAAACGTCCTTCATTCAATGCCGATTGCACCTGTCAATGGAAAACATTGCAATTATTAGTAGCATGCGAAAAAGAATTATGCAATTTGCAATACGCCCGCCTTTTGAGTTCTTCAGGTGAAGGAATAGAATGAGACATTTTAATGTTTTTGTTCTTTAATAATTCATCAAAGATACGATCGCACTTGGAAACATCAAAAGTAAATCGCACTTCTTCTTTCCGATTCTTTTGAATTGGCTTAAGAGATGGATATGTGTACGATTTATTTTTAGCAGGCCACATAAGTTCAGCAACATACACATCTTCATCATCGTCCGAACTATCAGAATCAAAAGTAACAATATGCACATTAGAACGATGAGTCTTATATGTATCTTTTGCATTTTTAATTCGGTTTTCAGTAGCTAAAGCCCTTACTTGCACTTGATTAACCGAAAAATGTTCAAAGCCTTCTATCTTTTCTCTAATAAAGGATCTCAAACCATTAAAAGCAACAGCAGCTAGATCCCTTTCAGAAAGTGACAAATTAAAGCATCGGTTCCTAGTTTCTTTGAATCGTTTAAAATAATCTGTAACAGATTCATCTCTTTGTTGCTTAAGCGATGTCAAATATGTCAATTTCAATTGAGTACTCCCACTATAAAAATTATCATGAAATTTCTGCTCTAATTGATTCCATGAATTAATTGAGCCAGGAGTTAATGAAGAGAACCAAGAGAAAGCAGTTCCAGTCAAAGATAATGAAAACAAGCGAACTTTCAAAACATCACTAGAACTAGCCTCTCCTAGTTGAGCAATATATTGGCTAATGTGTTCCCAAGTGGTTTTATTATCATCACCATTAAATTTCATAAAATCAGGAACACGCCAATTATTAGGATAAGCTACAGCATCAAAATTAGCAGAGTATGGTTTCTGATATAATCTAGAATTACCCATATCAATACCAAGTTTATCCTGCATCATACTAGCTAACTCATCCTTCATTTTATAAAATTTAGCATATAAATTTGAACGAGCTAGATCAGATTGCCCTGTGGCTGTACTTTGAACTTGAGCAATATGAGATATGCGATTAGGACTTTGCCGCAAATATTGATCATATACATCATTAGGAACCCCACTGGAATTAATGTTTTGATTAGGTATGGGGGGTGATGTGTATGCACGAGTTCCAATATAAGCAGATCCATTAACTACCTCTGTATTTCGTTAGGGACTACCAAAAGAGGAGGTGTAGTGTGTGGTACTAACTGCTGCGCAGTTGGGGCGACAGAACCGGTTTCACCGGTTCTCAGAACTGGTGAAACCGGTTTCACCGAGGCTGGCGAAACATGTGTTGGCGGCGGTACCTGTCCTGGATAAAAATTAGCCGGTATACCATATAATGGATTTTCAGGTGCTTTTTCTGGTGTAGCCGACAAATTAGCATGCATGTTCTCATGTTGCATAGGTGGTAAATTTTGTGCAAAACAAGACGATTCTATCAACCTATCAATTTTATTCATTTTGTCCACAAGCGTGCCTACTAATTCATCGTATGTAAAAGTGCAGCACTAAGATCTTCATTAGATTTAGGAACAGAAGGTTCAGGTGGGTGTACAGTTACCGGAGGTAATTCTTCCACCTTTTGATCTTTCATCACGAACACCGACATCATAAACTCGTGAGTTCTTATCACCTTGCCGTGGCGATCCTTCTTCAGCCCCATCAAGAATTGACTCTTGAAGAATTCTTGGGCTGCTTCAAATCTCTGACGCTCCTCATCACCGATCTTCTCAATGGAGGGCATGATGATGTTGTCCTTGTCGAGTTCTGCAGTAGATCCCATCTGGCTAGGGTTTGATAAATCGGTTATTAAATCCAGGATTTCTAAATTCTCCAGCGGAGTCACCAAAAATGTGTTGACACCTTTTACGGTCAACATGCTGAATTACGCTAGAACACGCGGATCCGCAACGGATCGATCGACTGCAGCACACCCAGACGAAACCGGTGAAACTGGTTTTGGGATCCGGTGAAACCGGTTCTTTAGGGGTTGCTGCGTAGACCTAAGATCGCCGGTCCGGGAGGGACCCCATCAGGGCAGGTGCGCCTAGGGTTGCTCTGAGATCGGCAGGCCACTCAGAACGCCGTCAAATGCCGTAGAGACGAAGAATGAACAGCAATTAGGGTTGGAAAAGCTAGGGTTTAGAGATGATAAAAAGTAAAGATAATAAATGTTTGATCGATTGGATTGATACTCAATCGGCCGTGGCCCTTCATATTTATAGGGTGGGGAGGTCGTGCCCCACAAGGAAAGTTCTATTATAACTCGGATCTGCAAAAAGAGTCCAAACCTACTAGGACTCGGGGAAAACCGGTTCCACCGGCTTGCCCTGTCAGACGGGCAACAATGAGCTAGACCGGTTCCACCGGTTTGAGAATCCGGTTCCACCGGTTCTTTCTGTCTTGCTGTCTTGTGCCAATTTTGATCGCCAACAGCTACAACGGTATCCGTACGCTTGCGTATTTATCTACGAATGTAAGAATCACCAACACATATTATTTGTGAACGGTGCCTATGACTTGAACTATATGCTAGGGATGCTTAGCGTTAATCCCTTGTTTGTTGCAACCAGATTAATCAAGATGGGTACACCAAACTTGCTATGGCGTTTCAGTTTAGTTATCCCCTACAGAGAGGCAGCCCTCTTTACTCTGAGTAACCGATGCATATACATGATTGTGCGTGTATCCTGCTGCTATAATAGCACTAACTGACGAAGTGCAGGATTAGAGGATACATGATGCGGAGAGTGGTTATTTTGTTTATCATTCTAGTTAGTGCGACAAGAACCAGTGAAAGTATCCTGCCTACCGATGCATGTATGAGATGCAATTTCCTTCTTTTCCGCCTGTATTATGCCCCTTAGCACTTGGCCTGACACAGATGCGTGTGTCTGAGCATGGCGTATGATTCTTTTTAGATGGCATGAAGCCTGTAAGCATCCAGACTTCTGTATCATGAGCAGGAACCGATCGGGAGGAGTATTGATGCATCCAACTAGTTTTCTGCCGGCGAATGAATCGGAGCCGGTGCATCCGAACTCATTTACACCATGAACCGCAACCGGATGGAGCCGAGATTGCGTCCAAGCCGGAACATAACCGAGGCATTGCCTTACACCTTTGTTACCAAGGGACAGAGCCCATGCGCCGATCAGCGTGATCACAGCCTGGTGACCTTTTAATTTTACCATGATCTGATGCATCTTTGTTACCGGGGCAAAGCCCATGCGCAATCATGGCACTATGGCCGAGCTTTTACCGGAGATGTTCTTGTCCCTCGCAGTTTGTGACTGACAGACGGGAATGCCCGCAGCACAAATTACCAGTGGGCGGCAGGCAAGGATCTGAATATTTGCCCGTGGCGAGCGGCAGGCACAGGCGCGGATCCAGAGATTAGCTCGCGGGCGTGGATTTGAACAGGCACTATCCGTGGATATTGTGCCCGTTGCCATCCCTAACCGGAGACTTGTTGTAGCTTTGTTTACCGGGACAGAATCACAGAGCCCACACGCGGAGTATGGTCCTGGTGCTGTTGGCCGCAGGCCCGGCTTAGAGGGGAGGGCAGCCAGGGCGATGGCTCCGGGCCCACGAAGTCGGGGGGCCCATAACCATAGAGTCTATAGTAGGCCTATGACCGCAACCGCGAGGCGCTAGCGACCAGCGACGCAATGCTTCGATTCTGTGAGACTGCGACAGTTCGACTATAGAGTAGGCCTAATCGAGGCTTCGCTGATTCGGCGATTGATGAACTCGCAATCGCGGACTCGCCCTCGCCGACGCCTTAAGTCACGCCCGCCACCGTCTGTCTCGATCGCCTGATGCCTGGTTGTCGACTTGCCGTCGCGGTCGACTCACCGGCACGGCGACACCGTGAGGCGCATGCGAGTATCTGGCCATCTGCTAAGGTGAGGACATGAGCTACGTTTACGTGAGCATGTCTACATTCTACTACTCTAATTGAATTTATAAATTTATTTGCTAGGCCACCGATTCAGACATTCAGTAACGATGTGCTAGACTTCTACGGTACAGCTACTTCTTTTTTATCTGTTTGTAGAGCTATCATTTATAAATTTCTATTTTCTAATTCAAAGTATTAATTGAATATGTGCTATGTGCTCCATTGAGAAGGAGGTCTTGAACAATATTGATCTTGATGTTGTCCTTAATGATTTTGCATCAAGAAATACCCGTAAAAATTCCTTTATGAAGAACTGAAAGATTATTATACGTGGTATAATTGGAGTTTGGTTCTTATTTGAGATAATCATAATTCATATCATCGTAATATTATTTTAATTTTTCTGTCATTTTAGTTTGTAATATTGACATTGTTCTTCATGAATTATGCATATTACTAGAATTTTTATCTTTCTTTTACTTACCATCTCAAATGAAAAATAGTTGGTCTAAAGGACCCACAGTGTCTTAGCTCGCCCTAGGGCCCTTGAAAACTTAAAGCCGGGCCTGGTTGGCCGGCCTTGCAGAACCTCCCCGCACGCAGCGATGCCTCGCTTGTGCAGTAGCGCTCCTCATTCTGGACCCTCCTTTCTCTCTGTTTGCTTGTGCTCTCTTGCCGGCAGCCTGGCGCTCTTGCTTCTTTATTTTTTAATCTTTGGTCACAACATGTCTATAGCTCCAATGATCATAGTAGGGGCCATGCCACATATTGATTAGTTTGGTGAATATTTTGTTCTTTTGTAAACTGTCCGTATTTACGGAGTAGATGACCGACCGGCCACGTATTCCTAACAATACATATTAGCATGTCGATCCATGCACATATTTTGGATGCACTAAAATTTCACTGAGGATTCATATAATTGATTTCTCGCATAGTAGACAAACAATTATTTGCTTTATGAATTTATTTGTTATTCTAATAGGATTTGGCCATTAATGTAATTTATTTAATATAAGATATGTATATTTCAAACATTTTGGGTTGAGCCAAAATCGGTGCAAACAGCTTTAAATGATTTTCTGGACATTTTATTGCAAGAAAAATACAGTAATACCTAATCAGGCTCCAGAAATTCTGGAATTTGGCTTGGAGTCCTTATTTTGGTGCATGACTTCCTCCTAAATAGGCCAATACATTCTAAGAATCCTATCATACACAGTATTCACAAAGTGTAATATCTTCCACACACTTCCATAGGACTTGGTGTATTCTTTCAAGTGTCTGCACCGAGTTGCTCGTATAGAAAGATTATCATTTTTCAAAAAGTATTATAATGCATATAAGCAGCCCCGGACGAGTTTCAGATTTTTATTTTATACCATTTATGGTTTCTCGTGCATTAAATGAATTTCTGGGCATTTTATCGCAAGAAAAAATACAGTAATACCTAAACGGGCTCCGAAAATTCTGGAATTTGGCCTGGAGTCCTTATTTTGGTGCATGAATTCCACATGAATAGGCCAATACATTCTAAGAATCCTATCATACACATTGTTCACAAAGTGTAACATCCTCCACACACTTCCAAAGGACTTATTTTTGAAGTTTCTTCACCAAGAAATCTTTGTTTTCTCGTACAGAAAGTTAATCACTTCTCAAAATTATCATAATTCATATAAGATGTCGTGGATGAATTTCAAAATTTTGTTCTGATTCCATTTGTGTTTTTTAGTGCATTAAATAAATTTTTGGGCATTTTATCGTAAGAAAAATACAGTAATACCCAAACAGTCTCCAGAAAATTCTGGAATTTAGCCTGGAGTCCTTATTTTTGTGCATGACTTCCTCAAAAATAGGCCAACACATTCTAAGAAACCTATCATACACATTGTTCACAAGTGTAACATCCTCCACACACTTCGAAAGGATTTGGTGTATTCTTTCAAGTTTCTGCATCGAGAAATCTATGTTTGCTCGTATAGAAAGTTTATCATTTTTTAAATTTATTATAATGCATATAAGCAGCTCTGGATGAGTTTCTGATTTTTTTATAGAATTCACAGTTTTCTGTGCATTAAATGAATTTCTAGACATTTTATCGCAAAAAAATATAGTAATACCTAAACGGGCACCGGAAATTTTGGAATTTGGCCTGGAGTCCTTATTTTGGTGCATCAATTCCTCATAACTAGGCCAACACATTCAAAGAATCCTACCATACACATTGTTCACTAAGCGTAATATCCTCCACAAACTTCCGTAGGACTCGGTGTATTCATTCAAGTTTCTGCATCGAAAAAATCTTTGTTTACTGGTATAGGAAGTTTATCATTTTTCAAAAGTATTATAACGCATAGAAGCTGCACTAGATGAGTTTCAGATTTTTTATACCATTTATGTTTTTCCGTGCATTAAATGGATTTCTGGGCATTTTATCGCAATAAAAATACAGTAATACCTAAATAGGCTCCAAAAATTCTAGAATTGGGCCTGGAGTCTATATTTAGGTGCATGACTTGCTCATAAATAGGCCAACATATTCTAAGAATCCTATCATACACATTGTTCACAAAGTGTAATATCCTCAACACACTTCAATAGGACTTGGTGTATTCTTTCAAGTATCTAAACCGAGAAATCTTTGTTTGCTCATATAGTAAGTTTATTATTTTTCAGAAGTATTAAAACACATATAAGCTATCTTGTATGAGTTTTGGCTTTTTTATACCATTTACAGTTTTCTGTACATTAAATGAATTTCTGGGTATTTTATCGCAAGAAAAATACAGTAATACGTAAACAGGCTCCGAAAATTCTGGAATTTGGCGTGGAGTCCTTATTTTGGTGCATGAATTCCTCATAGATAGGCCAATACATTCTAAGAATCCTATCATACACATTGTTCACAAAGTGCAACATCCTCCACACACTTCCATAGGACTTATTTTTCTTGTTTCTACACCGAGAAATCTTTGTTTGCTCGTACAGAAAGTTTATCACTTCTCAAAACGATGATAATTTAAATAAGCTGCCTTGGATGAGTTTCAGAATTTTGTTTTGATACCATTTATGTTTTTCTGTGCATTAAATGAATTTTTGGGCATTTTATCATACGAAAAATACAATCATACCCAAACAGGCTCCGGAAATTCTGGAATCTGGCCGGGAGTCCTTATTTTAGTGCATGACTTCCTCATAAATAGGCCAACACATTCTAAGAAACCTATCATACACATTGTTCACAAAGCGTAACACCCTCCACACACTGCCATAGGACTTGGTGTATTCTTTCAAGTTTCGACACCGATAAATCATTGTTTGCTCATATAGAAAGTTTATCATTTTTAAAAATTACTATAATGCATATAAGTAGCCCTAGATGAGTTTCATATTTTTTGTACCATTTACAGTTTTTCATGCATTAAATGAACTTCTAGACATTTTATCGTAAAAAAATACAATAATACCTAAACAGGCTCCGAAAATTCTAGAATTTGGCTTAGAGTCCTTACTTTGGTGCATCAATTCCACATAATTAGGCCAACAGATTCGAAGAGTCCTATCATACACATTGTTTACAAAGTGTAACATTCTCCACACACTTCCAAAGGACTTGTGTATTCGTCCAAGTTTCTGCATCGAGAAAATCTTTGTTTGCTCGTATAGGAAGTTTATCTTTTTCAAAAGTATTAAAACGCATATAAGCTGCACTTGAGGAGTTTCGGCTTTTTTATACCATTTACGTTTTTTGAGCATTAAATGAATTTTTGGGCATTTTATCGCAACAAAAATACAGTGATACCTAAATGGGCTCCGAAAATTCTGGAATTTGGCCTGGAGTCCTTATTTAGGTGCATGACTTGCTCATAAATAGGCCAACACATTCTAATAATCCTATCATACACATTGTTCACAAATTGTAATATCCTCCACACACTTCAATAGGACTTGGTCTATTCTTTCAAGTATCTAAACCGAGATATCTTTGTTTTCTCGTACAAGAAATTTATCATTTTTCAAAAGTATTAAAACACATATAAGCTGTCCTGGGCGAGTTTTGGCTTTTTTATACCATTTATGATTTTACATGAATTAAATTAATTTATGGGCATTTTATCGCAAGAAAAATACAATAATACCTAAACAAGCTCCGAAAATTCAGGAATTTGGCATGGAGTTCTTATTTTGGTGCATGACTTGCTCATAAATAGGCCAACACATTCTAAGAATCTTATCATACACATTGTTCACAAAGTGTAACATCTCCGCACACTTCCATAGGACTTATTTTTCAAGTTTCTGCACCAAGAAATTTTTGTTTTCTTGTACAGAAATTTTATCACTTCTCAAAACTATCATAATTCATATAAGCTGCCCCAGATGAGTTTTGAAATTTTGTTTTGATACCATCTATGTTTTTCCATGCATTAAATGAATTTTTGGGCATTTTATCGTAAGAAAATTACAGTAATACCCAAACGGGCTCCAGAAATTCTAGAATTTGGCTTGGAGTCCTTATTTTGGTGCATGACTTCCTCATAAATAGGCCAACACATTCTAAGAAACCTATCATACACATTGTTCACAAAGTGTAACATCCTCCACACACTTCCATAAGTGTATTCTTTCAAGTTCTACATAGAGAAATCTTTGTTTGCTCATATAGAAAGTTTATCATTTTGAAAAAAGTATTATAATGCATATATGCAACCGTGGATGAGTTTCAGAGTTTTTTTGATACTATTTATAGGTTTCCATGCATTAAATGAATTTTTGGACATTTTACCGCAAGAAAAATACAATAATACCTAAACGGGATCCGGAAATTCTAGAATTTGGCCTGGATTCCTTATTTGGGTGCATGACTGAAGGATCTAGGACACTAGCATTGTGATATGATGAGTTTTGGTGATTAATGACAACTGGATGCACGAGACTAACCATTTACTTGAGTTAGTGTGTTAGGTTGTGTTCCGGCATCAAGATAAAGGTTCATAGCTCATTGGTTGAGGATCAACAAGTTAAGAGTGTGATTGATGAGAAGAAGACATATGTGTCAAGGATGAGTTCCGGCATCAAGATAAATGTTGATAGCTCATTGGTTAAGTGTCAACAAGTTGAGGGTGTGATTGATGCCAAAAAGATGAATATCGATTGTGAAGATGTGAATGAAATGAACATTATGAGTTGATGAATTAATGGAGATCAAAGGCATGAACTTGATGAGTTGGTGATCAACAAGGAAATTGTGTTGGATTGAAAATGTTGAATGGTGATCAAAATGATAAAGTGAATACATTGAAGATGTGGAGTATAAAGTAGCTACATGTGGCAAGATGGTGAAGGTTAAGCAAGGCTCGGCTGCGATGGACCATGTAAGCGTGAAGGGCAAGCAAAGGGCTTGGCACCGAAGGACCAAGGCAATGGTGAAGGGCGAGTGAAGGCTTAGCGCCGATGGACCATGAGAGGCCATATGAAGCTATGGGTGATTCTCATCAACTATATGATGAATGCAAAAAGATACAGAGAAAATTCAAAGCATGGACTTCATGAGAAGGATATCAAGTGGCTTGGGTAAATGACAATGAAATGGCCACGATATGTTGATGAAGCATGAGTCAAATGAGGTGGTGAAAAATGAGAAGATGAAAATCATGTGTTGGGAAACATCATGTGTATTGATGAAAAGCATAGGGAAAGACTTCAAGTATTGATGAACATCAAGTGCCTTGAAGAATCAAAGTGATTGAAATCACATGCATATGAAAATCATGTAAGACCCAATATTGGATTTGCGCAAGGCAAAGGTATGAAACATAGGGCATTTTATTTTGCCGGTCTCAGAGATTAGTGGAGAAAAGACCGGGTTGATAAGATAGAATGCTGTACTATTAAGAGGGGTATTGATGATGCTTGAGTCTTTGCTAGGTGTTGAAAAGCTCAATCTTGCATATGCATACTAACCTTGGCAAGGAACCGGTAGTGTGAAAAAGTCGATTAGCAAATGTTTGGTGCTAATGGTTTATGGTGGGTCTTGGATTGCTTTAATGCTTTGATCCAGTGTGTTTGGAGTCAAGCATTCAGTGGGGATGTGTATCCCTCTGAACAAGCTTTCCGTAGAGTCCAAGATCACCTAATTTGGACATCAGAGCTAAAAGTTATGGATGTTTTACCGAGCGTCGCCTGTGCTGAAAATGGAAGGGGAAATTGGTTCTATAGCACCGAAAGATCGCGACATCCGGAAAATACCATCAAAAGTTCGCCGTTCCGTAAAATAACATTGAAAGAGGTAACCGTCACCCTAAACTACCATTCTGTCACATTTGCCATTGACGTCGTTGTCCGTCCGTCCAAGCCTCTGCTCAACAACATCTTCCTCCGATCCGCGAACGGCATGGCAGCTTCTGCCAAGCGCAAGCCGTGCTCTAGGCCGAGACACAGGCAGCGCTGCCCTGTGACGACCCGCGGGGCTGGCATCCGTGCCTTCGTGTTCGCGTCCAGATCGCCGTGGCCTCCCTTGCGAAGCTTGGAGCTCGACATGGTTCCGCTGGGAAGTTTGAAGCTCGACACGGCCACCATAGACGCAAGTGTCACGAAACCAGTTGCAACGGGCAAGCATCCCGCCGTCGATGGCCTACAGCTACAGTGTGGCGGTCTGCACAGGAAGAGTTGTGATTGCGCGCTGCGAGTAGTAGCCGATGGAAGATTAATGCATTAAGCCCAGCCGCAACGCTACAGCGGCCTGAAACAAGTGACCGTGGGGATATGCAAATGCTGCACGAAAGCCGGGCACTGGCGAGCTCGATGCGGGCCTTCCGACGAGCTCGATGCTTCATCAAATCCATCAATCAGAGCTGCAAGAATACCAATATAGAGCTGAAAGAATACATCTACAAACAGCGCCGCTAGTGTATTCGAGGAAATGCTGCACCACGCACTTACCGGCGCATGTTTTTTTAGAGAAAATTACCGGCGCATGTTCTTCCTCCGTGCATGCTCTCCACGCTAGCATGTTGATTCAGGTGCTCCAAAGCTCACGTGATCACGTAGAACACCGGAAGAGAGAAAGAGAAGAGCGAAAGAGGCCCCAGGCTAACTGGTCGCAGGAAGAAGAAAAACGAGTGTCACGGTCTCACGGAACCGGCACCAGGGCCTTGCCAGCACCGGCATGCACGCGTGGCCGCGTATGGTATGGCGAGCAGAGGCGCGGATGTGGACGCTAGCCTAGTGTGGATCAGTCGCCGCAAGACAGAATTGGGACAGAACATGGAAGATGCCATGGCTATTCACAGCGTAACATGTCGTCGAGGACGCATTGTGACGGACGGACGGACGGCATTCACGACATACATGACAGAATGGTAGTTTAGGGTAACAGTTCATTCTTTCAATGCTATTTTACGGAACGATGGACTTTCGATGGTATTTTCCGGATGTCACAACCTTTCGATGCTATAGAACCAATTTTCCCAAAATGGAATGGCGGACAGTCCGCCGGTATCATGTTTGGGAGCGGACATGTCCGTTTCTATTTCTGTGTGGGGTGCTAAAGTGAACGGTGGACCACCCAGCACCTAGGGGCAGATAGTCCGCCCGTAAATCTCCAAACGGAGCTAGAGACTTGGAGTTTCTGTGTTGGATGTCCAAAATGGGACTGTCCGCCGGCTAACCTGTAAACGAACGTAGAAACATGTTTTTTCTGTGTTGGGTATCAAAATGTACTGCAGACCATCCGCAAAATTTGTGAGACGGATCGTCCGAGAAGCATTTATTGAGTATATAGCCATTGGGTTTGAATGGCGGACTGTCCGGCCTATGTGAGGTGGACTGTCCGCGAAAACTCTGTTTTGACAAGTTTTCTGAGTAAAGGCTAGTTTTGGAGGTGTGGCCTATATACACCGGGGTTTCCAGCAGCTTGGGGTACCCCTAGGCTTCCATTTGAGCATTCTTGAGGTTGTGCAAGTCCTCCCCACGAGTTTGTGCATGTGTTGCACATAAGAGAGTGTGAGTGGCAAGATTCAAGTGCATTTGCATAAGAGATTGAGCTTTAGGCACTTGGTGAATGGTCAAGTGTGTCTTGACTTGTTACTCTTGGTGCTTGCAGACACCTAGACGGCATGGTGGAGCTGTGTTCTAGTGATCTTCTGAAGAGAAGCTTGTGAGAAGGCCCGGTGTGCTTGTGAGAGGCTTTGTGCTCGCTTTACTGGAGTGGTGAAGAGCAACTCTAGTGGAATCGAGGTGTGGAGCGGTCCTTTGATCCAAGCTGGCTCAAACATCAAGCGGAGTCTTGATAGAGGAGCGATTGGAACCTTGAATCCACCTCATCGTGGATTAGGGGTGACCAGCAAGTCACCGAGACCACGGTAAAAATTCAGTGTCTCCATTGTGTGGTTTATCTACTTGAGCTGATTTACCTTGTGCAATTTACATTTCTAGAACTACAATCACTTGCATGTCACCCTAGGATTGCAATCCTTGATCTAGACATAGGGTGTTGTTGCACATAATTGATACATTGATTTTGGTGGTGTAGTCGTGCTTTAGCCTATCGCTTTCATTCCGCATTTTAATCGTTTAATTTTGCTAGAAATTTTTAGAACCGACTATTCACCCCTTCCCCCCTCTAGTCGGCCTCCTTGATCCTACAATGACTTCCTCATAATTAGGCCAACACATTCTAAGAATCCTATCATACACAATATTCACAAAGTGTAACATCCTCTACACACTTCCACAGGACTTGGTGTATTCTTTCAAGTTTCTGCATCGAGAAATTCTTTGTTTGCTCGTATAGGAAGTTTATCATTTTTCAAAAGTACTACAACGCATATAAGCTGTACTGAACGAGTTTCAACTTTTTTATACCATTTTCGGTTTCCCATGCATTAAATGAATTTCTAGGAATTTTATCACAACAAAAATACAGCAATACCTAAACGGTCTCCAAAAATTCTGGAATTTGGCCTGGAGTACTTATTTAACTGCATGACTTGCTCATAAATAGGGTAACACATTATAAGAATCCTATCATACACATTGTTCAAAAACTGTAACATTCTGCACACACTTCAATAGGACTTGGTGTATTCTTTCAAGTATGTACACCGAGAAATCATTGTTTGCTCGTATAGGAAGTTTATCATTTTTCAAAAGTATTAGAATGCATATAAGCTCTCCTGGATGAGGTTCGGCTTTTTTATACAATTTACGGTTTTCCACGCAAGAAAAATACAATAATACCTAAACAGGCTCTAGAAATTCTGGAATTTGGCATGGAGTCCTTATTTTGGTGCATGACTTCCTCATAAATAGGCCAACACATTCTAAGAATCCTATCATACACATTATTTACAAAGTGTAATATTCTCCACAGAATTCCACAAGACTTGGCATATTCTTTCAAGTTTCTGCACATAAAAATCTTTATTTGCTCGTATAGATAGTTTATCACTTATCAAAAGTATTATAATGCATCTAAGTTGCCCTATACGAGTTTCAGATTTTTTGATACCATTTACGGTTTTTCTTGCATTAAATGAATTTCTGGACATTTTATAGCAAAAAAATACAGTAATACCTAAATGGGCTCCGAAAACTCTGGAATTTGATCTGGAGTCCTTATTTTGGTGCATGAATTCCTCATAAATAGGCCAACACATTCTAAGAATCCTACCATACACATTGTTCACAAAGTGTAACATCCTCCAAACACTTCCAAAGGACTTGGTGTATTCTTTCAAGTTTTTATACCGAGAAATCTTTGTTTGCTCGTATGGAAAGTTTATCACTTCTCAAAAGTATCATAATGCACCTAAGCTGCCCTGTATGATTTTTGGATTTTTTGATACCATTTACGGTTTTTCTTGCATTAAATGAATTTCTAGACATTTTATTGCTAGAAAAATATAGTAATACCTAAACGGGCTCCAAAAATTCTGGAATTTGGTTTGGAGCCTTATTTTGGTGCGCGAATTCCTCAAAAATAGGCCAACACATTCTAAGAATCCTATCACACACATTGTTCAAAAAGTGTAACATCCTCCGCACACTTCTACATGACTTTTTTTTTTCAAGTTGCAACACCGAGAAATCTTTGTTTTCTCGTACAGAAAGTTTATCTCTTCTCAAAACTACCAAAATTCGTATAAGCTACCCTGGATGTGTTTTGAAATTTTGTTTTGATACCATTTATGTTTTTTCGTGCATTAAATGAATTTCTAGGCATTTTATTGTAAGAAAAATACAGTAATACCCAAACGGGCTCTGGAAATTATGGAATACCTTATTTTGGTGCATCACTTCCACATAAGTACGCCAACACATTCTAAGAAACCTATCATACACATTGTTCATAAAGTGTAACATCCTCCACACACTTTCATAGGACTTGGCGTATTCTTTCAAGTTTCCGCATCGAGAAAATCTTTGTTTGCTCATATTGGAAGTTTATCATTTTTCAAAAGTATTATAACGCAAATAAGTTGTGCTGGACGAGTTTCAACGTTTTTATACCATTTACAATTTTCCATGCATTAAATGAATTTATGGGCATTTTATCACAACAAAAATACAGCAATACCTAAACGGTCTCTGAAAATTCTAGAATTTGGCCTTGAGTCCTTATTTAAGTGCATGACTTGCTCATAAATTGGGCAACGCATTCTAAGAATCCTGTCATACACATTGTTCACAAAGTGTAAAATTCTCCACACACTTCAATAGGACTTGGTGTATTCTTTCAAGTATATACGTATAGGAAGTTTATCATTTTTTAATAGTATTAAAATGCATATAAGCTGTCCTAGACAAGTTTCAGCTTTTTAATACCATTTATGGTTTTTTGTGCATTAGATGAATTTCTGGGTATTTTATCGCAAGAAAAATACAATAATACCTAAACAGGCTCCGAAAATTCTAGAACTTGGCATGGAGTCCTTATTTTGGTGCATGAATTCCTCATAAATAGGCCAAAACATTCTAAGAATCCTATCATACACATTGTTCAAAAAGTGTAGCATCCTCCGCACACTTCCATAGAAAGTTTATTATTTTGAAAACGTATTGTAATGCTTATATGCAGCCCAGGACGAGTTTCAGAATTTTCGTGATACCATTTACGGTTTTCCTTTCATTAAATGAATTTCTAGGCATTTTATTGCAAGAAAAATACATAAATACCTAAATGGGCTCCGAAAATTCTGGAATTTGGCCTGGAGTCCTTATTTTGGTGCATCACTTCCACATAAATAGGCCAACACATTCTAAGAAACCTATCATACACATTGTTCACAAAGTGTAACATCCTCCACACACTTCCATAGGACTTGGTGTATTCTTTCAAGTTTCTACATGTTGACGCTCCTTAGCGACACACTTTTACCCTTGTTTATCTTTAATAATGTCATAAATTTGACATCTAAACTAATGATCATACTCTATAACCAGGACGTTTTCGCATATGCATGTGTTTTTGGAGGAATTCTGTTTACGTGGGTTTTTGGGCTAAAATGGAGCACATATGGACAAGGCTTGTGACCAAGAACGACATGGTGAAAGATGAAGGCCAGCGGCCCGAAGAAGAGGCCAGGCCAGCCGGCCCCACATGGCCTAGGCCGGCCGGCCTAGGGAGTTCCAAGCCCCGTTCGTGCTCAACTTTGGTGAACCAACATCCAAAAGTATTTGAAAGGCAAGTGCTTAAAGATAAGGTCAAGAAACTTCGGGGTTAAGGCAACTCAACTGGAGAATTTGGAAGTTTATCACTTCCCATTCTTATCTCAAAGATATTCCCAAGCAAACGATGTTTAAAGGCCCACATGCATAGGTGGAACAACTACTGAAGCTTCCAGAAGACTTGGAGAGAAAGACGAGGACGAGGCAGCTAGGAAAGAGGCCAGGCCGACCGGACTGGACCTCTCTGGGCCGGCCGGCCTGGGGTCTCCTGGCACCGCGTTGCCTCCCCTTCGACCTAGGGTTTTCTCAGGGTATAAATAGCCCCTGTGTGCTGTGCCACGCATCAATTCATTCGTCATTCGCCGCCGAGGAGCAGAGGAGCTAGAGGGACACCTTTCGGAGAGCTGAGGGTCGTGCTAGTTGTCTAGGGTTCTTCCCTAGCCGACGTGGAAACCCTGCGAGGAAGACCACGTCGGAGTTCTGGAGCTAGGATCATCAAGATCAAGGTAGGATCCCGATGGTGATCTTGTGATGTACTTACATTCATGGTGAAGTTATATGTGTTTCCGAATCTTTAGCGATCAAGTGCCTCTCTTTACGATTTCATTCTCGCTTGGGTTTGCTTCTTCTTCAATCTATTCTTGAGATAGATTGCTCGGGGTGTTCTTGTAGCCATGGTGGCTAGGGGTTCATACCGGACCTACCAAGTGGTTCGACACGTTCACTTGTGAACGTCTTAAATTACCCACGCCGAAAGAGAGCATCGTGACAGGGTGTGATCTCGTGTACGATGGGGCTTTCAGGAGTTTGATCGGAGGTCGTGATATAAAGATTCTTTTTATTGAGATTCACATCTATCTTACTTCACTCTATTTGGCTCAGAGCTACAACATATGCATGATCTAGGCGATCTAGATTGGTTATCTCTAACTTTCTCTTGCTACCTCCGGTGTTTGGTTTTAGTAGATTAGATCCGTTCTTGCAACCCTCTTCAAGACTAAAGGATTTCTATGCTAGTTGGATTGTTTCTTATATCTTTAGTTCCACAGATTGATAAATCTTGGGAGAGTACTCTAAGCATGTGTTTGGTTCAAGGGCAACGTGGGACGGGATGGTTCCGTCCCAGTTTTTAGGGATGGGTTCGTCCCAGCTCGTGTTTGGTTAAATGGGATGGAACCATCCCAGTTTTTTGTTTGGTTGAAGAGATTGATATTGAAGGATGGATGCTCTTTTAACACCGTTAAAAACAGTTATGGATGGGTCCCACTAGTCATCTATGGGTCTACTTGTCATCCTCTCATTTTTATCTCTATTTTCCCCACGAGCTTATCTCTTCCCGTGCCTATTTTTTTTCATGGTCTTACTTCTTGCCGAGAGGAAGGATTCTTCCAGAAAAAAATAGTTAACCGCCCAGAGCCAGCGCCGCTATAGCCTCTGCTCGATGCGCCGCCCATCCCAGGCATCCTCGTGCTCGCCTTTGCTCCATGTCGAGCTTGGCTGCCGCGCTGCTCCAAGCTCGGGTCGCGAGGTCTCACCCACGCGCGCGGAGGGAGACGCTCGTGCTCAGTCTTCCTTCGCTGGATCCACGCGCGGTGGCTGAGGTTGGCAACGCAGATGCAGCCACGATCAAGCGCGGCCAGTGGCTTGCGGCCCAGGGCGGCGAGGAAGGCAGAGCAGCCGACTAGGACAGCAGGTGAAGGAAGACTGCGCGCGCGTGGGGAAGACGGATGGCGACGCCGTCGGCTCATCCCAAGTGGGATGCCTCCGTCCGCTGGTTTTGGCCGGACGGGGTCATCCCGCATTTTCATGGAATATTCCACTTCAAGGATCAACCTTTCCCTCGTGACCCTCAACCAAACACTGATGTACGTGGGATCGACCCGGACCGTCCCGTCCCTGGAACCAAACGCACCCTAAGGGAAGAGCTACAACTGATCCGTGCACTTGCGGTTCACGATTGACGTGCCTAAGGGCCGTCAACAAGCTTTTCTGGTGCCGTTGCCGATGAACTATCGATTAAGATCCGATTTGACTAGCATTCGTAAATATTTTTTTCTTGATTTTCTTTTGTTTTTTCTCTTTTTAGATCTCTTATTTTCTCTTTTATCAAGAATAAATCTAATCCACAAAAACAAAAAAATTAATCTAATCTAGTTCTTATTCTATTTTTTGTTTTCATTCTATATTTTTCTTTTAGATCTTGTATATACATTTTGTTTTTCACTAACCCTAACAAGAGATGGATGGCTACCTCTCCACCAAACCGAAAAATTTTGTGGATGATCCAGAAAAACTTTACAGGCAAAGGAGACGCGAAGCACAAGATATGAAGCTGGGACTAGTAGATTCAAAAGGCAAGACCGGAAGTTCATCGTCTACATCTCAAGAAACTCAACCACCAAGTCCAAGGAAGCTGCCGCCGCAACCCGAGATGGCGGAACGTACGATCGGAGAGCTATGCATCCCGGACGTCAAGGATTTGCCTATCCAAGACCTTGGTGATGTCGGAGGACCGTTCGAGATCAAGATTTCAACCATTCATATGGTGCAAAGCTCGCCCTTCACTGAAAAAGAAGATGCCAACGTTCACCTTCAAGATTCATCCAACTATGCCGCACCTTCGACATGCAAGGAGTAACTCAAGATCAAGTGAGAGTGAGGCTCTTTCTGTTCTCTCTACTTGGGAGAGCACTTCAATAGTTTCATTCTCTACCGGCGGAGACGGTGAAAAGTTGGGATACCTTGATGAAAGCTTTCATGACGGAGTTCTACTCGCCGGGCAAGTCTCAGATTTTGCGCAACAAGATTGCTACCTTCGCGCAAATCCCAACGGAGACTATTGCGGAAGCCTATGAACGCTTCAACGACTACATCCGAGCCATGCCACATCACAAATTTCCGAAGGAGGATATAGTCCAAAAGTTATACCAAGGCCTCACGACCGCATCAAGGGCAATCATCGATGCATCGGCTGGAGGATCCATTATTGAGCTCACCCCGACTCAAGCTCTCAAGCTATTCAAGAAGGTGGCGGATAATGATGCGTGAGCATCATCGGGATGGTTGCATCCTACATCATCCGCGGGAGTTGCTAAAAGTGTTTTGCAGGTGGAGCGTGAAGAAATACTTGAAGGGAAGATCGATTCACTCATGAGGAGGTTGGAGAAGATGGAGGTGGACAAGAAGGAAGCCCATGCTATTGATTTGAAGGCAGCCGAAGCAAGGTCCACATGTGAAGATTGTGGAGAGTACGGCCATGTCTAGAAGAATTGTCCGGAGGAAGCTAAAGTGCTCGAGTACATGAGGAAAGGGGATTTGTCCCCACCGTCCTACTCTGCTATGGGCAAGGTAGACCACAATTGAATGCAAGCTCATCCCTTCAAAACTCGGTGCCTCTTCGTATACAATTGAAGGAGTTCATGGAGGAGCAATGCAAGATCAACAAGGACACCGTCGCTAAGTTCAAAGCTATGGACAAGATATTGGAGAACATTGATGGCAAGGTGATGGAGGTCGAAAGCTCTAACCACCAAGTGATCAACATGATGAAGATGCTAGAAACACAAGTGACCCAGCTAGCCGGACGCCTACCTAGTAATGAAGGAAGATTACTGGGGCAACCTCAAAATCCGGAGACGGTAAAAGCAATTCAAACTCGCTTGGGGAAGGAGACCGAAGATCCCGAACACCCGGACGGAGCAAGGAAGCCTAAGCCAAGTGTTGAAGCCGAGATGACAACAAAATAGAAGGCGCCTACTCCCGCACCAAAAATAGTCACCCAAGAGCCGGAGTTTGAGATGATCGATACGAAGATTCTTCCTCCGAGGCCACGTTACCACAAAGGTAAAATTGATGAGCATTTCAAAAAATTTGTTGAAGTGATTCACAGGTTGAACATCAATATGCCGCTCTTGGACGCTCTACATGTTCCAACATACTCTCGCTACTTCAAAGACATCCTTTTAAACAAGCGTGAGATGCCACCACCAAGTACCATCAAGATGACTGAAGAATGCAGCGCGGCTATCGCCGATCAAGTTCCCGAGAAGAAGAAGGATCCGGGGTGTCCAACCATCCCATGTTCCATTGGATCATACATGTTTGAGAGGGCATTGTGTGACCTTGGTGCAAGTGTGAGCGTCATGCCAAAGGCCGTGTACGAGAAGCTACGCGTACTGGAGCCGAAACCCACCGCCATGTGCCTAGAGCTAGCGGACAACTCCGTTCGCTATCCTATGGGCATCACCGAAGACGTACCCGTGAAGATTGGAGAACACCTAGTCCCCGTTGACTTTGTGATTCTCGATATGGGATAAGGGACAAAGTCGCCACTCATCCTTGGGAGGCCGTTCCTCAAGACCGCAAGGGCGAACATCGACGTTGGCAAGGGGGAGATCAAGTTTGATATCAATGGCACCATGAGCGAGTTCAAATTTCGTCCACGCCTTGAGGTATGCAATATGATCAATGTTAAATATATTCCACCTCACCGACGTGACACCAAGGAGGAGCCGAAGAAGAAGGAAGCGAAGGAGACCAAAGAAGTTGTTGCATCCGTCGAGACAAAAGCTCAACGCCCGCCTGTGAAGACCAAAAAGATGACTAAGCCGAAGAATAATCCTGCACCCAAGCCAAGGATCGTGCAGAAGTGGGTGCCAAAGACTGCAACGCCACCACCGAGCGTTGGTCCGAAGTGAATGTCGGATCTATTGACCGGCAGTCCACCCAGGGGTACCCAGATGGTTGATTTGTAGGCAAACAGCAATCGCAGGACTAGGGAGCTCGAGGTAACACAAGGACACAGGGATTATACAGGTTCGGGCTACCCGGAGGTATAATACCCTACGTCCTATGCTCAGGGTCTTGTATTGCTTTGCTCGGCGAGGTTCCGGAGAACAACGATGAGTTTGCGGTTACAATGGGCGAAAGGAATCAGATCGATGAAAGGGTCGACCTAGGCCACCTTATATAGGCTGACGGCCTAGGGTTTCCAAGTCGATTATCTCTAATTGTATCCAGCTCTGACTAGGAAACTAATCTGAGTCGGTTGCCACGTAATCTTCATGATCTCCGGGTGGGATCCAAGTATATCACCTCATGCCTTGCGGGCTAAGTCTTCTCCAATCTTATCCATTAAGCCAGGGATCCTCGTGGGCCGGCCTGGGGTCGACCCACATCCTCATCAGACGTGGGACCAGGCCGACTGGCTACTCAGTCGGTAGTGGGCCCAGGGGTACCCATATCCCACAAGTCTCCGAGCAACGTGCAGCTGCGTGTCGGAGTGCTGATGAAGAAGCGAAGCCTCCACAGTCGGCTGAAGCATCTTGGTCGGCAGGCCGACACAAGGGTGGGCAGTGCTCAAAAAAGAAAACCGCAGGTCATCGGGGATGACCCTAGGCAGACCCGAGGCGAAGCCTCGAGTGGTGTAGCGCCGAGTCATGGCCGTGTCGAGCGCCGAGGAGCTGCACCACTTGGGAAAAGTGACACATCCTGATGGGGCATATGGAGGGCGACACAAGGAGCCCTCCATATGGAGTAGTCCCCGAGCATTAGGGTGACTAGAAAAGTCAGGCTAATGGTCAAGAAAGAAGAATCTCAAAGCTTCGGGACAGGCAGGCCGCCTAAAGGATAAGCTCGCCACATGCATCTGCATACATCGTGACAAGAATAGTATCCACGTGAATGCACAGGGCATATCCGTGGTTGGATGAAGCCGAAAACGATAAGGGTAGTCTGAGCGCCTCGAAGGAAGGAGCTGCTGCGTGGCACAGAGCTCACGCGCCGAACAATGCAACCGGGGTCACATGTGAACATCTAGCACGAGGCTATAAATATGTGCCAAGGCTCGGAGCCATGCGCTCATCAAGAGATAGGCATAACACCTACCAAATATGTACATGTTGGGGACTTGTTGCTAGATTCATCCTCCGGGGAGGAGTCATGGGGACTTGATAGCTTGATGCAAGAAGAGTGCTTGCGAAGATCTTGAGATGTTGAGCAATGTCCGGATGCTGTCCCGTTGACTCACTGCATTGCCGCGTGACGAGGGCCATGTGGGGTGAAATGCTTTGTAGAGCCAAGGGATACCTGGGGGCATTCGCTCTCATCCTTCAAGTGGGGTTCACCCATCGCCGGTTGCCATGGTGCTACAAGAGAGCTTGCGAGGAGCTCATGTGGACCAAGCTTACTACGGATGCAGCACTAGGCACAGGGACGAGTGCCCCAAGCCGTCACCTTGACGGTTGATGTGTTTGATCCTTGTGACCGCTCTTCATGTAATTGTATAGTTTTTCTGATGATCCTTTCTTCATTTCTTGGCTGCACATGCGATTTCTATGTTCCCTCTGACCCGGAGGTCGACAGAGGCATTGTAGGTTTGCGAACAAGCTTTTGGTGCCAAGTCACAGGGACTTGGTGGCCATAGTTAGAGCGCCGAGTCCCCGAGCGTCGGGGCTAGCCAAGTCCGGAGACCCGTTGACCGGAGTCAAGAGCGCCGAGTCCCTGAGGGTCGGGGCTGGCCGAAGTCCGGAGACCCGTTGACCAGAGTCAAGAGCGCCGAGTCCCCGAGGGTCGGGGCTGGCCGAGTCTGGAGACCCGTTGACCGGAGTCAAGAGCGCCGAGTCCCCGAGGGTTGGGGCTGGCCGAGTCGCGGAGACCCGTTGACCGTGGTCGTAGCGCCGAGTCCGCGAGCGTCGGGGCTGGCCGAGTCGCGGAGACCCGTTGACCGTAGTCGTAGCGCCGAGTCCCCGAGCATTGGGACTGGCCGAGTCACGGAGACTCGTTGACCAGAGTCGCAACACCGAGTTCCCGAGCGTCGGGGCTGGCCGAGTCGCAGAGACCCGCCGTCCGAAGTCGCAGCGCCCAGTCCCCAATCCTGGGAGCCAGCCGAGTCACGGAGACCCGCCGTCCGAAGTCGCAGCGCCCAGTCCCAGAGCCTGGGAGCCGGCCGAGTCACGGAGACCCGCCGTCCGAAGTCGTAGCGCCCAGTCCCTGAGCGTGGGAACCAGACGAGCCACCAATTTGCCTCCCGTCTAGAGCCAGAGAGGTCGGCTGGACGATGGGAAGCACGTCGAGTCGTCGTCTGTGGTGCCCAGCCCCCGAGCCTGGGAGCCAGACGAGTCGCCGATTCGCCTCCCACACCCAGACCCTGAGTTGGGAAGTCGGCCAGGTGACAGAAGGCACGCCGAGTAGTCGGCCCGTGCCAGCCCCCAAGCCGGGGAGCTGGCCGAGTCGGTCGAAGTACGCCGGGTAATGCCTGAGCTGTATGAAGATAGTGCAAATATTATGTAGCATAATATTCAATAATCTGAATGATAAACAATATTTGTCGTAATAGAAACAGGTCTGTGAATGCATTGTGCATATGTGTAAACCCCTTCCCTCTAGCAAAAACACCGAGTAGGACGTCGTGCGGCCCTTGCCTTGTGTCGCTAAGCACCTTTTCCCGCTAACCACTGCTCACGGAGAGGACGGCTTACCACAGACTACACTGCTCAGCGGGGAGACTTAGGTGTAGGCGGCATGCGGGGCGAGTACGGAACTCAAGGTTTCACGATCGGGGACTTGAACCGCACGGGTTAACTTGGGATTTACCTAGAGGGACATAGGGTCGGGCAGGGACCCGGAAGTCAGAGTCGGCCGGGACTCTCCCGAGCGCTAGAGCAGCGCGCCGTGAGGTGCAGTCTGGACAGACTAGGCTGTGTAAGCAGTCGGAGTGTGACCAGGGTGATCGGCGAAAGTCACGGAGACATAGGAGAGCCGAGGCGTACGAAGGTATATGGAAGCCATAAAATATTTAATTGAGAATAATACTTAGCTTGATTTGTAATCAAGTCAGAGAATCGATGCATCGCCATCGAATGTTGGTACGAAGCCTCAGCAGTCGTTGCCGTCACAGCCGAGTGGATGAGGTTATCCATGATGTCGAAGAGTCGGCGTTGTGGTGCATGGAAGCCGAGCACCCGAGCTGGCAGCATGTCCTCATGCACACACAAGTTATGCATGCCTTCACGTACGTACAACATGCAACGACGGTGTGGGATCATCTCTGGCGACGTGTCTCGTCCATGACTCGACCATCATGTACACATGCTTATCGAGCAGATCAATTTGGATCCGGTGGTGCATGCAACAGCGTTTGGAGATTGATTCGAAAAGGCCGGGCCGACGTGGAGATTTTGCAGGCGGATCTGTCAGCGTTTATCAATGTGCGCCCCGTGGACCAGAACTACTTGAGGCGACGCCGCCGGCTTTTCCTCCTTGCGTCGGCAGTGGCATCCGTGCCGCCGAACAAATCTGTTGATGCGCAGGTGCTGTCAGGGACGGTCTGACCACGCGAGAAGTCGCCACCGCCGCCGCCGCCGTGTAGGTCTGGTCGACGCCAGCGCAGATTGAATTTACTTGTAGATGAGTCTGCCATCGAGCTAGCTGTATTGCCCTGCGATCTCCCCTACCTGGCGCGCCAACTGTCGGATCTATTGACCGGCAGTCCACCCAGGGGTACCCAGATGGTTGATTTGTAGGCAAAGGGCAATCGCAGGACTAGGGAGCTCGAGGTAACACAGGGACACATGGATTATACAGGTTCGGGCTACCCGGAGGTATAATACCCTACGTCATGTGCTCGAGGGTCTTGTATTGCTTTGCTCGGTGAGGTTCCGGAGAACAACGATGAGTTTGTGGTTACAATGGGCGAAAGGAATCAGATCGATGAAAGGGTCGACCTAGGCCGCCTTATATAGGCTGATGGCCTAGGGTTTACAAGTCGGTTATCTCTAATTGTATCTGGCTCTGACTAGGAAACTAATCTGAGTCGATTGCCATGTAATCTCCATGATCTCCGAGTGGGATCCGAGTATATCGCCTCATGCCTTGCGGGCTAAGTCTTCTCCAATCTTATCCATTAAGCCAGGGACCTCGTGGGCCAGCCTGGGGTCGGCCCACATCCTCGTCAGACGTGGGACCAGGCCGACTGGCTACCCAGTCGGTAGTGGGCCCAGGGGTACCCATATCCCACAGTGAAGAAAAGAAGAAGTCTAGCTATAGACTATAAATAAAGCGCTTTGCAGGAGGCAACCCGTTCGTCGAGTCAAGAATAAGCTACCGAGAGGACAACCTGTTTGTCGAGTCAAGAATAAGCTACCGGGAGGACAACCCGCTAAGACCTTTTGAGTAAGTGAGTCATGAATTTTGCTATGCAAGACTTGATAAACATTTGTTAAATTGGTCGTTTGGTCGGACATTTAAATTAGAGTTGCTCTGTCATTTTGATTTTATTTATTATTCAAAACCAATGACTTGAGCCTTCCAATGATTTATTTGTTTTATCTTGAGAAACCCAAAACCAAATTCCCGCACCCATTTTGGCGATCGTCCTTTCCATGACGGCCGGACCAACTTGATCATTGTAAAGACACGAGTAGAGCCAAGCGTTGTTCTTAATTTTTTAAATTCTTTGACGCATGCTAGGCTCACACAACCTTAGTAATTTTCAGTTTTGTTTCCCTAGGTTAAGGATATTTCTAAGCACCTTTTATTTTATTTCTTTCAAAATATCTCCTTCAATTTGGCCAAAATTTAGAACCTAAACCCATGACCCACGGTTGAACTCGGGGAAGTTCACTATCAATTCATGAAAGTGAGCAATACCGGTGCAATCAAAATTAATATAGTCGGAAAATATTCCTCGACTTACAAATGTTTATGATGCCAAAATTTCTCTCTAATTATTTATTCAAACTCATTTCTTGCTTTGAGTTGGTCTTATTTGTCAAGATTAGAGGAGGAGTTAAGCATGTAAACACACTTTGGAAGGGTTTATAATCATGATCATCACTAATAACCAAGATTGAGTTCCTCGGAAGAATTATTGTGCTCTCCACCTAACTCCACATGCAAGAGGGGGCAGCCATGCATGGTGGTACACTCATTTTTGCAGGATTGAAAGCAACATTTGGAGTGGAGTTGAAGCAAAGGACAAAGACATGAATCAAAGTGGAGAAAACAATGTGCAAGTGGACAACTTTGCTAAAGAATGAATGGGTCACAACATTTGGGCGGTGCAAAGCAAGTGGAGCTGCTGGACATTGATTAGGAATCGACTTAGGAAGATGTGGGAGCAAGGGCACGTGAAGGAGGCCAGGGATGACCCTAGGCCGGCCGGCCCCAAGCCTCTAGGCCGGCCGGCCTGGTGCCCATAAATGCCCTCTGGTGCTCCCCTTTCACAAGTACATAGCTCGTGCAATTCTAAGTTCTTGTTCTTTAGTTCTTCCACCTTGAACACCAGCAAAAGCTCTGAAATTTTTGAGAATCAAAACCACCTCCAAAAATCTCCAAAAATTCATTTCAATTCGTAGTTTGCTCTCCTCTTCGATATATTGTTTTTCCACCAGTGAGAAACCCCTGGTGTGTTGGTTTTTGTGTTTGTGCAGCAAGGCACCATGAGGAGGAGTGTCATCAATTTTCTCACCGGAAAGAGGACAAGGTCGTTGGTGTCTGACGCGCCATCGGCAAGCTCTTCGCGGAGGCACTCCGTTGCGGAGTCACCGCGAAGTGTGGAGGAAGGCAACCCCGCACAAAGGAGCGACATGCTGCTCCTTGGAGGGATGCAAGACACAAGAAGTACCTCCATGAGGTTCACCGAACCTCGTGTGTGTGCCGGCGCACCACCACCTCCTACACCCTGACGAGCCACAAGATCAACCGCACCGCCGCCAAAGCCAAGAATTTCAGAATATGGGTTTGTCATTTTGTCAGAGGAAGAAGAAGCAAGGCTCAAGAATTTGAAAGGAAGGGTGAAGGCAAACACCGATTTCGATGATGATGCACTGCAGAGATTGGGATTCTATGGTGATATTTATGGGCTACTGAACAACCTCGGATGGAGGCAATTTTCCGACGGTGTTCCAGTGGACGTGCATAGAGAAATTGCTTTGGAGATTATGATGACCATGAAAGTTGTGATAAGAAAAATTGATGAGCAAGAAGTGTCATGCCTCGAATTTAGGTTGAATAATGAAGAAAGGTCTATCACCTTTGAAGGGATTGGAAGCTTACATGGTTTCTATGGTGATGCACCGAAAAGAGCCGAGGTCGAAGAAAGAGGGATAGATAAATTTTGGAAGAAAATTGCAAAGGATGACAACCGCCAAAGGAAGAACATAAGCAATGTCACACTTCAAATATTTCATTCTTGGACGAGCAGGAGAATCTTTGAAAGGATGAGAGAGTCCAAAGTAACCGATATAGAGTTAAATTATTTATACTCCACATTGGTGAAAAAGCAAGCAATTGATCCTACCTACGTCATGATTGATAGGGGGGTATCTGAAGCAACATCTGGCTCCGGAGAGATCGGCTCGGGTTGTTATCTTTCCATGATAGCAACTGCATTGAACCCAAGATTGGAGACAAACTCGGCATTCTTCATGAAGGGGACCGATTTTGGAATTGAAGCTATGAGGTAAGGACACTACATCGGAGGAGATGAGAAGAATGGCTACAAAATTGCAAATACAAATATTTATCTCCTCGATGCAAGGTTGAAGTTATTTGCAAGTGGAAGAGTTGATTGGCGGGATGAGAAGATTTTGGTCAAGGCTAAGAAGAATAAAAGAGGGAAGCATATTGGAGAGTTATCGGCTCCGATTGAAGAAGAGGTGGGAGAGGAATTGCCACGGCTAGTTCCTCCTATTGGGCTACGGGATTTCAAAATGCACCAAGTGGAGAAAGACCTCCGGAAGGATGGGGGCAACAATGGGGACATGCACAAGCTCAAGCATGGGGGTATGGAGCACCGGTGCCACACCGATGTATCCACCGCTGCCTACGTATAGCAGTTATGGCTACCCACCATCGCCTCATCAAGGAGTGTTCCCGGATCCATCATTTGGAGCTCAATTTGCACATCTCCAACAACTGGAAAGAAGCACAAGGATGATTGGATCCTACGCCGATAGAAACTTGGAGGACATTAATGCCATCCGGAGGCATACAGACCGACTAGAAGATGAAACTACAGGGATTGCATATCAAATGGGACTTCTAGCATTGGTGCCACCGAAACATTTTGATGGAGGAGCTTCCCAAGTGTATTATGACCAAGGGTATAACGCAAGACAGCCGCCAAGCCAAGAGGAGTGACTGACAAGGACCAAGAATAAATTGCTCGCACGTGTGGTTTGAGTTTTTCCTCTATTTATTTTTAGCGTGTGTGCAAACTTGTATGTGCGTAGCAATTTTCTGTTTTTATTTATTTTTAGCATGTATGTTAGTGTGTCATTTTATTTATCATCACCATGATCACTATATATATCACCGATGCTTTCATGACATGATTACTAGTGATGATAGAAAGTTTATGCCATGTTGAAATATGATGATCGTTGCCGCTTTGTCTATTTTTGCGCTTGGCTCATGCATGAGTAGACTAATGTCCTCCCTAACACGATCTGAAATTTATCTAAATACCGGCTCAATCTTTTGTGGAGGTTATGATAATTTTAGACCCATATTTATTATTCTTGCTCTTTCTTTTAAACTTGTCAAGGGATATTTAATTGCTGAATTTAATTAAGCTAGCCTTGTCATTAATACCTTTTGCAATTGCTCTACCTATTCAAAGCCTAAATGATACATCATGATGAACCGTAGTATAAGAATTATTTTCAAGTGAATTGATTCAGGACTTATCTTCTCTGGTTCGAGACTAAGAAGCTGACCATTCCGTTTTTGCATACCTTCTCTTTGCTAGCCTATCTATCCATGCATTGTGAATTTCTACGCCGGAAACTTCACAAACTTCGCTGGATATCCACCCTAAACCCAAATTATCTTTTTGTGAAATACCTCCTTGACCACAACCCAATTTGAGTATGGATCATTATCTCGAGAGAATTCCGAAAAATCAAGAGCTTGATACAACGAACATCTATTTGGGAGGCACCAAAGAGTACATACAAGAAAAATTAGAAGAAAAGGAGGTCCACTATGAGTGGGCTGGCCGGCCTCAATACCATGAGCCGACCGACCTACTCCCTTCCTTTTTCGATGGCTTCAATATTCGACGAGAAGATACTCCCTGAAAATTCAAACCATTTTCCAAAAGATTGAAATGGATACTTATTCTAGCATTAGCCACCACTTCTAAACTAATGATCATACTCTATAACCAGGACGTTTTCGCATATGCATGTGTTTTTGGAGGAATTCTATTTACGCAGGTTTTTGGGCTAAAATGGAG
>CM014273.1:34145804-34235903 GCA_004135705.1 Alloteropsis semialata
GCGGCCAGGAAAGAGGCCAGGCCGGCCGGCCTAGACCTCTCTGGGCCGGCCGGCCTGGGGTCTCCTGGCGCCGCCTTGCCTCCCCCTTTGACCTAGGGTTTCCTCAGGGTATAAATAGTCCCTGTGCCACGCATCAATTCATTCGTCATTCGCCACCAAGGAGCAGAGGAGCTAGAGGGACACCTTTCGGAGAGCTAAGGGTCGTGCTATTTGTTTGCTCATATAGAAAGTTTATCACTTCTCAAAAGTATCATAATGCACCTAAGCTGCCCTATATGAGTTTTGGATTTTTTGATACAATTACGGTTTTCCTTGCATTAAATGAATTTCTAGACATCTTATTGCAAGAAAAATTCAGTAATACCTAAACGAGCTCCGAAAATTCTGGAATTTGGCTTGGAGTCCTTATTTTGGTGCCTGAATTCCTCATAAAAAGGCAAACACATTCCCATAATCCTATCATACACGTTGTTCACAAAGTGTAACATCCTCCGCATACTTCCAAAGGACTTATTTTTCAAGTTTCTGCACCGAGAAATCTTTGTTTTCTCGTAAAGAAAGTTTATCACTTCTCAAAACTATCAGAATTCATATAAGCTGCATTGGATGAGTTTCGAATTTTTTTTTATACCATTTATGTTTTTTTGTGCATTAAATGCATTTCTAGGCATATTACTGTACGAAAAATACAGTAATACCCAAACGGGCTCCGAAAATTCTGGAATTAGGCCTGGAGTCCTTATTTTTGTGCATCACTTCCCCATAAATAGGCCAACACATTCTAAGAAGCCCATCATCCACATTGTTCACAAAGTGTAACATCCTCCATACACTTCCGTAGGTATATTCATTCAAGTTTCTGCAGAAATCTTTGTTTGCTCATATAGAAAGTTTATTATTTTGAAAATGTATTGCAATGCATATAAGCAGCCCTGGACGAGTTTAGAAATTTGTTTGATACTAGTTACAGGTTTTCGTGCATTAAATGAGTTTCTAGACATTTTATCACAAGAAAAATACAGTAATACCTAAATGGGCTCCAGAAATTCTGGAATTTGGCCTGGAGTCCTTATTTTGGTGCATGACTTCCTCATAAAACACATTCTAAGAATCCTATCATACACATTGTTCACAAATTGTAACATCCTCTACACCTTTGCATAGGACTTGGTGTATTCTTTCAAGTTTCTACATTGAGAAAATCTTTGTTTGCTCATATAGGAAGTTTATCATTTTTCAAAAGTATTATAACGCATATAAGCTGTCCTAGATGAGTTTTGGCTTTTTATACCATTTACGGTTTTTCGTGCGTTAAATGAATTTCTGTGCATTTTATCGCAAGAGAAATACAATAATACCGAAACGGGCTCCAGAAATTCGGGAATTTGGCCTGGAGTCCTTATTTTGGTGCATCACTTCCACATAAATAGGCCAACACATTCTAAGAAACCTATCATATATATTGTTCACAAAGTGTAACATCCTCCACACACTTCCATAGGACTTGGTGTATTCTTTCAAGTTTCTATACCAAGAAATATTTGTTTGCTCGTATAGAAAGTTTATCATTTCTCAAAAGTATCATAATACACCTAAGCTGCCCTGTATGAGTTTTGGATTTTTTGATACCATTTATGGTTTTCCTTGCATTAAATGAATTTCTGGACATTTTATTGCAAGAAAAATTCAGTAATACCAAAGCGGGCTCCGAAAATTCTGGAATTTGGCCTGGAGTCCTTATTTTAGTGCATGAATTCCTCATAAAAAGGCAAACACATTCTCAGAATCTTATCATATACATTGTTCACAAAGTGTAACATCCTCCACACACTTCCAAAGGACTTATTTTTCAAGTCTCTGCACCGAGAAATCTTTGTTTTCTTGTAAAGAAAGTTTATCACTTCTCAAAACTATCAGAATTCATATAAGCTGCCTTGGATGAGTTTCGAATTGTTTTGATACCATTTATGTTTTTCTGTGCATTAAATGCATTTCTAGGCATTTTACCGTAAGAAAAATACAGTAATACCCAAACAGGCTCTGAAAATTCTGGAATTAGGCCTGGAGTCCTTATTTTGGTGCATCACTTCCACAAAAATAGGCCAACACATTCTAAGAAACCTATCATACACATTATTCACAAAGTTTAACATCCTCCACACACTTCCGTAGGTATATTCTTTCAAGTTTCTGTAGAAATCTTTGTTTGCTCGTATAGAAAGTTTATTATTTTGAAAACGTATTGTAATGCATATAAGCAGTCCTGGACGAGTTTTGGAATTTTTTTGATACCATTTACGGGTTTCTGTGCATTAAATGAATTTCTGGACATTTTATCACAAAAAAATACAGTAACACCTAAACGGGCTCCATAAATTCTGGAATTTGGCCTGGAGTCCATATTTTGGTGCATGACTTCCTCATAATTAGGCCAAAACACATTCTAAGAATCCTATCATACACATTGTTCACAAATTGTAACATCCTCTACACCTTTCCATGGGACTTGGTGTATTCTTTCAAGTTTCTGCATTGAGAAAATCTTTGTTTGCTCGTATTGGAAGTTTATAATTTTTCAAAAGTATTATAACGCATATAAGCTGTCCTAGATGAGTATCGGCTTTTTATACCATTTACGGTTTTCCGTGCATTAAATGAATTTCTGGGCATTTTATCGCAAGAGAAATACAACAATACCTAAATGGGCTCCAGAAATTCGGGAATTTGGCTTGGAGTCATTATTTTGGTGCATCACTTCCACATAAATAGGCCAATACATTCTAAGAAACCTATCATACACATTGTTCACAAAGTGTAACATCCTCCACACACTTGTTGTATTCTTTCAAGTTTCTACACCGAGAAATATTTGTTTTCTCGTATAGAAAGTTTATCACTTCTCAAAAGTATCATAATGCACCTAAGCTGCCATGTATGAGTTTTGAATTTTTTGATACCATTTACGGTTTTCCTTGCATTAAATGAATTTCTGGACATTTTATTGCAAGAAAAATTCAGTAATACCTAAGCGGTCTCCGAAAATTCTGGAATTTGGCCTGGAGTCCTTATCTTGCTGCATGAATTCCTCATAAAAAGGCAAACACATTCTCAGAATTCTATCATACACATTGTTCACAAAGTGTGACATCCTCCGCACACTTCCAAAGGACTTATTTTTCAAGTTTTTGCACCGAGAAATCTTTGTTTTCTCGTTAAGAAAGTTTATCACTTCTCAAAACTATCAGAATTCACATAAGCTGCCTTGGACGAGTTTCGAATTTTTTTGATACCATTTATGTTTTCTGTGCATTAAATGCATTTCTAGGCATTTTACCATAAGAAAAATATAGTAATACCCAAACGGGCTCCGGAAATTATGGAATTTGGCCTAGAGTCCTTATTTTGGTGCATCACTTCCACATAAATAGGCCAACACATTCTAAGAAACCTATCATACACATTGTTCACAAAGTGTAACACCCTCTACACACTTCCATAGGTATATTCTTTCAAGTTTCTGCAGAAATCTTTGTTTGCTTGTATTGAAAATTTATTATTTTCAAAATGTATTGTAATGCATAAAAGCAGCCCTAGACGAGTTTTGGAATTTTTCTGATACCATTTATAGGTTTTCGTGCGTTAAATGAATTTCTGGACATTTTATCATAAGAAAAATACAGTAATACCTAAACGGGCTCCGGAAATACTGGAATTTGGCCTGCAGTCCTTATTTTGGTGCATGACTTCCTCATAATTAGGCCAAAACACATTCTAAAAATCCTATCATACACATTGTTCACAAATTGTAACATCCTCTACATCTTTCCATAGGACTTGGTGTATTCTTTCAAGTTTTTGCATTGAGAAAATCTTTGTTTGCTCGTATTGGAAGTTTATCATTTTTCAAAAGTATTATAACGCATATAAGCTGTCCTAGATGAGTTTTGGCTTTTTATGCCATTTACGATTTTTTGTGCATTAAATGAATTTCTGGCATTTTATCGCAAGAGAAATACAATAATACCTAAATGGGCTCCAGAAATTTGGGAATTTGGCCTGGAGTCCTTATTTTGGTGCATCACTTCCACATAAATAGGCCAACACATTCTAAGAAACTATCATACACATTGTCCACAAAGTGTAACATCCTCCACACACTTCCATAGGACTTGGTGTATTCTTTCAAGTTTCTACACCGAGAAATCTTTGTTTGCTCGTATAGAAAGTTTATCACTTCCCAAAAGTATCATAATGCACCTAAGCTGCCCTGTATGAGTTTTGGATTTTTTGATACCATTTACGGTCTTTCTTGCGTTAAATGAATTTCTGGACATTTTATTGCAAGAAAAATTCAGTAATACCTAAGCGGGCTCCGAAAATTCTGGAATTTGGCCTGGAGTCCTTATTTTGGTGCACGAATTCCTCATAATTAGGCAAACACATTCTCAGAATCCTATCATACACATTGTTCACAAAGTGTAACATCCTCCGCACACTTCCAAATGACTTATTTTTCAGAGAAAATTAGTTCTATAGTATCGAAAGATCACGACTTCCAAAAAATACCATTGAAACATCTCGCTCCCGTAAAATACCACCAAAAGCTACAAACATAAACTGGAAACAACACTCTGTTAATTTTGGCACAAACGATGTTAGCTAGGACCAAAATACCCCTGACTTACTGAGGGTTACCAGTACCAGGAAACAAACACAAAGGAGTAGGAGCGGATCACACACCCTTAGCAGCTCAGCTCTGTCCTCGATGCAATAGGGCACAAGCACAACAAGCAGCTTGCAGTTGCAGGAAGGACGTCTTTGCCGTGCGAAGGCTCGTAGCTGAACATCAGCATCTGGCCGTTCTCCGATGCCACTCTCTCGGCCAGAGGCCGCGGGTCTGGGCAATCGTAGTTGTGGTTGCCCACCTGCCTGTACACAACGTCAGCTGCGCACTGTGCTCGAGTAGCAATTCTGAGGAGAAGGTGCGGCCGCTCCTCCATGCCACGGTGGTGGGCGGCGAGCCCCAACCGGCCAACTGCGCCGGCGGGCCTAGTCAAGTCCGCACCCTCAGCCTGGGAGCAACCGTTCACCAACAGGCGGAGGCCGGATCCACGATGCACAACTGCACTGCACATGGACAAGCTACCGCAGCTGCCAGCATCAGATGGAAGCTTTACGCGAGCAAGAGGATAAGCTGGGAAGGATAAATATGACATTTCAAATCTGGTATGTTCGTCAAAGGGATACAAATAACTCTTCGGTGAGCAAAATGTAACAGAGTGGTATATTTAGTTAACGTCTACAGATTTTGATGGTACTTTACGAAGACATACTCTTTTAATGGTATTTTCCAGATGTGGTAATGTATCAGTGCTATAGAAACAATTTTCCCAATTTTTCAAGTTTCTGCATCGAGAAATCTTTGTTTTCTCGTAAAGAAAGTTTATCACTTCTCAAAACTATCAGAATTCTTATAAGCTTCCTTGGATGAGTTTTGAATTGTTTCGATACCATTTATGTTTTTCTGTGCATTAAATGAATGTCTAAGCATTTTATCATAAGAAAAATACAGTAATACCCAAACGGGCTCCGGAAATTTTGGAATTTGGCCTGGAGTCCTTATTTTGGTGCATCACTTCCACATAAATAGGCCAACAAACTCTAAGAAACCTATCATACACATTGTTCACAAAGTGTAACATCCTCCACACACTTCCAAAGGTATATTCTTTCAAGTTTCTGCAGAAATCTTTGTTTGCTCGTATAGAAAGTTTATTATTTTGAAAACATGTTGTAATGCATATAAGCAGCCCTGGGCGAGTTTCAGAATTTTTTTGATACCATTTACGGGTTTTTGTGCATTAAATTAATTTCTGAACATTTTATCACAAGAAAAATACAGTAATACCTAAACAGGCCACGGATATTCTGGAATTTGGCATGGAGTCCTTATTTTGGTGCATGACTTCCTCATAATTAGGCCAAAACACATTCTGAGAATCCTATCATACACATTGTTCACAAATTGTAACATCCTCTACACCTTTCTATAGGACTTGGTGTATTCTTTCAAATTTCTGCATTGAGAAAAACTTCGTTTGCTCGTATTGGAAGTTTATCATTTTTCAAAAGTATTATAACGCATATAAGCTGTCCTAGATGAGTTTTGGCTTTTTATACCATTTACAGCTTTCCATGCATTAAATGAATTTCTTGGCATTTTATCGCAAGAGAAATACAATAATCTCTAAACGGGCCCCAGAAATTCGGGAATTTGGCTTGGAGTCCTTATTTTGGTGCATGACTTCCTCATAATTAGGCCAACATATTCTAAGAAACCTATCGTACACACTGTTCACAAAGTGTAGCATCCTCCACACACTTCCATAGGACTTGGTGTATTTTTTCAAGTTTCTACACCGAGAAATCTTTGTTTGCTCATTTAGAAAGTTTATCACATCTCAAAAGTATCATAATGCACCTAAGCTGCCCTGTATGAGTTTTGGATTTTTTTTTTGATACCATTTATGGTTTTTCTTGCATTAAATGAATTTCTAGACATTTTATTGCAAGAAAATTCAGCAGTACCTAAACGGGCTCCGAAAATTCTGGAATTTGGCCTGGAGTCCTTATTTTGGTGCATGAATTCCTCATAAATAGGCAAACACATTCTAAGAATCCTATCATACACATTGTTCACAAATTGTAACATCCTCCGCCCACTTCCATAGGAATTATTTTTCAAGTTTCTACACCGAGAAATCTTTGTTTTCTCGTACAAAAAGTTTATCACTTCTCAAAACTATCAGAATTCATATAAACTGCCGTGGATGAGTTTCGAAATTTTGTTTTGATAATCCTATCATACACATTTTGGACAAATTGTAACCTCCTCTACACATTTTCATAGGACTTGGTGTATTCTTTCAAGTTTCTGCATTGAAAAAAATCTTTGTTTGCTCGTATTGGAAGTTTATCATTTTTCAAAAGTATTATAACGCATACAAGCTGTCCTAGATGAGTTTCGGCTTTTTATACCATTTACAGTTTTCCATGCATTGAATGAATTTCTGGGCATTTTATCACAAGAAAAATACAGTAATACCTAAACCGGCTCTGAAAATTCTAGAATTTCGCCTGGAGTCCTTATTTTGGTGCATGATTTCCTCATAAATAGGCCAACACATTCTAAGAATCCTATCATACACTTTGTGTGTAACATCCTCCACACACTTCCATAGGACTTGGTATATTCTTTCAAGTATTTGCACCGAGAAATCTTTGTTTGCTCGTATAGGAAGTTTACTATTTTTCAAAAGTATTAAAACACATATAAGCTGTCTTTTTTATACAATTTATGGTTTTTTGTGCAATAAATGAATTTTTGGGTTTTTTATCACAAGAAAAATACAGTACTACCTAAACGGGCTCCGGAAATTCTGGAATTTAGCATGGTGTCCTTATTTTGGTGCATGACTTCCTCATAAATTGGCCAACACATTCTAAAAATCCTATCATACACATTGTTCACCAAAGTGTAACATTCTCCACACACTTCCATAGGACTTGATGTATTCTTTCATGTTTCTGCACCTAAAAGGACCTTGATGTCGCTTAGAAGGGAGGGGTGAATAGGCGAATCTGCAATCTACAAAAACATAAACCTCTATCAGCAGCAGAATCGGTCAGACAGGTTCCTAAAACCAGTCAGACCGGTTTGCTCTCATAGACAACCAATCAAATAGAACACAACCCTCTAAGAATTCTAGCACAAACCACTTTAGATGATAAGCTTCAATTTGTGTTTCCAGGTATATTTATGAAGCTCCTGCACACAGCACAAGCACACTAAAGTAGATAGATGCAGAATTACAAGTAAATACTAGAATTGACAAATGTAAGGAAACAGAGGCAACACACAAGGATTTGTTTACCGAAGTTCAGATTCACTTTTCACACAGGCTTGTGAATCCTAGTCTCCATTGAGGTGCTCACGAAGAGCTGGGTTGTCACCGAACCCTTTTCTAACATAATCAACCACCAAGGAGGATTGAGTTTACTTACTAAGTTCCTCACCAAGAGGATGGGTAACACAAACTTCCGGGGCACAACCACAACAAGACCATGTGCTCCACAGCGACGCCTAGTCGTCTAGGAGCAAATCTCCAAGAGTAACAAATGATTCACGAGTTGCTCTACACCACCACAAGTGCTCAAGGTCAGATTGCTCACCAAAGCTCACACACAAGTCTCTCTCTCTCAACCCAGCTCAAAAAATTTCACAAGGATGCTCAAATCTCACAAAGAGAGGTTGGGGAGAGCTCAGCTGGCCTCAAGAAGGTGTGAAACACGCACAGAACCAGTAGCACCTCAAAGAGGAGCACTTGGGTATAAATACCCAAGTCCAACAAAACTAGCCGTTTTTCTGTCAGACAAAACCGGTTAGACCGGTTTGCCAAACCAGTCAGACCGATCAGACCAGTTTTCAAACTCAACTAGCCGTTAGATACTCAGAGGCCCGGAACCGATCAGACCTGTTCCCAAAATCGGTCAAACCGGTTTTGGCCAGACAACCCCACTAAGTTAGATTATCTAGGCTAGACTCTCATGGGTTTGACTCGAGCACTTTCAGTGAATGTATTTCAACCAATGTTGCATGCCTCTTGATAGTATGGCACACTTAAACTCAAGACATATAAATAAATCATATTTGGCCTCAAGAAGGTGTGAAACACGCACAGAACCAGTAGCACCTCAAAGAGGAGCACTTGGGTATAAATACCCAGGTCCAACAAAACTAGCCATTTTTCTGTCAAACAAAACCGGTCAGACCGGTTTGCCAGACCAGTCAGACCGATCAGACCAGCTTTCAAACTCAACTAGCCGTTAGACACTCAGAGGCCCGGTTTCAGTGAATGTATTTCAACCAATGTTGCATGCCTCTTGATAGTATGGCACACCTAAACTCAAGACATATAAATAAATCATATTTCAACCACTTGAGCTTGTATGTTGAAGATCATGCCAATACTTAAATATTCTTCACTTGAGGGCTTTCAACATTGCATATCAACTGAGCAGATCAACCTTGAGCTGGTGTTTACGATTTTCGATAGCTTTTGTTTGAGTTCACTTTAATCTTTAAGCCACTCCCTTTATCAACCAAAACATATATATGCATTGCAATGCCTTTCTTGACAAGATTTGGATATGATACATCGAAACCCCTGGATACTAGTTAATTCACCTTATTAATATGCACATGGTTATAAGTCGTCACTTAACCAAAGCTTGCTTAGTCCCTCGCTCTAGTGTTGGCGGTCGTTAGTGGTACACTTTTAGTGCTATTTTGGTGGTGTTTTTGGACCAATTCATATACTAACCCGCCACTTGGCACTTGAAATAACCCCATTTTCACATATGTGTTGTGTTTTGGAGCATGTTGTGTTTTTGCAGGAAAACGGCCTAATTTGGGGGCATTTATATTCAAAGTCCAAAACCAACTACGAGCCCAAAAGAATCGAGCCTAGCGGAGGGAGCCCAACCAATGGACCATGTGGGCTTTCATAGCCCAACTCATGGTCCTAGGTGTCCACCTGCAATGAACCTTGGGCAAGAGAGACTTAAGCATGAGGGAATTGAAAATTTAGAAAGTTATCCACGAGATCAAGTCAACCTCAGAGATATTCCCGCAGCCCAGGACAATATGATCATTCGGTGCAGATTCGGAGATTTAAATGGCCTCTAATGACAAAACGTTGAATATCAAAGTTGTAGCCATCGTCGAGATTTTCAAATTGGATATATAGGAAGCATAATGTGGAATATAGAGCTAGGAGATATGACCCCCGAAATGCGTGCTGCGCAGAGAAGTCCGAGATCAGATAGATTATCTTCCGACGCTATTTTGGGGATCTTAACTTCATTTCCAAGGAAACTGATGAATACCAAAGTTGGAGATAATTTCGTGCTACACAATTTAGAATCTGGGTTTGCCCTATGTGGAGTCCGGACATGGTAGATATGATGTCAGGAAAGAAGGGCTGCAAATTAGAAAAATCTGGACGAGTCCGGACATGGTATTTATACCCAAGGCTCCCCTAGGGTATAAATAAACCCCCTAGGCGTCCTCAAGAGGGGAGAGATTCAGATCTATTCACGAGAAGGCGACGCGAAGAGGGACACACACCGAAGGAAGCCAACGGCCGCCATAAGTCTTCGAGGTTGCCTAGGAGATGGCTTAGGCCATGCCCTAGCCGCCATGGTTGGCCCTGTGTGGTGAAGCCATGGTGGAGTTTCGGAGCCATATCAAGGCATAAGTACATTCGATGGTGATATCAATCTACTTGTCTTGTTTACTTTGATATTCTAAGATGCATGCTTTCTCATATGCCTAGCTAGCATATGTTCTTAGTAGGAATAGATCTAATCGTGGTGATTAGTCTATGCCCTGCGGATACATTTTAGTAGTGCGTAGGAAGTCGGCGTGATTATCCTCCTGTTGTGACAGCATGCGGGAGGGCAAAAATCGAACGATTGCGTAATGTTGAGTAAGATCGACGGCGAGTACCATGGGAATTGTTGCGCGGCCACCAAGAGGAGGAGCTTCAAGTAAAGAGCACTTGGTGGGCAGTTGTGGTAAAGCTTTGAGAATCCTTAGGCGTTGACGCGCACCTCACAAGGGCGCCCATGCACTACAAGGTTTTGGCACTAATGCCACAGACGTTTTTATACAACACTCAAGTTTCGTTGCAATACATAGGTTTATTGCGACAGTTGTTGTTTTTTGTTGCGATAGGAGGGCATATTACCACCAAAAGTATAGTGTTGCAATTAAATATTTTTTGGCTGCGATAAGTAGGATATATTGCGACGAATATTATTTTGTTGCAATTTTGGCAATGCTATTGCAACGATATTTTGCAATGGTTGCAATAGTTGGCCATGTTGCAATGATTATAACATGTTGCTATTAGTGCTATTGTGTGTTGCAAAAGAGTCTAAAGATATAGCAACGAAAACAAGATCGTTGTGATTGAAACCTTGGATATAGCAACGAGAATCAATGACGTTGCAAATGATATTGCAACACTAACCTAAATCATTGCAAACGCTAACCTGGTGATGTATGTTTTCCTTACGTATTAATACAGGTATGCTTATAAACAAAAAAACTCCTTCCTCACGAGTACAGAGGCCGCCCGTAGGCCAAATCGGCCCTTCCACCGCCGTCCCCATCGCCGTCCCCATCTCCCTCCCTGCCTACGTCACCGCACCAGCGTGGATCTCGACACTGGCAGTCAGAGTCACGGCGGCCGCTGCTGGATCCACGAGCTCTGCGACGAGGTGGAGGTGAGGCGTCCATCCTGGAGACGATTCGCGATGAGAGGTTGCTCCTTCCCCTTTCCCATTTCCCTAATTCCTACATTTCATTCCCAATCTCAGTTTTGCTTTGGCTCCCTCTCTCACTCAGAGGCAGATGCCACACTGGAGGCCGGGATGTGGCCGAGATTAAGACAAGGCGACGAGCCACCGCATCTCCGTGCTATGACGACCCCCTGTCTTGGCCCCGTCGCCCAGCGGCCCCCGAGCCCAACTCACCGACACAAGAGGAAGTTCTGATTCAACCAAAGCGGAAGTTCCCCTTTTTGGTGTTCTCTGTTGGAATGGATTGCCCATGATATGGCGAGGCTCTTGTTAAAGTTGTGTGCGATTCAGAGTTGATTCGGTTCAGCTTTGGTTGAATCCTGGTGAGCGCAGCATGCTGTTTCAGAAACAAATGTTCATCCGATTGATTTTAAGTTCGAGGCTGAATTGTTTATCGTGTAGTTGCACTCTTCTCTAGTTTTTAGATACAAAACTTTGATCTTTCTTTTCCTATGTTGGTCACCAGTAATTTTTGTTAAGTAGTGGCAACTTGCTTAGTGTCTCTTCCTGTGCCTGGTTTCCTATGTCTCTGCTTCATACAGTTCATCATTTGCAGCTCCAGTTGGTGAGGAAAGCTCGTGATGACAAGATGCTTGATTTAGCCATAGTTAGCTTGTGATAGGTGCAGGAGCAGGATTCAGGGGGTGTTTAGTTCACCCATTTTGCATAACGTTTTGCATAATACGCGCTTCCCAATGCACTTTTTCTCTCTGTAAACACTATGCATAACGCAAAAACACTATGCATAACGCCGGAACTAAACACCCCCTCATTGCTGTTATACGTGATTGTGAATTTTCTTTATCCCTTTTTTATTATTGAAAAACTGCATCACGTTGCTTAGATCTTGACCTTCTATATGTATTATTACTCAAGCAACTGATATGTGGATATATAAATCGGCAGCCATAAACCCTTCCCACCATGAATTTACAAATTCCATGATTGTTGGCTTGTGTCTTCTAAAAATTAAGGATGACTCTTGGTTCGACTTGCATAATGAGTTCAGCTGTTACTTAAATTCCTTCCATGGAAGCACCCTATAACATAGTTAAGTGATTTGTCCAGCTAGCTATAAGTTCTTGCATACTTAATTACATCACAAGTGGTGATGAATATTTCTCCTCAAATATTGTGACTGCAAAGTTTTTCTTTGCAGTTATCGTCATATTGAACTAATCTATTTATTATAATACAAAAACATATATCACATAGGGAAGGCAAGAATTATTGTGCGTGATCACTTTGGCTCAATGGCACTCTATAGTGTTGTTATCTTAATTTTAGATGTTGACCATCTTTACTTTTGTTTGCTAATTATTTTATGTTTTTACTTTTGTTTGCTAATTATTTTATGTTTTCCCCTCACTGTTCTCAGGTGCAAAATCTTCTCATGCAGATGCTGAGATCCTAGTTTTGCCTGATGCCCAACATGTGATATGATTTACTTTTCCTTTTACTGAATCCAAATTCCTTGCAGCAAACCAGGTTCCAAGCTATGTCGGAGAACATCATTTCAAAGAATATCCTTTGCAATCATTTCCCTTTTGCAGTTCTGTTCTTTTGGTCTATCCAACTTATTAGTATGGAAAGAAGATTTGCATCCCAACTATTTTAGATTCTGCTAACTTAAAACTATCAATAGTATAGCATTTACTATATTAATAGTATAGCATCGAACTGTCATTACTCATATGTGTATGTTTGAATATTTTAAAAGGAAGAGACTGATTTGGGACTAAAGTTAGGAGTTCTTATTCAAGTTCTAGTGCTGCAATTGAGTTGTGGATAGCTGTAATATACTTCTCATAATTTGGGTGATAACCATTTCACCAATACTTGAGCACTGTACTTTGCCTTGAAGGCTTGAAGAGTATATTAAACATGATGATGCCTGAGACATTTTAAAATTTTGACTTTATGCATATTAGGCCTGCAGCAGTGATTTTATTTAGCTCATTGTTTCAATCATTCATGACTGATATGAACAAGCAGCTTGTATGCTTCAGCATCCTTTCCATTTGAGCTCTAGGATTAGTATGCTTGTGCTTGAGCTTTTATCTTTAGTATTCATTAAATCTTGCTGCTTTTACTGTTTGGCTTTTTTTTACTTGTTATAGTAATTAGCTTGCCCTTTAATTTAGTAATCTTTGCTCTGGCTATTTGATACTTATATATGTGTAGCAAGTGTTTGACGTATGTAGCTCTATTGCTTTGCTTGGTTATTATTTCATATGTTTTACTAGATGGCTGAAAAGGGCATGGTTATTCCAAATGGTGTTGAGCCCCAAATTTCTTTTATACATGATTGAAAAGGACTTGCTGTTCACTATTTCTCCTTTCCAACTTAGGTTATGTTTGAGCAGATGCTGGTCACAGAGCTAGTACCAGTTGGACAAGAGCAACATTTTTTCACTGAATTACATAGAACTTTGTCAGCTGTCATGTTTGTTTTCCTTTCATGAGCATTTAGAAACTAACTCTGAATTGTGCTTTGGTTGAACAACAACTGGTATTTGGTGCCAATTCAAATTTTGCTGCAGATTCATTCCAAGACAAATTATAATCGTGATTATAATTCTCTCATTTTACTTGGCCTTTTCATTGATTCCTTTTTATGCGCAGAAACTACTAGAAGGTTTTGGGAATGCTAGAAGGCCTTCAACCTTCAGGTGAAGTAAAGTTAAAGATCATGAATGGTGGGAGGCATGGCTGGAGTGATCAAAATTATAGATGCTTATGAATGTATATGTTTTCTTGAAATTTTACTTTTGGGAGTGATGGATCGATGGACATCTTTTTTGAATATTTTGTAGCAGCGATATCCTGTAAGCATATAGCAACACCATATTTCGTTGCGTTAACCTGCAAACATATAGCTATGCAATATTTCGTTGCGATACCTTGTATGCATATAGCAACGCCATATTCTGTTGAGACATCCCTTAAGGATATAGCAACAACTAGCAGTTCGTTGTGATATCCTCTTATGATATTGTAACGACATATTTCGTTGTGATATCCTATTATCCTATTGCAACATCATAGGCGGCATATTGCTATTAATCTATTGTGTTCCAATAACGTTTTCTCATAACACGCCCTCGTTGTTGCAAAAACAAATGTAGCAACGACGTCACATCGTTGCAATTATAAATATCGTAACGTCAATGATCGTTGCGACTTCAAGCAATTGCCACGCCACATGTCGTTGCAACAAGTCACACGTAGCGCAATGCCTTACAAAACCAATGCAATACCCTATCGCAACGCCTTTTTATGCAACGGCTTAGATTTGTAGCAACGCCCAGAAAGTGTTGCGATACATCCCTGTTGCAACGAAAAGACCCATATTGCAACAATTTTGAGGTGTTGCACGAGTGCCAAAATTTTGTAGTGATGGGAAAGTTCTTAGAGACGACTCTTTATCATGGTACGAGATTAGATTGGTTACCATTTTGGTCGGAGTTGCAACCTGAAGACGGTAGGCTTGTGCTATTTTTGGTCGTGTTACTTCATACCGGGTGGATGAGATTCATTCATAATATTCATATCAAACTCATGTTCACCCTCGTATGCAATCTATGCTTTTTGTTAGGATTAGACCCGTTCGGCTAGACATAAAACTCAAGGTAGTTCACTATCGATCCACGATTGATAAACCTTGGGGGAATACTCTAAGGGAAGAGCTACGATGATCCGTGCGCTTGCGGTTCACAATTGGCGCGTCTAAGGACTGTCAACAGGCTTTTCTAGCGCTGTTGCCAGGGATCGGCAACTCGAACCCTATGGCGATCTATCTAACTTTTTGGACAAACCCTAATTTTATTATTGCATATATCCTGTGTTTCTTGTTTGTGTCCATGAATACAGGTAAAACCCTAGACACAAAGTGATCGAGAAGTTCTCAACATCCGGACTTTGGCAAGTCCAATCTCGCTCAAACAAGTTGATGGCTACGAGAAGATCCACTCTTTAGTGGTAGGTGCTAAATTTTGTTAGTGGCCCATCATCCGCTATCGAGCCCACACCCAAAACAAATGAAGATGAACAAGGTATATCACTGTGTCAATTGATTTTTAAAGACTAATGTCTCTTGGAGATTTATTTGTCCAAGCTATAGGTGATGAATCATGTCCCGAAGAAGTCGTGAGATCTGATCATCAACATCTCTGGAAAGCCCATGATCAGAGAGGTACCATGGAGGAAAATTAAAAATTATGAAGCTCCATCAAGTCTTCTTTCCAACGCATCAAGAATCGCAAATTTTGGAGATCAGTGCAAGGAGTTATGTTAAAATCTTTCAACACTACGCGTTCTAAAATCAGCTCAGGACAGAACGTAGTGCCGGAGTAAAACAAGCGTAACTCTTTTATCCGGAGTCCATTTGGAGTGAATGAGCATTTGTTGGAAAATAAATTTGATGCACATCGCAATGGAGTAGAAGTTTGGTACATGTTCTGCACTAGACAAAGAGGAATTCAATGAAGAAGAGACGGTAGCAAACAACGGAGAAGGTGATGATGTCAAGGGATGATCGGAGGGCCTTGAGGATGAAAGATGATGATTTAAAGTTGATCAAGACTGGAGAAAACAAGATTAGAAACACCATGACACCACCAATCTTCTCAAGTAGGATGCTCAAAAAGATTCTAATTTAGTGATGCTACCAGGGAAGGAAACCGCTCAGATCATTGACATAAAGTGCGAGAGCCCCCTACGATCCTGGCACCCTGGGTAAAGCAAGAACTATGGAGAGACACATCATTGAAGCCATCCTTCCCGCTGGTGAATCAATGGTGATGACCTTGAAGCCTAGGGATGCACAACACGACGCTCCAAAGACCACAAGATCATGATCATTAATATCTCAGGATCAATTCACAAGAAGGTACTGTTCGCATTATAATTCTGCACAACCTCTGAAGAAAACAACAGAATATTTTTGTATATTTAAAGGCCCCATGAAGTTCAGGTTCCAAAGAATCAGGAATCAAGTCAATCGGAGATTTCTATAGGCTGTTATGATCAAAACATCGAAGGTCATGCATTCTGAAATTTTCTGGACAGCACACAGCGCTAAAGTAAAATGGACATAACTCTCTTATTTGAACTCCGTTTAAGATGAATGACCACTCGTGGGAAAGGTAATTTCATAAACTTTTCAATAGATCTATACTTTGGTATATGTTCTGTTCTGGACGTAGGGGTAAATCCATGTAGAAGAGGCAGCAGCATTACGATGACAACAAGACGAAGGAGATAAGGATGACAACAATAAAGAGGAGTTTGGGCAATACTTTCATGAAGCGTACACGATCAAATTAGCTTAGAACAAAATGAAAACCTCTAGAACATTAGCATATGAAGACACAAGCCGGCGACATTCCATACATGAAGATGTTGGAAGTAAATCACGATGGATTACAAAAGGTGACATCAAGCTGCATGGATACTTCGTATTTTCGCACGAAGGGCCATGGCTTCACAACAATAAGAAGGTATGTGAGAAAGTCAAGCTCTATGACTTTAAATGAAGTGCTTTGCGGGAGCAACCCAATCTTTTTATTTATTATAAATAGTAAAATGACGGTCTATATTGTGCCCTTTGATCGAAAACATCAAGTAATATTGTACCATTGCTCCAATAAATGCCGCAACACCTTGTTGTTTGTTCTAAAAGATATTGAGGGAGCACCTTGTTATTTGATCTTGGAAAACTTGTAGACACTTTTTGTGTGCCTATTGGTGTTTAGAGTCTTTTTCTTTGTGTTTTTGTAGAGAGATTTATGAAGTATGGCACCACCCTTTGATTCTAAACTTGTGGCTAGTTAACTTAGGCTTTCTTTTGCTTTGTTCTAGATCACCTCCACAGCATGTCATATCATTTTGTTTCACCTCATGTTGCATTGCATTTTCATGTTGTTACCCTATTGCATGTGCATTCGCATTCGTTCCATCATTTGTGAGTTAGCTTGGCTTCCTTCTAAAAACTATATGATGATTGCTTTCACATCCATGTTAATGCTTGGATGTCATTTTCCTTTTGCAATCTTGTGTAAACGTGGTGATTAGACTTGGTTGTTGACCTGGTTTATAAACTTTGCGATGCGCTTTATTTTTCTTGCACCATAAAGAATTATTGACCTTGAGATGAGCATGGTGTTTTGACCTTGGTTAGCAAATCTTTATGGCTATGGAGAATTAGGCAACCAAGTTGTAAACATGGTGTTTAGAACTTGGTGAAAACATTGTCTTTGTTTGTAAACCTTCCTTTCATTTGCATTCGAACCCGCACACACGTACACTCATTAGGTTTCTATTTTTTCTTTTACTAAGTTAGCTTTGCCACAAGTTAAGGTTTTAGGGATGTCATTGGTTTGTTGGCATTTTCTTATACTCCCGACCGTTACCCCGGGGTAGTTTGCATGTTTCAAAATTGTTTTGCAGGCATAACAAAAGGATCCCATGAATTGATGTCTAAAGAATTGCAAATAAACTCGTTAATATCTCCAAAGTTCGAAAGACGCCGCTGTTTTTATCAGACTTCTGCACATGTTCAGAGGTGTACAAGGAAGGAAAAATTGATATTTAGAGATTCCATCAAATTCTTGTTCCAACGCATCCAAGATCAACAAATTTGAAGACCTGTACAAGGAGATATGTCAAAAAATTAGACGCTGCGCGTTCTGAAATCACTCGAAATATATTGCATCGCTGAAGAAAAATGGGTGTATCTCTCGAAAAACGGGTGTATCGAATGGAACTCGTTGGAAAGGGAATTTCGTGCAACATGCACTGGAGCAAGGGTATGATACATATTCTGTTCTGTACATAAAAGAAAAATTCGTGGAATATGAGCAGCAATGAAGGACGACAATGAAGGAGCTGATGGTGAGAAAAATGATTAGGACCAAGGCTTAGTAACAAAGAGAAGAAATTGAAGGACACATGAGGCAATGAAGGTGCAGAAGCATAAAGACAATCTCCATACACATGGCAATAGGACTTCATGAACTACAAGAAGGTTCACCTTCCTCTTCTACGCTTTAGCAACACGCTTAGCATGGGGGATGATTTGTGGGACGAAGAGAAACAAGCCACATGGAGTACAAAGATCATGGTCACCATAAGATGCTCAAGATTCTTCTTCCATGCTAAGCACAATGCTTAAGCATGGTGGAGGCCACGCTACACGTCAATACAAGCATTGAAAAGGACAGCAACCCTCCCTCAATCTTCTCTTTGTCCATCTCTTTTTAAATGCCTGTATATATATATATGCCATCGACCATAGGTTAGAAACCTTTGTATATCTCTCTTATTAATAACATGGCTACTAGGAGGACAACCTAGTTTTGTTAGTTTTATTTTCAATAAATGTATCACGATCACTTTTGCGCGCACCACAATCATATCAATTGTGTAAGTTTTTGCTTATGGAAAAGTGATGAAAGTTGCCGCCTTATTTCACCTACATGATGTTGTGCACGACTTGTCTATTTGCTCTCTATAACATGATCTTAAATTGATTTAAATACCGACTCTTTTATTGTGGAGGTTAAATGACTAAATTCTGGACCCACATATATATCATTGCTCTTTGATTTAAGTTTACCAATGACCTTACACCTTGTGTTGTTTTATTAAAAATTAATTCCTATGCTATCTACATTTGTGAATCTCTTGCAAAGTTCTACCTACAAAAGCTTTATACTTGTATGCTCTTTGATGATGAAACCTTTAGTTTGCAAACTTATATTTTGATGAGATGGATTAGGATTGATTTCTGTGGTTCAAGACTAAGAAGCTGGCCATTCCTTTGTGTAACTTTTTCATGCTAGCCCTTTTTGTCCATGCATTGTGAGTTTTCACATTGAAAATTTCACAAACTTCGCTGGGCATCCACCCTACACCAAAAATATCTTTTTGTGATTACCTCCTTGACCACAACCCAATTTGAGTATGGAATAAAGTTCTCGATGGAGATTCAGATATTTTGCAAAAAGATTATTGATTTTATACTTACTTCAGCAGACATTTTTCCCTCTCTTTTATGCTCGAGGACGAGCACTGTTCAAGCATGGGGGGAGGAGTCATTGCTGAGTAAGTATTATGTTGCAAAAGTTCTGAGGAGCAAAAAGAAAAAAAATGATGTTGAAAAAGAGAAAGGAAAAAGAAAGAAAAAAGAGAAAAAGAGAAGAATGAAAAAAGGAAGAAAAAATAGAAAAAAATAATAAAGGTGCTCATCGGTTCTTTTTGCTTCATAAATTTCCAAGTGCCTTGAAGATAAATCCATACTCAAAACTTTCAACCACGTGCATTCCGATAACGAGAACTTCATTTGTGTCTCGGGATCACCCTTTGCCACTTGCACATCTCCACCTATCTAAATGTGTGTGTTTCATCCCTCTCTCTCTCTCTCTCCAACATTTATTTTCCATGGCCTTTTTGATGAGTTTTGGTAATTCCAATAAATCTCTCTCTTAGTTTGACAATATTTGAGATATAATAATTTGCTAGGATTGTTTTTACCTACCAAACTCCACATAAGCCTTCCACTTTTATATATGAGTAGAATAGGTTGAGAATAATCTAGTATAGGCTTGAGTGATTTGACGAGATGAGTGTTTCCATGAGATTGTGCAAGAGAATCTCACTTATGTTGGATATGCATCTTTTTGAAAATTTTTCATGATGGAACAAGGTAACGGTTTGAAGTTCATTTAAGTTTAAGAGCATTGCATTTATTTATTATTGTGGCTTGTTCTTTATTGCTAGTCTATCTTCCATAATGAAAAAGAAGCCGGTCACAACTCGAACTTTAAAGCTAAATTCTTAAGAGAGAGCAATATGTCTTGTTATGTATGACTAAATGCAGGGATGACATTGAAAGGCAATGCTGATTTCCCTTTAAGCAAGAATTGACTTACTCGAGGACGAGCAAGGTTTAAGCACGGGGTGATTGTTGGCGGTCGTTAGTGGTATACTTTTAGTGCTATTTAGGTGGTGTTTTTTGACCAATTCATATACTAACCCGCCACTTGGCAATTGAAATAACCCCGTTTTCGCATATGTGTTGTGTTTTGGAGCATGTTGTGTTTTTGCAAGAAAATGGCCCAATTTGGGGCATTTATATTCAAAGCCCAAAACTAACTATGAGCCCAAAGGAATCGAGCCTAGCGGAGGGAGCCCAACCAATGGACCATGTGGGCTTTCATAGCCCAACTCATGGTCCTAGGTGTCCACATTCAATGAACTTTGGGCAGGAGAGACTTAACATGAAGGAATTGGAGATATGGAAAGTTATCCTCGAGATCAAGTCAATCTCAGAGATATTCGCGCAGGTCAGGATAACATGATCATTCGGTGCAGATTCGGAGATCTAAATGGCCTCTAATGACAAAACATCGAATAGTAAACTTGTAGCCATCATCGAGATCTTCAATTTGGATATATGGGAAGCATAATTTGGAATATGGAGCTAGGAGATATCACCCCCGAAATGCATGCTATGCGGAGAAGTCCGGGATCAGACAGATTATCTTCCGATGCTATTTTGGGATCTTACTTCATTTCCAAGGAAACTGATGAGTACCAAAGTTGGAGATAATTTTGTGCTACAGAATTTTGAATCTGAGTTTGCCCTATTTGGAGTCCGGACGGGGGAGATATGACATCAGAAAGAAAGTGCTGTGAATTAGGAAAATCTAGACGAGTCAAATCTTATGGAAACCAAGTTTGCTTAACTCCCAAGTAAGGATCTCGTGGAAGAAAAGGTGGAGCATGCCCCAAGGCTCCCCAAGGGTATAAATACAACCCCTAGGCGCCCTCAAGAGGGGAGAGATTCAGATCTATTCACGAGAAGTCGACACGAAGAGGGACACACACCGAAGGAAGCCGACGACCGCTACAAGTCCTCGAGGTTGCTTAGGAGATGGCTTAGACCATGCCCTAACCGCCATGGTTGGCCTTGCGTGGTGAAGTGTTGACGGTTCATAGACGCGCCAATTGTGAACCGCAAGCGCACAGATCATCGTAGCTTTTCCCTTAGATTATTTCATCCAAGGTTTATCAATCCGTGGATCGACAATGAACTTACTAGGGTTTTCCATCTAATATAATGGGTCTATCCTAACATGAAGCATAGATTGCATATAAAGGATAAACCTATAAGATATGAGTTGTGTGTAGGTTGATCACACCCATGAACAAAGGCAAAGATTAGGCACAACCAAAGGGGTAAACGAGCCTATCGCCTTCTAGTCGTAGTTCTAGCCAATAAGAGTAGCGCATCATGCATGCATCTCATCCAAAGTGGCGTCGTCTCCCTTTGATGTATGCCCTAGGTTTCACCGAGTTTTGGTGGATGGATGTCTGTGCCTTCGAGTATCAGGGCTATAAATAGTACGAGGATGCTTCACGTCGAAGGGGAGGCCGAGGCGACGCAGCAAAACCCTAGTCCAGCTGGCCTAGGGGCCTTGGGCCAGCCGACCCACCCCCTAGGGCCCCAAATGCCCGAGCGCTCCATACGAAAGTTGTAGATCTTTTCGAGTCATGCAATTTTCTTATATATCTTGCCCCCATCAGACTTAAGATGAAGAAGATATGGCCCATATAAGCTCAGCATCTCTTGCGGGCCTATAGTCCAAAGTTGGTGATTGTAGCTTCCATCATCCAAAGTCTGGGCCTTTGCACATTCTTGGAGGTTGGTTCACCATTGATGAGCATGAACAAGATCCAAGTCACATTAGGTTTGGCCTTCATATTCCTCCATGCTACGCACGATCTTGATCTTCGTCCAAAAGTGCTCATTTATAGCTCAAAAACCTGCATAAACCAAAATCCTCCAAAAATACATGCATATGCAAAAACGGGGTTGTTTCACGTGCCAAGTGGCGGGTTAGTATATGAATTAGTCCAAAACCACCACCTAAATAGCACTAAAAGTGTACGTATAACGAGCATCAAGAACCCCCCATGCTTAAACCTTGCTCGTCCTCGAGTAAGTCCATGGTCTTTGCTTAACTAGGAAATCAGCGTTGCCCTTCAATGTCTTCCCTGCACTTAGTTATACACAACAAGACACATTGCTCTCAAGTGTTTAGCATTTAAAGTTCAAGTTGTGACCGGCTACTTTTCATTATGGAAGATATACTAGAAATAGAGAACAAGCCACAATAATAAATAAATGCAATGCTCTTGAACTTAAGTGAAATTTAGACCTTTACCTTGTTCCATCGAGAAGAGTTTTCAAAAAGATGCATATCCAACATAAGTGAGATTCTCTTGCAAAAGCTCATGCAACACTCATCTCATCAAGTCGCTCAAGCCTATACTAGATTATTTTCAACCTATTCTAATCATATATGAAAGTGGAAGGCTTATGTGGAGCTTGGTAGGTAGAAACAATCCTAGCAAAACATTATATTTGAAGTATTGTCAAACTAAGAGAGAGATCTATTGGAATTATCAAGACTAGTCAAAAAGGCCATGGAGAAAAAATGTTGGAAAGAGAGAGGGATGGAAAACACACATTTAGATAGGTGGACATGTGCAAATGACAAGTGGATGATCCCGAGGCACAAATGAAGTCCTCGTTATCGGATTGCACATGGTTGGAAAATTGAGTATGGAATTGTCTTCAAAGCACTTGGAATTTGATGAAGCTAAAAGAATTAAGGAGCATTATTTCTCTTTTTTTTGTTTCTTTCTTTCTTTCATTCTTTTTTCTTTTCTTTGTCTTTTTTTCTTTTTCTACATTTTTCTTTCTTTTTGCTGCTTAGAACCTTTGGCAACATAGTACTTACTCAGCATCCTCCCCCCATGCTTCCTCGAGCATAGAAGTGAGGGTTGATAATTGCTGAAGTAAGTACACAAAGTCCATCTTGATCTTCTAGAAAAGCACTTGAATCTTTAGGGAATTTCTTCGATGCCTCCCAAATTGATGTTCTCTAAATTAAGCTCTCGATTCTTGTGGATTTTCATCGAGAAAATGATCCATACTCAATTGTGGGTTGTGGTCAAGGAGGTAATCACAAAAAGATATTTGGGTTTAGGGTGGATATCCAGCAAAGTTTGCGACGTTTTCAGTGTAGAAACTCACAATGCACGGATAGAAAGGCTAGCAAAAAGAAGGTACGCAAAAATGGAATGGCCAGCTTCTTAGTCTCGAACCATAGAAATCAATCTTAATCCAACTCATCAAAATATAAGTTTGCAAATCTAAGAGTTTCATCATGATAGATCATGTATATGTAAAGGCTTTGGTAGGTAGAACTTTGCAAGAGATTCACAAATGTAGATAGCATAAGAATCAAGTTTTAAATAAAATAATACAAGGTGTAAGGTCATCGGTAAACTTAAATCAAAGAGCAACATAAGGAATATGTGGGTCTAGAATTTAGTCATTTAACCTCCACAAATAAAGAGGCGGTAATTAATCAATTTAAGATCATTTAATAGAGAGCAAATGGTCAAGTCATATACAACATGGTGTAAGTAGAACAAAGCGGCAACTTTCATCACTTTTCCATAAGCAAAGGCATTCAAAATATTGCATTGTGGTGAGCAAAAAGTGATGGCAATCCATTTTTTATTGAAAACAAAAACAAAACTAGGTTGTCCTCCTAGTAGCCATGTTATTAACAAGAGAGATATACAAAGGTTTCTAACCTATGGTCGATGGCATATATATATACAAGCATTAAGAAGTAGATGAACAAAGAGAAGGTTGAGGAAGAGTTACCGTCCTTTTCAATGCTTGCAATGAAGTATAGCGTGGCTTCCCCCATGCTTAAGTATTTTGCTTAGCATGAAAAAAGAGTAATGAGCATCTTGTGGTGAACACAATCATTGTGCTCTATAGGGCCTTTTCCTTTTCGTCCCATAAGTCCTTCCACATGCTTAGCATGTTGCTAAGCGTGGAAAAAGATGGTGAACCGATCATGTGATTCTTGAAGTCCTTCCACCATGTACTTGGAGATTATCTTTATGCTTCCCTTTGTTGCCTTAATTTTCCTTCAACCCCTTCCCATTGTCACTAAGCCTTGGTCCCAATCATTTCTCGTACCGTTATCACCTCCTTGCTTGTCGTCTTCATTGCTGCCCCATCTTCCATGAATGTTTTCTCCAAATCCAGAGCAGAACATGTACTGAATCCTTGCTCCATTGCAAAGTGCACAAATTTCTCTTTCCAACGAGTCATCAATTGCCTAAAACAGATTACGAACAAAAGAGTTATGCACATTTTATTCCAGCATTGCAATCTGTCCCGAGCTGATTTTAGAATGCGCAGCGTCCAATATTTTTGTCGTATCTCCTTATTTGGGTCTTCAAATTTGTTGATCTTAGATGCGTTGGAAAGAGAATTCAATGGAGTCTCTGAATATCCTCTTTTCCTTCCTTGTACATCTTTGAGCATGTGCAGAGTTTTTATGAAAATAACAGCGTCCCTTTCAATCTTCGGAGATGTTAACGATCTTGGTTTCAACTTTAATCATGAATTCATGGGATTCCTTCGTCATGCCTGCAAAACCATTGAGATGCATAAACTATCTCCGGGGTGACGGTCAGGAGTATAAGCAAATGCCAACAACCAATGACATCCCTAAGACCTTAACTTGTGGCATAATTAACCTAGTAAAAGAGAAAAAAATAAAAACCTAATGGGTGTGCGTGAGTGCAAAGTGAGTATGCCAATGAGAGGAAAGCATATAAGCAAAGACAATGTTTACACCTAGTTCTAAACACCATGTTTACAACTAGATTGCCGAATTTCTCTATAGTCATAAAGATCTATTAACCAAGGTTAAAACACCATGTCTATCCTAAGGTCAATATTTTCTTATAGCATAAGAAAAATAAAGCGCATTGCAAAGCTTATAAACTGACCAATGCAATGTAAATGCTAACAAGGCTTACAAAACTAAATGATGATGGTCCGCGATCATGTCTAAACACCATGCTTAAACAAGATTGCAAAGGGAAAATGCCCTGAAGTACTAACATGGATATGAAAGCATTCATCATAAAGTTTCCTGAAAGAGCCAAGCTAACAAATGCATGATGGAACGATGGAATGGATGCAAAATGCAAATGCAAAGAGTTAGAAAAAACAAGAGTTAGCAAGGTTTGAAAGGTCTTTCAATATTGTTCCACAATCAATTCATTCAAAAAAATAATTGCTTAGAGCGACAAAGCTTGGCCGGCCACTTCATAAGAATTGAAGCATTGCCGACAAAAAAATCATTCATAGAAAAGAACCGAACAACCTAGCTAATGAGGTTTAGGAGAAGGTTCATGGGTATCCTATATTTTTGGCTTAAAATAAGAATTTTGAAGAGAGAAGTCAAGTTTAGAAAATCTGCCTAAGGTGGCTGAAAACAAAAAGAAAAACAAAGGTTGTTTCATTGGGTGGAAAACAAATCCCATGATTTTAGGATGGCTATAGGTACGAGAGATTTTCCTAAGGGTCTAGGATCTCGTGGGGAGGCTAGTCAAAGTTTTCAGTTAGGACACAGAATAGAGAAAGACTTGGCTAATCCGAATGGTACAGCAAGCCAATCAACACAAGTCGATCCTATCCTTGTTGGCTCCGGTTTTTGGTGGGGGTGATAGGAAGGCTTAGGTGGGTTTAACAAAAAGTTAGATCAAAACAAAACATGCAATGCAATGCAAGGGTGAGAACAACATGGCATGAAGTGCAACATGAGACGGATGAACACAATGACATGACATGATGTGGCGGTCTAAAAATAAAACAAAAGTTAGCCTAAGTCAACTAGCCACAAGTTTAGGATCAAAGGGTGGTGTCATACCTCATATTTCTCTCTAAAAAACTTAAGAAAAAGATTCTAAGCACTAATAGCAATAGGCACACAAAAGGGTCTACAAGTTTTCCAAGATCAAATAACAAAGTGCTCCCTCAATAACATTTAGATCATACAACATAAAGTTGTGGCATTTATTAGCGCAATGGTACAATGTTATTTGATGATTTGATTAAAGAGCACAATATAGACCGTCATTTTATATAGATAATAAACAAAAGATTGGGTTGCCTCCCGCAAAGCGCTTTGTTTAAAGTCATAGAGCTAGACGTCTCATCTTGATTATTTTCATGCGAAGCCATGGTCTTTGTGCGAGAATCCAAAGTGTCCATACAGCTTGATGTCACCTTTTGTAATCTATCGTGGTTTGCTTTAAACATCTTTATGTATTGAATGTCGCCTTATTGTGTCTTCTATGCCAATGTTCTTGAGGATCTTTTTTTTGTTCTAAGCTTCTGAATTTGATCATGTACGCTTGATGAAAGCATTGCCAAAGCTCCTCTTCATTGTAGTCATCATTATCTCCTTTGCCTTGTTCTCATCACATTGCTCCAGCCTATTCTTTGTGGATTTTCCCCTGTGTCCAGAACAGAACATATACCAAAGAATAGATCTATTGAAAAGTTTATGAAATTACCTTTCCAACGAGTGGTCATTCATCTTAAACAGAGTTCAAACAAGCGAGTTATGCCCATTTTACTTTAGCGCTGCATGCTGTCCAGAAAATTTGCAGAATGCACGACCTTCGATGTTTTGATCATAACCGCTTGTAGGAATCTCCGATTGACTTGGTTCTTGATTCATTGGAACCGAAACTTCATGGGGCTTTTAAATATCCAAAAAATTCTGTTGTTTTCTTTAGAGGTTGTGCATAATTTTGATGCAAACAGTACCTTCTTGTCAATTGATCCGGAGATGTTGATGATCTTGATCTTGTGGTCTTTGGAGCGTCGTGTTTTGCATCATTAGGCTTCAAAGTCATCACCATTGACTCACCAACGAGTAGCATGGTTTCAATGATGTGTCTTCTCTATAGTTCTTGCTTTACCCAAGGTGCCGGGATCATAGGGGGCTCTTGTGCTTTGTATCGATGATCTGAGCGGTTTCCTTCGTTGGTAGCATCACTCAATTAGAAACTTCTTGAGCATCCTACTGGAGAAGATTGGTGGTGTCATGGTGCTTCTAATCTTGTTGACTCCAGTACTGATCAACTTCAAATCATCATCTTTTGTGTTCAAGGCCCTCCAATCATCCCTTGACATCAACATCACCTTCTCCGTTGCTTGCTGCTGCCTATTCTTCATTGAATTGCTCTTCATCCAGTGCAGAATATGTACCAAACTTCTACTTCATTGCAATGTGCATAAAATTCTCTTTCCAAAGAGTGCTCATTCACTCCAAACGGACTCCGGATGAAGGAGTTATGCTTATTTTACTCTGGCACTACGTTCTGTCCAAAGCGATTTCAGAACGCGTAATGTTAAAAGATTTTACCATAACTCCTTGCACCGATCTCTAAAATTAACGATTCTTGATGCGTTGGAAAGAAGACTTGATGGAGCTTAATATTTTTAAATTTTTCTCAATGATACCTCTCATCATGGGCAAAAAACTGGTCTCAACAGCAATCTTCCGGAGATATTGATGATTAGATCTCACGACTCTTCGGGGCATGATTCATCACCTAAAGCTTGGACAAACAAATCTCCAAGAGACATTAGTCTTTAAAATTAATTGACATGGCGGCATACCTTATTCATCTTCATTTTTTTTTGTATGTGAGCTCGATAGCGGATGATGGGCCACTAACAAAAGTTAGCACCTACCACTAAAGAGCAGATCTTGACGTAGCCATCAACTTGATTGAGCGAGATTTAGACTTGTCAAAGTGCGGATGTTGAGAATTTCTTGATCACTTTGTGTCTAGGGTTTTACCTGCATTCATTGGACATGAACAAAAAACATAGGATATATGCAATAATAAAATTAGGGTTAGTCCGAGAAATTAGATAGATCACCCTAGGGTTCGAGTTGCCGATCCCCGGCAACGGCGCCAGAAAAGCTTGTTGACGGTCCATAGACGTGCCAATTGTGAACCGCAAGCGCACGAATCATCGTAGCTTTTCCCTTAAAGTATTCCATCCAAGGTTTATCAATCCGTGGATCGACAATAAACTTACTAGGGTTTTCCATCTAATCTAATGGATCTATCCTAACATGAAGCATAGATTGCATATAAAGGATAAACCTATAAGATATGAGTTGTGTGTAGGTTGATCGCACCCATGAACAAAGGCAAAGATTAGGCACAACCAAAAGGGTAAACGAGCCTATCGCCTTCTAGTCATAGTTCTAGCCAATAAGAGTAGCGCATCATGCATCTCATCCAAAGCCGTATTTGAACTACTATCCTCCGGTCAAACCCCCAAAAGCCCCACCATACACGGGATCACACCCTGTCACGATGCTTCCTATCGGCGTGGGTAACTTAAGAGCACGTTTGCAAAGAACGTGTTGAACCTCTTGGTAAATCCGGTATGAACCTCTAGTCACCATGGCTACAAGATCATCCCAAGCAATCTATATGCATAATAGATTGAAAGCAAAGAAAACCCAAGAAAAGCACAAGATCGTAGAAGAAGGAATCGAGTCGCTAAAAGATCGGATGACATGAAGAACATTACTCGCATAATAGATGTATTAGATCATCACCTCCAAGCACATACCTTAGATGATCCACTACTAGCTCATGAACTCTGCCATGGCACAACCACGCAGGGAGGCCGTGGTGGCTAGGGTTGGCCTAAGCCCTCCCCTAGACAACTTTGAGGACTTGCGGCGGCATCGTCTCCCTTTGATGTATGCCCTAGGTTTCAGCGAGTTCTGGTGGATGGATGTCTATGCCTTCAGGTATTGGGGCTATAAATAGTCCAAGGATGCTTCATGTCGAAGGGGAGGCCAAGGCGGCGCAGCAAAACCCTAGGCCGGCCAGCCTAGGGGCCTTGGGCCGGCCAGCCCACACCCCTAGGGGCCCCAAATGCCCGAGTACTCCATATAAAAGTTATAGATCTTTTCAAGCCATACAATTTCCTTATATAACTTGCCTCCATCGGACTTAAGATGAAGAAGATATGGCCCATATTAGCTCAGATCTCTTGCGGGCCTATAATCCAAAGTTGGTGATTGTAGCTTCCATCATCCAAAGTCTGGGCCTTTGCACATTCTTGGAGGTTGGTTCACCATTGATGAGCATGAACAAGATCCAAGTCACATTAGGTTTGGCCTTCATATTTCTCCATGCTATGCACGATCTTGGTCTTCATCCAAAAGTGCTCATTTATTGCTCAAAAACCTGCGTAAACCAAAATCCTCCAAAAATACATGCATATGCGAAAACAGGGCTGTTTCACGTGCCAAGTGGCGGGTTAGTATATGAATTAGTCCAAAACTACCACCTAAATAGCACTAAAAGTGTGAAGCTGTGGTGGAGTTCCGGAGCCATGCCTTGAACTCATCAATGCATAAGTACATTCGATGGTGATATCAATCTACTTGTCTTGTTTACTTTGATCTTCTAAGATGCATGCTTTCTCTCATATGTCTAGCTACCATATGTTCTTGGTAGGAATAGATCTAATTGTGGTGATTAGTCTATGCCTTGAGGATAGATCTTAGTAGTGCGTAGGAAGTCGGCGTGATTATCCTCATGTGGTGACAGCATGCGAGAGGGAAAAGGTCGAACAATTGCGTAATGTTGAGTAAGATCGACGGTGAGTACCATGGGAATTGTGGCGCGACTACCAAGAGAAGGAGCTTCGAGTAAAGAGCAGTTGGTGGGCAGTTGAGGTAAAACTTTGGGAAACCTGAGGCGTTGACACGCACCTCGCAAAGGCGCCCATGGGAAAGTTCTTAGAGACGACTCTTTATCATGGTACGATATTAGATTGGTTACCATTTTAGTCGGAGTTACAACTAGAAGACGGTAGGCTTGTGCTACCTTTGGTCGTGTTATCTCATGTTGGGTGGATGAGATTCATTCATAATATTCATATCAAACTCATGTTCACCCTCATATGCAATCTATGCTTATTGCTAGGATTAAATCCGTTCGGCTAGATAGAAAACCATAGGTAGTTCACTGTCGATACATAGATTGATCTTGGGGAATACTCTAAGGGAAGAGCTACGATGATCTGTGCGCTTGCGGTTCACAATTGGCGCGTCTAAGGACCATCAACATCTAGTCATCTCGTTTTTGTTTCTTCACCACTTACCCTTGCCTCATCTAGTTTAGCTTTGCTTTGCCATCAAGTGAATTCCATTTGAAAGACTCTTCAAATGCTTGTTCTTGATTGATAAAGAATATCCTACACAATGCAAGCTTCCAATCATGAAGACCAATATGTAATACATAAGCACATGTCCTTTTATCATACATACATGAAGTCTTGCAATATCATCTTTCTTTGTCAAACAAGTCATCCCACAGTCTTGGAGACCCACATAGCATATCCCCAAGTCTTAGCTTCATCATCGCTTGTTTTGACTTGACACCTGGGTCACCTGGGTTGGTCCTGGCTGAGCTTGGTTGGCTTCTCTGTCCTGAATTTAATTTCACCTGGCTGACCTGGGTGCCACCTGGCTGAGCCAAGTTAGCTTCTCTGTTCTGAATTTAATTCCGCTGGCTGACCTAGGTCACACTTGGCTGAGCCAAATTAGCTTCATTTATTATCCTTTGCAGTGAGCATTATTTCTTCACACACTTGCTTGCTTGTATCAATGAATAGCCATATATTTTGATGAGCATATTAAACACAATGAATCATAAGAATGATCCCCTGCTCATCATCTCAAGCAAACAAGTTAGTCCTTTAATCGTTTTGTCATCAAAACTCACCAAAACCCACATAGGGCCTAGATGCACTTTCAATCTCCCCCTTTTTGGTGATTGATGACAAGCCGATTAAAGCTTACAGATAAAGCAATTAAATCATTTTGAATTCTCAGATATATCATGAGCTCTGCCTAAATATGTGCTTGGATTTGAATTTTTCAAATTTGGCCTCACATGCCAAAAGCACATATAAACATATGAAACCATGGGAGCTCCCCCTATATCCTAGAATCCATGGGGTGCAACAAGTATGTCTAACAAATATAAAAAACATCGTGATGCGTATGACAAGAATTTCATAACATAAAACAAAGCTGTATGTGTGCTGTCTGGGGTCAGACCGGTCTGGAGAACCGGTCAGACTGGTTCCCCCAGTTAGTACACATACAGAAGTAGTTATCACATCAAAACATGCATATCAAACTAAGACAGAGTCGCTTAATAAGCATTAAGAACTAAGAAGTACATCACACACAGTAGCACACATTACAAGTTCTCAAGCCCACAAATAGAGTAGATAGATTTGAATTTATTATAGTTCTCAGCGGACATACATCACACAGAAACCAGTCAGACCGGTTCCACCCTAAACATCACAATGAAATATGACTTTAATCCTTTCTTCTTCTCCCCCTTTGTCATCGATCATCCAAAAAACATGGAGAAGAGTCTTGCTGCTGCTGTCACCTACAATCCAGGCCAAGGAGCCCACTCGGAGGTGGGGTAAGGATCACCAAAGATATCTGTAGCAAACCTCTCAAACGGGTCAACCGTAGAGGGTGGGGGAGCTGCTGGTGCGCTGAACTGAGTACCAAAGACATCCTCTCTAGGAGCATCAAACGGAGGCGGAGGAGGCGGTGGAACTGAAGACGAAGAAGCTCCAAAGGCGGGAGCCAAGATATGCTCAAATTGGTCATAATAAGTGCCGGAGCTATACTGACCCACTCTTGAGACAACCAAAATTGGCACAGGCCAAGGCAGACCGGTCAGATCGGTTTGCTTGACCGGTCTGACCGGTCAGGCACCCAATGTTGCGGTGTTAGTGTTCTAATGGGCTGTAAGAATCGGTCGAGAGTTTGGAGGCGAAGCTACTGGATTGACCGAATGTTGCAGTGCTTGGGACTCAGGTGGACCGCAAGAGTCGGTGCAAGAGGGAAGACGATGGATTAAGCGCAAAAAGGAGAAGTCCGACCCAGACCGGTCTGATCGGTGTGGGGGACCGGTCAGACCGGTTGCCCTTTGTAATTCGACTAGGATTAGGATTTCGAGATTGTAACGAGTTGTAACTTGGTTTCCTTGCGGGACAAGTCCTACCCTCCCTATAAATATGAGGGGATTCCGCCGATTGAGGGTAACTCAATCGAATCTATCAAATCTACTACTTTTATCTTTACTTTTTGTACCCTTCAACTCTAGCTTTTCCAACCCCATATGCTGTTCTTCCTTCGTCTCCGCGACGTCTGAAGGCGTCCTAGGTGGCCTGCTGACCCTAGGGCACCCCTGATCATGTTCTCCCTGACGGATCCTTCCGAGAGGCATTTTTAGGGTTTGCTCCCATCTTCTCCAACGGTCACCGGTCTGACCGGTGCCCCTGACTGGTCTGACCGGTCGGCGCAGGGAAGCTGCGAGTAGCTCGTGTTACATGCCGCACGATCTAGCGCTCTCGTGTGTTGGCCTAATTCTGCGTCAACATACTTTTAGCGACTCCGCTGGGGAATAGAGATCTGGTTGTGCTGCCGATCTATCTAAACTCTAGCCAGATGGGTTTAAACACCGAATTCGATCTTGAGAACATCATCGTCGTGAAGGACGATGAATTATCTGCTGAAGATCGTCAAGGGCTCGAGGAATACATGAAGAAGAAGGCGGAAGAAGATCGCATCTACTACTTGTCGCACTTCAAGAAAGGCCGCAAGGGTGTGGTCACCAAGATCAAAGATGTAGATCCGAGTGCTTCATCTTCAGCAGCACCTCCTAAGGTACAACCCGATGAAAACTCTCACAAAGTCTTTATAAAGTACATGGAGGATAAGATGGCTGAGAATAATGTCAAATTGGTTAATTGGATGCATAACAAGTGCTTAGAATCGGAAGGCAAACAGCCTATGGCTGAACAACCTGCTGCCGATCCTAGTATTTTGATTCCTAAAATTCCTATTGTGCCTGATTTCAAAACACAGGCAGCAAAGCCCATAGAACCACCTATGTATGGCATGCCATTGAATTATTTCGAAGGCCAATCTATTACACCATCCAATCCAATACCTATTCGTCCTGCCGCACCTCAGCCGTTCGCAACTTTACCTAATTCGGCTGATTATGGTCAAATTAACAATGAAGTTGTGAATTCTACCCCACAAATTCCAAATTCTGGATATTCTGTACCCCCACTAGTACAAAAATTATTTTCACAATGCCCAGTACCTTACGAACTTTTCAGAAGGTTCGGCCAGCAAATACAGGGACAGGTGTCAGCCAATCAATCTGGCCTGCACCAACCGGTCAGACCGGTCTCCGGTACTGGTTAGACCGGTCTCCGGGACCGGTCAGACCGGTCCTGGAGGGTCATATGCGGCCAACCAGCTCGGGCCACACCAACCGGTCAGACTGGTGTCTGGAACCGGTCCGACCGGTCCTGGGGGTACAGACACGGGGAATTTGTTTCTTACTCCCGTGCAAAATACTCAACAGCCAAATTCACAGGATAATTCATTGGAGTATTTAGATAAGATTTTTTCTAAGTACAAACTTGATTTGGCTTCAGCTCTTAAGGAGAATTTGGGAGTAGATGTCAGGGATAAGGCTAGGTTATACCAAAAGCCTTATGTTCCTCGATTTGATTTAGTTCCTTTCTCTACTGGTTTTAGACTTCCTGATTTTGTCAAGTTTAATGGGGAGGATTCTAAAAGTACTTTTGAGCACATAAGTCAATACATGGCACAACTAGATGATTCTGGTTCTAGTGAAGCTTTAAAAGTGAGTTTATTCTCTTTGTCTCTAACTGGTACTGCTTTCTCATGGTTTGCATCATTGGCTCCTCATTCTATTACTTCATGGGAACAATTAGAGCAAAAATTTCGTGATCACTTCTTTTCGGGCAACAATGAGCTTAAATTGTCACATCTTACATCGGTTAGGCAATCACGCGATGAAACTGTTAATGACTATATTAAACGTTTCCGTGATACTAAAACCGTTGCTTTGGTGTGAATATTGCCAAAAAGGATCTTGCTGATTTGGCTTTGAATGGTTTACGTTCTCACATTAAGGAGAAATTAGAGGCCTTTGATTTCTTTAATGTAAACCAAGTGCATCAAAGAGCTTTGGTTGCTGAAAGTCGAAGCAAAGATTTAAAAGAAAGCCAAAGGACTCATCAGGTTAATGTGCATAATCTTGAATGTGATTCTAATAGTTCCGATGATGAGTTTTATAATGTGTTGGCCGCTGAATTTGTATGGCCAGCATCTAATAAAGCTTTTACTTGCACATCTCTTAAGCCGACTCATAGGAATCGGCAAGAGGAGATGAAGTTTACTTTTGATGTATCCAAGTGTGATAAAATATTTGATGAATTGTATAAGAATGGATATATCATATGCTCTTTTAATATTCCATCACCCGAGGAGTTAAAGCGGCGTGCTTATTGCAAGTTTCATAATTCCTTTTCTCATGCGACTAATGATTGCAATTTCTTTCGCCGACAGATTCAATCAGCCGTGAATGATGGACGATTGAGTTTAAATGAGATGCAAGTTGACAAGCGCCCATTTCCAGTCAACAACATGGGGGTTAATACCATGGATCTTCAGGACGCCAAGATGTTGGTTCGGTCGGACAATGCCGATGTAGCAGGAGGCAAGAATGTTGTGATTGGAGAACCAAGAAAGGTGATGGAACATGACAAAGTGCTTGGGAGAGAAGTTGTGCTTAAACAAGCTCTTGATGGAAAGAAAATCTTGACTATTACAGTGAAGACTTCTGAAGTCGGGGGGCAATCAAGCTCTCAAGCGCGGGATCAAAGGCTGGTTGTTCCTGCTGCTCAGGACAAACTGGTCAGACCGGTTGCCCTGACCGGTCAGACCGGTCCACCCCAGAGGCCGGTCCGAACATTTTTGCCTAAGCGTCCCGAAGTTGGCACTTGGAAGACCAATAAAGGTAAAGATCAGGGGAAGGCTTTCAAGTCAAAGGCGACCTTTGATCAGGTTATGGCTAAGCATATGCACAACGCGGCCGTTCAACAGGATCGGCTACTAAAAAAGAGATCAAGATCGCCACCAAGGAATTCTGGTATGAAGGAAGCACCAAAAAGACAGTGGGGTCAAGGCCCAAGCTTATCCAACAGTGCTGGTCCTTCTAGGCCATGGAGGACGTATCAACCTTCCTCTCCTCAACCTATTTGGAGAGATGGTATAATGTATGTGCCTTACTGTCCTGCACCAAATCAACCACGGCCTGGGGCTCCTGCACATGCTAGAATGCCTGCTTCACAGTCTAGGCCTGTGAATTTCCAGCAAAAGCCGGTGATTGTGCCTCAGCAGCATGGACCGGTCAGACCGGTCCCTCCGACCGGTCAGACCAGTTACCAGAGCAGGGCGGGCAAAGAGCCGGCTTGATAGGAGTATCGTCCCGTTCCGAAGAAAGAAGAGCCTGCACCTATTGTTCCAAAGCCAATTGTGAAGAGTGTGATTCAAATTGGCTCTATGGCAGTTAATCCATCAATGGCCGATGGACCTAATGTTATTGGTGCCTTGGCCATAAAAAAGGTTCCGTTACCTCAGTACACGCAGCCAAAGTGGTGTCCTCCTGGTTTAACTCATTCTCAGAAGAGGAGATTACAACGGTTGCATACTCAAAAGCAAAGGGAGGAAGAATCGGCTAAAAAGAGGGAGGAGTGGTTCAATGAGGCTAAGCCGATGATTCTGCCATCTGGTCAGAGTTCCAAGGATGGTTCTGGTATTCAAGACGTTCAAGCTAAAGAACCAGAAAAGGCCGAGCCTTCTGCAGCAAACTCGGCTGATCTGGCCGCAACCGGTCAGACTGGTGTCCCTGACCGGTCAGACCGGTTACCCCCTGTTCCAGTTCCGGCAACTGGAACTGGTCAGACCGGTCAGGAGGAACCGGTCAGACCGGTCTCGCCTGGGGAGTCGGTAGCCGATGCGTTTTCTTCTTCCGCTAAAGTTTTGATTCCGCCCGCTGTTGTTTCAGATGTTCAGATGGGCGATGATGATGAAGCTGTTGACTTTGAGCCTTCACCTAGCAGAACCGACATGGAGGTCAATGTTATCTATATGAACGCCGACTATTGCTTTGTCGGAGATGATGATAGGGTGGCTCAAATTGATTTTGCTCCCAAGAATGGGGTGTTTCGGAAGCCTTTAGAATCGGACAACCACCTCAAAGCTCTTTATGTGAAGGGTCACATTAAAGGGAGACCGATTTCTAGAATGTTCGTTGATGGCGGTGCTATCGTAAATCTCATGCCATATTCCTTATTCAAGAAATTGGGAGGTTTGGACAGTGAGCTCATTAAGATTAGCATGACGATCAGCGGCGTTGGAGGAGGAGAACCGATGAGCCCCAAGGGAGTTGCATCACTAGAGCTCACTGTTGGGAGTAAGACATTGGCGACCGCTTTCTTCGTCACAGAGGTGCAAGGTAACTTTAGCGTGATCCTGGGGCGTGATTGGATTCATGCAAATCAATGTGTGCCTTCTATGTTGCATCAATGCTTAATTCAATGGGTTGGTGACGAAGTTGAGGTGGTTCATGCGGATTCTTCGGCGTGTGTTGCTATGGCCGATGCGTCCATATGGGGACTCATGATAATTTCAAATGCTTGACCGGGATTGATATTTCGGATTTCGAGCTCCTTGCTTGTACTAAAGATGGCTTTATGTCTGCTGCTTTGGGACCGGTTCAAAAATCGGTCGATTCAGATGAAGAATAGATAACGTGGCACATGGCCGATATTTGGATATCGCCCTTAGAAAATTATAATGGCCGATGGATTCTGTTAAAACATCGTCCTTAGATGACAGTTTTGGTACTGATGTGTTTTATGGTATGCAAGCTTTACCAAAAAAATAGGGGTGCATATGTCGACAACCAAAATTGGCACAGGCCAAGGCAGACCGGACAGACCGGTTTGCTTGACCGGTCTGACCGGTCAGGCACCCAATGTTGCGATGTTAGTGTTCTAATGGACTGTAAGAATCGGTCAAGAGTTTGGAGGCGAAGCCACTGGATTGACTGAATGTTGCAGTGCTTGGGACTCAGGTGGACCGCAAGAGTCGGTGCAAGAGGGAAGACGATGGATTAAGCGCAAAAAGGAGAAGTCCGACCCAGACCGGTCTGACCGGTCCCCTACACCGGTCAGACCGGTTGCCCTTTGTAATTCGACTAGGATTAGGATTTCGAGATTGTAACGAGTTGTAACTTGGTTTCCTTGCGGGACAAGTCCTACCCTCCCTATAAATATAAGGGGATTCGGCCGATTGAGGGTAACCCAATCGAATCTATCAAATCTACTACTTTTACCTTTACTTTTTGTACCCTTCAACCCTAGCTTTTCCAAACCCATATGTTGTTCTTCCTTCATCTCCGTGACGTCTAAAGGCGTCCTAGGTGGCCTACCGACCCTAGGGCACCCCTGATCACGTTCTCCCTGACGGATCCTTCCGGGAGGCGTTTTTAGGGTTTGCTCCCATCTTCTCCAACGGTCACCGGTCTGACCGGTCTAACTGGTCGGCGCAGGGTAGCTGTGAGTAGCTCATGTTACATACCGCGCGATCTAGCGCTCTCGTGTGTTGGCCTAATTCTGCGTAAACACCCACTATGTCCTCAAGAGACAGAATTTCTTCCTCAACACAGGAGAGATGGGGGATCTTGGTGGCTGCAAGTTCATGGCATTGTGCATCATTTTGACGGAGTCTCTTTCCTTCTTGCTAGCCCTCCTCTCTTGTTGCTGCTCAACCATGATATCCCTCTGATTTTTGCACATACCAGTGAGAAAGCTCAAAAATTTTCTCATGGGTGAAGATGGCTTCCCACTGGACTGAGATGAGAAGGCCCGCTGCTGCTGCCCAAGCCCAAACCGGTCAAATCGGTCTGGGGAACCGGTCAGACTGGTTGGCCCCAGGCCAGCAGCCCCCTGCTGAAACTGCTACTCATGCTGCTCCTCCTCCCATTCTTCTTCAATTTGCACCTCTTCCTCTTCCTGCTTTTCCTCTGCTGGCATATGGATTGGATGCTTGGGCACTTTAACTCTGAGAGGCAAGTGCACACCATCTATTGGCCAAGTCCTTCCCGCCAATTTCTCTATCATCCTCATGATATAAGGTGCATAGCCACAGCACTTCTGAGTGCTTTCAGAGACAGCCTTAATCTCTTCCAAATGAAATCAGCAGCACAAAAGTTTTCTCCATTGGGCCTCATTCTAGCAAGGAGATTTCTACCATATAGCGATATGTCTGAGGGATTTCCATCTCTAGGGCAGATAGTCTTCCTAAACATTCTGTTTAGGATGGAGTAGTAGGTGTACAAGCCCTTAACCTTACCATAGTTATGTCGCTCTATCCTGGTATATAAGAACTTTGTGGCTTCAGGTGGCATCATGGTCTCAAAGTGAATCTTGCCACGCCGGGCATCCTTCTTCCTATACCCAAGGCACTCGGCAAACTGAGTGTATGTGATACTATAATCAGTGCCCTCAGTCCTCCAATGCATCACTCTATCTCCCTGAATAGTCCCAAAGTACAATGTGGCATAGAATTGGGCAACAATCTCGGTGGTCCAATTATGTGAGTATCTGTTGGTATTTCTTAGCATCAATACTTAGGGTAGTGATGGTACTAGAGGTACTTCATTGTAAATCTAGACGTTACAGATATTCTGCAAGCGCACAGAAGTACGTTGTAGCATTTCACCCGGGAGTATTCCAGAGTATCGTTATTTGTTTATCCGTAGGGAAAGCGTTTAGTTAAAAGAGAGATGTGCCATCCAGTGCTCTTAAGTACAACAATATTAATGTACCATAATCTAAGCAGGGGTAAATGATATAGAAGTGAATAGGTAGGTTGACACACAGAGATTCATTGCTCATCATTATAGTAGTCTTAGTTAGTATAGTGTATTAGTGAAGATTAATAAGGGTTCATTGGCATCATACATATGGGACTTGGATATACTACAATACCCTATACAAGCTCATTCAATGATCATATGCAAGAGGACATATCGAGGTATCCAGTGGTTCCCTCATCAAGGGACGACAGTAGGACGTCTTATCATAAAGGCCTAATACCCACTCCCGAACGTGGAGGATTACAAAGGACGGACATGGCTGTCACCACCTGCCGCCTACCTCTTCTAATCCGTGAGGCAGCGGTACCCTCAACAGTATTCCATATCCCAAACACCATGCTTGCAATATGTAATACAACTCTATCTATCACGTTAATAAATAGAGCAACCAAGAGGCACATTGAGCCAATGCCATAACATACATTCACTTGAATAAGGTGCAAGACATAAGTCGTATATACTAAGTGGATAAGGTATAACTGAGGCAGACAATATAAGTATGAAGGTATTTCTATTAAGCTCGGAGTACAAGTAAGTAAGAGAATACAAGAACTGAACTCTAGAACTTACCAAGACTCCTTCAGAAGCCCTTCAGAAGATCTAACACTATGACTATCACTACTAAGACTAAGACTAAGCTTGTAGCAAAGGAGAGCTCTTCTTCTGGTGTGTGTTGAGTACAGTGCCCTTTGCAGGTATTTATAGCATCACAAAGGCGGTTGGAGCCAGCCAGAGGCGGTTGAAGCAGTTGGGAGGTGGGCCTAGGTCGGCCGAATCCCCAAGGTCGGCCGACCCTTGGATCCACCGTCTTCAGCATTTCACGGCTCAGATGCAATGTCCATGACGATTTACAGCGAGTCGGGCGCACGAGGAGATCGGCCGACCTGGCTGGGTCGGCCGACCCCCCTTAACCGCCTTTAGGGCCCATCTTCTTCTGGGAGACTGATATGTGGGTCCTAAGGTCGGTTCCAGGTGGGTTCTGTCGATTTGGGTGCACTTAGCTCTGGTTGTGGGCCCTTCAATCCATGGGATGGACATGTGGCTCATCTTTCACCATTAACTTCCACCGACCATGAATCAACGTTCACGATCTTTCCTTAGTGTACTTCTTGACCTGTGTAGGAAATGGGCTCCATCGGGGTTCAGTCCAGGTCGCCCGACCAAGCCAGGTCAGCCGACCTGGGCCTGTGCCCAGTTTCATCCATCTTTTGCATTGTAGTCCCTGTACTCAAATATATTCCAGATATGCATGGTACAACCTTATTTGAATACAAATGCCTAAGTTATGCTTTGATCTTTATTGGTTTCTGAGCCTGTTGATGGTCGAATTTTATGTTATAAGGACCGTCAACAACTCCCCCAAGCTTAACCTTTGCTCGTCCCGAGCAAAGACTAGAACTTTTAGGCTCAGTGGATCAGGAGTTGCTTCCTCATTGCTCCTCAAAAGTACCTGTGGTTCAGCAAGATATTCTACCAAGGATTGAATAAACTGGTAAGATAAACTTCCTTAATTACCTTGGCCTTTCATGGGCTTGTAGCTTCTCCTTGTCTTGGGCGGTTGATGGCTAGAACGACTTAGGCCAAGCACCTTTCCTTCTACCTTGCTTGACAATCAAACCGGAGGTTTTGGGATTTTTCAAAAGGTGGAGTTCCTTAGGTGGTACTCTCTGGTCACTCATGGCGTAATTCCTTACCAATTTCCTCTCTCAACTCTCATGTCACTCATTGGAGTGGAGCTTGTGCTAGGAGAGCTATATAGCATACTTGTAATGCACATATTATAAAGTCAAAATCAGGATTCAAGGAGAAATAAATTATACCTTCAAACCAAGATATGCACGTGTGTATGTGGCATGGTGGATGATAGCTCTCTTTTTTTTTCACAGGCTAAGAGTTGCTTTTAGAGACATGGCCTTACTGTTTGAACCTAGAGCCTTTATTTGCTCTGTCTGTTTATCTTTCTTCTTTTTTTTCATCAGCTCTATGTCTCTTTTTGCAATAAAGTTAGGGAAGAGTACCAAACCTTATGTAGAGCTTTTATTTTGTGGATGGATGGGTGTCATGTTTACTTCCAGAGTAGAAGTATAACATGTGTATGGTGGTGTGTACGTGATCTTGGTTTTAAAAGCATGAAGTAAATCTCTGAGAATCATAGTGACCTTGACAAAACTCATTGCAAAAGGAAGTTGCTTATGTAGGGGTTTAAAATATTATGAGCTTTGGTAGGGAATTTAATCACCATAAGGAACTCTTTGTTTTATTTTAAAAGAGAAAACTCCGGTTATCAAGTCCAGCTTAGTAAGATCTTAGGGCAACTCAAGTCTTATCATATCATAGCCAACAACAACCTAGACTAGAGCTTGCATATGCTATCCACAGATAGACAAGATAACAGAAAAGATCATGCTCAACCAGCAAACTCAAAACTTAAGAGAATAACAGGTTGAAACATAGGTACAAGAGAGAAATAAGAGCAACTTTTCATCATATCCAAAATAAAAGATTTAAGCATGGTTTCAACGCATTTAAGGGATTATCATGGATGGCTCTCATTTACTAAATTTATTTGAACAAAAAACTTTATTCAACAATACTTCCCTGAACTTACCTTATTGAGGGGCCTCCCCCAAGCTAGTCTGTTGGCACCGATGTACCTGTCGGCGCAGGACTCGTGTTTTACGTCATCGAGTGAAGACGTCTCCTTTGTAGGATTCAACTTGACGAAGCAGCATCTGACCCTGGAGATGAGGATACAAATGATTTAACCCGCCATACCTGTTTTCCCTTTTTCTGGCGGTCGACAGCCTGTTCCAGTGTTTTCTTTGTCTGTGCTTTTGCACCTCGTGTAGACTTCTTGTTGTGTTTTGCATAATACTGGATGGAGAAATCCTTCTCTCAGAACTTCTCCATGAACTTAATCAGGCTCTCTTTCTCTGGAGGCGTTACCTCCATCTCTTTGACATTCTGACTATTTCTCCCATACTTGATTTTGATCATGGAGCACTGCTCCACCTTTGGCCTGAACTCGAACTTCTCCTTCTTTCCATTTATGTGGAGCTGAATCTCTCCAGCACCCACATTGATGTGAGCGTCTACCGTACTCAAGAAGGGTCGCCCTAGGATGAGCGACGAGTCGTTTGCTACGTCCATGTCTAATACCACGAAGTCGACAGGGACGAAGCAATCCCGGATGCGCACCGGAATGTCCTCAGCTATCCCCTCCGGGTAGCGAACCGTGGAATCGGCCAGCTGCAATCTCATGGGAGTAGGAGACAAGGTAGTATAGTTTAGGCGGTCAAAAACTACCTTTGGCATTACGCTGACACTTGCCCCCAGATCACAGAGTGCATGCTCAAAGTGCTGTGTCCCGATTGTACACGTGATGGTGGGGCATCCTGGGTCCTTTTTCTTCTCTGGGACCCTGTTCAGGATGGCTGCACTGCACTCTTCAGTCAACTTTACGACCTCGATACTCGGGAGTGGACATTTGTTGTTGAGAATATCCCTCAAGTACTTTGCATAGGTCAGTACCTGCATAGCATCCAGCAAAGGCACATGTATATTTAATTTTTGTATAACTTCTACGAACCTGGCAAATTGCTCGTCCGTGGATGGTTTCTTTTGACGCTGCAGGAATGGCAAGACCTTGGAGTCGTAGAACTCATGCGGCGCGGTTTGTCCAGCCGGTGCTAGCTTGGCTTCAGGCTCTTCTTCTACTGTGGGAATCTCCTTTCTTGGTGCTGCTGTTTTCCCTACATGGTTAGGGGGAACTGGGTCCCGAGTAGCCTTGCCGCTCCTCGTGGACTCAGCCTTAACATTTTCAAAGGACGAATCCGGTTGTCCGGGAATTCGCCCCTTATCACCAGAAGGAACAGCGGCAGCTAGCTGAGCTAATTGGGTTTCTAACATTTTGTTAAAGCTCAGCTGGCTCTGGAAGGTGGAGGACAAACTTTCTATTTTAGAGTTTATGCCCTCCAGAGCCTTATCATTAGCAGCAAGCCTCTTGGAAATGGACTCATTAATCTTGGCCTGACCAAGGACAAGATCTTTAAGGGAAGGTTGATTGGAGAAAGAGTTATTATTGTTACCTCCCTGGTAGAATGGGCGTTGCTGATTCCAGTTCCCTTGAGGCCGGTACCCGTTGTTGCCGTTCACGAACTGTACCTCCTCTTGTGTCTCGAGGCAGTTGTTTCCCAAGTGGCCAGTTTCTCCACAGACCTCACACGTCATGTGTGAGTCGAGTGGCCCTTCGTTGTCAGCGCCTCCATCCTTGGTGCAGTCGTCGAGGCGCTTCATAATGAGATCCATCTTGGCGGCCAGCATGTCCACCTCCTTTACGGTGTGCATACCGCGTTTACGTCCCTGAAGACGGTCGTCATTCCAGGATTGGTTTGACACCATCTTCTCGATGAGAAGCTTAGCGGCGGCCACGGTCAAGGAGAGGAATGCCCCTCCAGCAGCAGCATCCATGTGTTCACGGGCTGTCTGGGACAGCCCATGGTAGAAGTTTTGAAGCAGGAGCCATTCTTGCATGCCATGGTGGGGCATGCCAGAATGTAGTCCTAGAAGCAATCCCATCCTTCTGGAACCGTTTCCCCGGACTCTTGCTGGAAGCTGGAAATTCTCCCCCAAAGGGCATTGGTTTTTCCAATGGGGAAGAACTTCGCCAAGAAGGCGTTGGAGCACTTGGTCCATGTATTCACCGCCTCACGGTTGGAATAGAACCATTGTTTGGCTCTTCCCAACAGTGAGAACGGGAATAAGCGGAGCCTGATGGCCTCTTGATCCACTTCTCGGATGGTGATGGTGCTGCATACCTCCAGGAAATGCTGTAGGTGAGCACTGGCATCCTCATTAGCTTTCTCGCAGAATGGGCTAGCCTGCACCATGTTGATTAGCGGGGCCTTCAGCTCAAAAGCATGATCCCCCACTTCCACTGCTGGACCCGTAGGGATCTGGGCAGCGGATGGAGCGGAGTAGTCATGGATGGTTCTGTCGGCCATAGCTTCTTCCGATTGGGGTGCTACGGGAACGGGTTGTTCTCCTTGGTTGGAGGATTCTCCGATGTCTAGTTCGGTTTCTGACAAGAACACCTGAGGGATTACGACACGAGAACATACCCTCCTTCCTATGGTATTCGGGTTCTCGACATAGTTGGATGGTAGTTGAAAACCAGTCATGAACTACCCTGTTTCACATCACAGAGAAACAGAGCAAAAAGGGTAAACCTGCTAGATTACTGGCAATTAATCTTGTTGTATTAAATGCATGGATGATCAAATCTCTTTAACCACTGCTTTCCCCGGCAACGGCGCCAGAAATGCTTGTTGGTATTTCTTAGCATCACTACTTAGGGTAGTGATGGTACTAGAGATACTTCATCGTAAATCTAGACGTTACAGATATTCTGCAAGTGCACAGAAGTACGTTGTAGCATTTCACCCGGGAGTATTCCAGAGTATCGTTATTTGTTTATCCGCAGGGAAAGCGTTTAGTTAAAAGAGAGATGTGCCATCCAGTGCTCTTAAGTACAACAATATTAATGTACCATGATCTAAGCAGGGGTAAATGATATAGAAGTGAATGGGTAGGTTGACACACAGAGATTCATTGCTCATCATGATAGTAGTCTTAGTTAGTATAGTGTATTAGTGAAGATTAATAAGGGTTCATTGGCATCATACATATGGGACTTGGATATACTACAATACCCTATACAAGCTCATTCAATGATCATATGCAAGAGGACATATCGAGGTATCCAGTGGTTCCCTCATCAAGGGACGACAGTAGGACGTCTTATCATAAAGGCCTAATACCCACTTCCGAACGTGGAGGATTACAAAGGACGGACAGGGCTGTCACCACCTGCCGCCTACCTCTTCTAATCCGTGGGGCAGCGGTACCCTCAACAGTATTCCATATCCCAAACACCATGCTTGCAATATGTAATACAACTCTATCTATCACGTTAATAAATAGAGCAACCAAGAGGCACATTGAGCCAATGCCATAACATACATTCACTTGAATAAGGTGCAAGACATAAGTAGTATATACTAAGTGGATAAGGTATAACTGAGGCATACAACATAAGTATGAAGGTATTTCTATTAAGCTCAGAGTACAAGTAAGTAAGAGAATATAAGAACTGAACTCTAGAACTTACCAAGACTCCTTCAGAAGCCCTTCAGAAGATCTAACACTATGACTATCACTATTAAGACTAAGACTAAGACTAAGCTTGTAGTGAAGGAGAGCTCTTCTTCTGGTGTGTGTTGAGTACAGTGCCCTTTGCGGGTATTTATAGCATCACAAAGGCGGTTGGAGCCAGCCAGAGGTGGTTGAAGCAGTTGGGAGATGGGCCTAGGTCGGCCGAATCCCCAAGGTCGGCCGACCCTTGGATCCACCGTCTTCAGCATTTCACGGCTCAGATGCAATGTCCATGACGGTTTACAGTTGCAGGTCAAAGGAGGGCCGAGTCGGGCGCACGAGGAGATCGGCCAACCTGGCTGGGTCGGCCAACCGCCCTTAACCGCCTTTAGGGCCTATCTTCCTCTGGGAGACTGATATGTGGGTCCTAAGGTCGGTTCCAGGTGGGTTCTGTCGATTTGGGTGAACTTAGCTCTGGTTGTGGCCCTTCAATCCATGGGATAGACATGTGGCTCATCTTTCACCATTAACTTCCACCGACCATGAATCAATGTTCACGGTCTTTCCTTAGTGTGCTTCTTGACCTGTGTAGGAAATGGGCTCCATCGGGGTTCACTCCAGGTCGCCCGACCAAGCCAGGTCGGCCAACCTGGGCCTGTGCCTAGTTTCGTCCATCTTTTGCACTGTAGTCCCTGTACTCAAATATATTCCAGATATGCATGGTACAACCTTATTTGAATACAAATGCCTAAGTTATGCTTTGATCTTTATTGGTTTCTGAGCCTGTTGACGGTCGGATTTTATGTTATAAGGACCGTCAACAGTATCCCATGATACTCCTGATCTTTCTATCCTCACACACTTTGATGATTTGGTTCAGCAAAGGATTTTTTTCCTCAACAATGCATGCCAATCAATCCACTGTGCCTCTGACACTACCATGGCTTTTCTGAGAAGTACTGTCTGGTAGTAGTCCTGCTGAAACGAAGTGTGGAATCTAAAATCTGAAGCAACCCTAGGTGCATTGAGTGGATTTTCCCTTCTCATCTTCTTTATCACCTCTGTGGTCCCAGTCCCATAGTAATCAACAATAACTCTATCAGATGGACCTGTGTGAGTAATCACAATGGGTATGACAGCAGAAGAGTTACCACCCTGACCAACTGCAGGCCCTCTACCTCTAGAGACATCAGCCTCCTCTTCCCCATCCTTCTCCTCATCATCATCAATACTGCTGCCCTCATTCCCTACTGGCCCTTTACCATGACGAGGCTGCACGACATAGTCTTCATCCTCAATGTCCAAATCATCATAGCTGGCACTAGACTGTGTCTCCTCACTGTCATTCACCTCTCTAGATGCTGCCCTTTTCTGTCCTCTAGACCTAAGAGCAGGTCTAATGACCACCGGGACCTGGCTAGATCCACCGCAATGTGCTCATCAACATCTTACCCTTTCTTGGTTCTTTTTGCCACTCTCTTTTGTGGAGCCATCTACACTGATTCCTGGACACATGTAGTATAGAAACAGTAGTATCAGGTCACACGAATATAGAGAGATTAAAAAGAGTGAATAGATTTGACTTTAAGGGCTGGACAGGATAGGATATGGCTTTTCTGTGCACAACCGGTCGGACCAGTCACAGGAACCGGTCTAACAGCCCAAGGACTAGAGTCTGGATAGGCAAAAGATGAACGTACTGATAGAAGTAGAGATTTTAAAGATTATGCAGAACATTCCTAGATATTGTAGACAGGTCACAGATCTAGAAAACAACATTATTAGGTTTTCACTGCAAGAAACGGCCAGACTGGTCCCTGGAACCGGTTAGACCAGTCCCTGCAGTGGAACCCTAGATCGAGGTAACTCAAAATGCAGCCCACCAAATCACTTGATCTTATAGTGATAGCATCCAGGGTATACTATTAGGTGATTTCTCGAAGGCATCCTAGAGATATTCACTGAGCACATAGATCAGGGATGGGGAACATATAAGTACCTTGAGAGGGAAGAACTTGAAGATTTGAATCCAAAAACTAATGTTGGATCCGGTCAGACCGATGAGAATCGCTTCAATCCTTCAAAACTCCAAGGGGGCGAGCACTTCCTTGGTTGAATCTTCGAAAAACAATGGAGGAAGAGAGCTCGGGCAAGGGGGCGCACGGGAGAGGGAGGCACAGGCTCAGTCTGGGTGAGAGGAGTAAATGAGAGTGGATAGGGTAACTTCAAGAGGTGAAGGGGTAAAAAGGTGGGTGGCTCCGGGGCAGACCAATTCTGGAACCGGTCAGACCGGTTTCCCCGGAAACCAGCCACAGTCTAGTAGATGCACCTTCAATGATTTAGATTTGATCCTGATTGAGATATCTTTGAGCTGGATATATTTGAGTACTAGATATTGAGCAGGTACAGGAAGTTCCAATTTTATTCAAGCTTCTTGATTCTTCCAAGAGAGTTGGGAAAGATAGAGAATTTATGGACTTGAGAGAAATTTCACTATTTGTGACTAGCCATCAGTCAAGCAAGGTTAACCATAGTCACAAACAGATCAATTGGGTCATAAAGACCAATAACCAAATATTTTCAAAAACCACACAAGACCTATCATGCTAGTTGGATTTTTCATACACTATACTATGCCACACAAGCATGCAACCAAACAAGCCAAGAACCATAATAGAATATTTAGCACATTCCTTACACCGTTTCATGGAACATTTGACACCTAGTCAATTTTAAAGAAGGAATTTACTAAACATCTAATAGGTACAAAGAGAGGAACTTGAGAGAGTTACATGCAAGAATGCACACACCGGCATAGATATGATGCCTAGATGCTCAATGTAAAAACATGTGTCAAAGTAAGATACCTTGGCCTCTAGCTAATCTTTCTTCACATTGGTGAAGATTGATTTCAAGAGCTTGTGCATTATCAATATAATCCAAATGAATTTTCTCTTTGTGATTTTCCCTTTTCATGTACCATGGAAGAGAAACACATTAAATAGCACAAGAACTAGTTTCATCATTTAGTGATCATTAGATTATAAGGACATAATGGATCACCAAATGAATGAAACCTCACAATATAGGTTAAATTCCTTTTTCTTGATGCACATGTGTATCTGGGTGGAAGGCAAGCTCACATGCATCAATCTTATCACAAAGCCAAGCAAAGAAATTTAATCTACATTATGGCAAGAAGCTATGCACTAAGAGAATTCATCACCCAAATATGAGATTGATACAATGTTACCAATTTTGAATGTAGGCATAGCTTGCTTCAGAGAGAGATAAACTCTCACAATTGAGACTACAAGATCACTAGAAGAAAATGTTAGTATCTAGGTCACAAATTGTAGGATAATCTCCCCCTCAACAGGTGCATCACGTATTTGAATTCCATGTCACATGCACTTACTCAATTTAATGAGCGTGGGGAGTTTATCTCACAATTTGGTCTCAGCACATAAATAGATTGTATTTATTGAAATGGTGCCAAAAATACTTACTACCACAGGGATAGTATATAAAAATGTATGCCATGGAAGTGCTGAGTGCTCTCTAGGCCAGACCGGTCAGACCGGTTTTGCCCAGTGAACTCCTTATAAGTGAATTTCTAATTTCTCTCATTATATGCTCAAAGAAATTGTCTCTTTGCTGATTCCATATTTTCCTGCACTTCAAAGTAATATGCTCTACTAGAGAGCTATTAAAAGCATCATATGGCATAAGGGAACAAATAGTAAAGATAAATGACTTAGACATATTCAAGTATTCACAACAAAATATGAGATACTTGTATCCAAAGAGGATAGTATAATAATAAGTCAACCAACTAGAACATGTTACTGAGATGTCATTGAAAATGATGTACATTTTTAGTAATGCTTTGGCAAGTTGGTGAATCACACATTTGTTTTATTTACCAAAGCCCCAATGCAACTCTGTCCCCCAACAAGTCTAGCAAGCACCATTTGGTACCCAAGACATGTTGTATCCTTGAAGGTTAGTCACAAGAAACTTGGGAACCCAAATGGCTCTTATGCTAGATTGAGGTGAACTAATCACTCTAGTAGCACAAGTGCCAGCTTTGTCTTTCCCAAGCTTAGCAAAATCATAATGAACAAGATCAGATTTTGGAGCATTACCATTTGGACAATCCTTACCTAGGTGCCCCTTTGATCGTCAAGTGTAGCAAATGCAATGCTTGATATTTCTGGATGATTTGCTCTTTTTGTTGATCACTTGTCCCTTGCTAGCCTTGCTGCTTGAGGGTGTGGCTTGATCACTCTTCTTGGGCGGTTGGAGTGCTGCCTTGGCCAGAACCGGTCGGGCCGGTTCCTGAAACCGGTCAGACCGGTTTGGTACGGGCAGTGCTTCCAATTTCAATGGACAGGCCTCAATCAAATGTCCATTTTTTTTGCATTTGTAGTAAGGCCTTTTCTTGGATCCTCTATGCTTGGTTGCCTTGCTCTTCTACTTGGTGGAACACATGAATGCATAATGTCCAATGTTTGAGCATTTGAAGCATTGTATGTGATCAAGCTTCTTTTTCTGCTTTTCTTGAGTCTTGTTCTTGTTGACTTGCTTGTCATGCTGAGGGATTAAGCCAGTGACCATTGATCCCTTCTCAAGCTTATTCACCATGTTTTCACATTTATCTTGAGAAGGTTGCACATGACCCTTTCCCTTAAGCTTGACCAAGCCATACTTGATCTTTTCATCCTCTATTTCTTTAGCAAGGAGATCATCACAAGACTCTACAACAACATGCTCAACACAAGATTTGGTTGCCTCCAAGCAACATGATTTTTCACAAAATAAAGTAGAATTCACGTGAGAGCATGTGCATGTGTGTGTATGAGGTTCATGAAATTTTATTGATGTAACCATGACCTCATGAGCTGTTTCTAGTAGACCATATGATTCTATAATCTTTTCATGAGAACATTCAAGTTCCTTGTAGTAGGATTGTAAAGCCATATGCTCACTAGTGAGCTTCTCAAGTTGAGCACTAAGCATTTGTTTATCTTGTTCCAAGGATGCTACACAAGTAGATAAGTCAGTAGCACAAGCATAATCCTTTGACAACATTTCGTACTTACTGACAAAGGAGGCATGTGAAAGCTTGAGTTTTTCAAGCTCTTGAGTTAGAGCCTTGATGGTTCCAACTCTATGGAATTTATCTCTCTTGGTCTTCTTCTTTCTGCAAGCCATCAAACACTTGGATCCCTCATCATTGGATAATGAGGAACCAGAAGTGAATGGGGTGATGCTTGCAGCTTGAGTTTCTTGAGCACACTTGGTGGCAGCTCCTCTGCCAGAACCAGTTAGACTGGTTCTTGAAACCGGTTGGATTGGTTCCTCCAGAGAAGTTGTACTTTCCTCCTTTTGCTCTTCTAGCTCCTTGCCAAGAACCACCCGAGATTCAACAGATGTTGCTGATGCAGTTGAGCACTTCTTAGGTGTCTTTTCTTGATCAAAAAATTTGTGCAATCCATATAGTTCTTCAAGCAATTCCCAAATGAGATGTGCATCTATTTCACATTCTTCATAGATTACATCCTGCACATCATTGCTCAAGACACTACACAAGTAGTTAGTAACTTGAGCGTTGAATTGCCAACACTCTAACTCCTTAAGTGATAAATTTGACAAGTCAATCTTATCCACATTAAGGTGAGGAGGAAGAATGTTAGCAACTGCAATCTGATCAGCATGTAGACCCATGGTCCTCAAAACTTTAAGTACATGAGTAGACCATGAAGCGTAGTTTGAGCCATCCAAAGTGAGTGGCTCAAATGGTACCTTACAATATGTCTACATCTTTTCTTACGATGGTTAAGCTGGGATTGTGAGTCCTCGCTCTGATACCAATTGAAAGGACCTTGATGTCGCCAAGAGGGGGGTGAATAGGCGAATCTGCAATCTACAAAAAATTAAACCTCTGTCAGCAGCAGAACCAGTCAGACCGGTTCCTAAAACCAGTCAGGCCGGTTTGCTCTCACAAACAGCCAATCAAAGAGAACACAACCCTCTAAGAATTCTAGCACAAACCACTTTAGATGCTAAGCTTCAATTTGCGTTTCCAAATATATTTATGAAGCTCCTGCATACAACACAAGCATACCAAAGTAGATAGATGCGAAATTACAAGTAAATGCTAGAATTAACAAATGTAAGAAAACGGAGACAACACACAAGGATTTGTTTACCGAAGTTCAGATTCACCTTCCACACAGGCTTATGAATCCTAGTCTCCATTGAGGTGCTCACGAAGAGCCGGGTTGTCACCTAACCCTTTCGTCACCCAATCAACCACCAAGGAGGATTGAGTTTACTTACTATGTTCTTCACCAAGAGGATGGGTAATACAAACTTCCGGGGCACAACCACAACAAGATCATGTGCTCCACAGCGATGCCTAGCCGTCTAGGAGCAAAGCTCCAAGAGTAACAAATGCTTCAATGTCAGATTGCTTGACGCCACCACAAGTGCTCAAGGTCAGATTGCTCGATGCCACCACAAGTGCTCAAGGTCAGATTGCTCACCAAAGCTCACACACAAGTCTCTTTCTCAATCCAACTCAAAGAATCTCACAAGGATGCTCAAATCTCACAAAGAGAGGTTGGGTGGAGCTCAGCTGGCCTCAAAAAGGTGTGAAACACGCACAAAACTAGCAGCACCTCAAAGAGGAGCACTTGGCTATAAATACCCAAGTCCAACAGAACTAGTCGTTTTTCTGTCAGACAAAATCGATCAAACCTGTTTGCCAAACCAGTCAGACCAGTTTTCAAACTCAACTAGCCATTAGACATTCAGAGGCCAGGAACCGAACTGGTCAGACCGGTTTTGGCCAGACAACCCCACTAAGTTAGAATATCTAGGTTAGACACTCATGGGTTTGACTTGAGCACTTTCAGTGAATGTTTTTCAACCAATTTTGCATCCCTCTTCATAGTATGGCACACCTAAACTCAAGACATATAAATAAATCATATTTCAACCACTTGAGCTTGTATGTTGAAGATCATGCCAATACTTGAACATTCTTCACTTGAGGGCTTTCAACATTGCATATCAACTGAGCAAATCAACCTTGAGCTGGTGACTTAGGATTTTCCATAGCTTTTGTTTGAGTTCACTTTAATCCTTAAGCCACTCCCTGTATCAACCAAAACATATACATGCATTGCAATGACTTTCTTGACAAGACATGGATATGATACTTCGAAACCTCCCGGATACTAGTTACTTCACCTTAGGAATATGCACATGGTCATAAGTCGTCACTTAACCAAAGCTTGCTTAGTCCCTCGCTCTAGTCATCTCGTTTTGTTTCTTCACCACTTACCCTTGCCTCATCTAGTTTAGCTTGCTTTGCCATCAAGTAAATTCCATTTGAAAGACTCTTCAAATGCTTGTTCTTGATTGATAAAGAATATCCTACACAATGCAAGCTTCCAATCATGAAGACCAATATGTAATACATAAGCTCATGTCCTTTTATCATACATACATGAAGTCTTGCAATATCATCTTTCTTTGTCAAACAAGTCATCCCACAGTCTTGGAGACCCACATAGCATATCCCCAAGTCTTAGCTTCATCATCGCTTGTTTTCACATGACACATGGGTTACCTGGGTTGGGCCTGGCTGAGCTGGGTTGGCTTCTCTGTCCTGAATTTAATTTCACCTGGCTGACCTGGGTGCCACCTGGCTGAGCCAAGTTAGCTTCTCTGTTTTGAATTTAATTCCACCTGGCTGACCTGGGTCATACTTGGCTGAGCCATATTAGCTTCACTTGTTATCCTTTGCAGTGAGCATTGTTTCTTCACACACTTGCTTGCTTGTATCAATGAATAGCCATATATTTTGATGAGCATATTAAACACAATGAATCATAAGAATAATCCCCTGCTCATCATCTCAAGCAAACAAGTTAGTCTTTTAATTGTTTTGTCATCAAAACTCACCAAAACCCACAGAGGGCCTAGATGCACTTTCAGCACCGAGAAATCTTTATTTGCTCTTATAGAAAGTTATCATTTTTTCAGACGTATTATAATGCATATAAGCTACCCTAGACGAGTTTCGGATGTTTTGGAAATCGGTTATGGTTTTCGTGCATTAAATGAATTTCTAGGCATTTATCACAAAGATACATTAATACCTAAACGGGCTCCAAAAATTCTGGAATTAGGCATGGAGTCCTTATTTTGGTGCGTGAATTCCTCATAAATTGGCCAACACATACTAAGAATCCTATCACACACAATGTCCACAAAAGCGTAACTTTCTCCACACACTTCCATAGGACTTGGTGTATTCGTTCAAGTTTCTGCAATGAGAAATCTTTGTTTGCTCGTATAGAAAGTTTATCATTTTTCAAATGTAGTATAATGCATATAAGCTGCCCTGGACAAGTTTCGGATTTTTTTTATACCATTTACGGTTTTCCATGCATCAAATTAATTTCTGGGCATTTTATCGCAAGAAAAAATACAACAATACCGAAACGGGCTCTAGAATTTCTATTAATTATGAAACAATTTGACAACTATTTCATATATGTACTATAGAACATGAAGTAAAGTATAAACATTGAGATTCTAAATTTTTGCATGGATGAAACAAATTTGTTTTGTATTAACTATGAAATTGACACTATAAAGAGGTTTTGTAAATCTACTAATTGCAATTCATTTTGACAACTATTTCATATATGTATTACAGAACATGAAGTAAGTTACAAACACTGTGTTTATGAATTTTTGCATGGATGAAATAAATTTGATTTGTATTTGAAATCAACGCAGAGGATTATATATTATGTGGTTTGAGAGGAAAGAAATAATAAAGAAAATGGTGAAATATTTTAAAAGAGCCTTTAGTATAGGGCCTTGGTGAAGTCCGGTACTAAATAGGCCTCCCGCCAATTTTTCCTGGACTCCCCATTTAGTACCAGACCTTGTTTGGAGGAGAGGGGGTGGTTGGTGGCGTATACAGGCAACGACGATCTCTCCCCAAAACACTTAGACACTCGTGTTCCTCATTTGCCCCGGCTTCCTCCGCCGCCACGACCTTCCTCCGCGCGCCCGAGCTCTCATAAATGAGGATAGCCTTAGGAATAAGCCGATTAGGATAACAAAGAAGATATATCATTTCATGGATAAGCAAAATTGCACGAAAATGATACTTTTTCCATACAACTTTGAGTGAGTTATTCTTCTTTTTTGTAACATTCTTAGTTATATTCATTTCCTTCCAAATTTTGTAAATTGATGTTAATTATATGCCTTTGCGTTTACAGATTTCATTGGATACTTCTTTTCATATGCATTGATCAAAGCATGGTCTACGTGCTAGACTCTCTTAGAAGACCACAGAGCGTTACCAAAATCTCACAGACACATTTCAGCAAGTATGGAAGAAATTCCGTCGAAATCATATAGGTGAATTCAAGGAGACACTCTACTTCAAAACTAACTTTTTGGTACGTATTCAAACTGCACATCTCTTGTCATTTTTCTCCTTACCATTTTTATTTTCTAATTTACTTTTCCACCCCACAATTGCTTGCGTCAAGAATCTGGAAAAAATCTTTGCGGATACTACGTACTGGACAACCTTCACGGCCTCATTGGCAGCTCTTCCGCTGCGAAGGATGAGCTTAAAGTATGTTTCTATTGTTAAGTTTCTATAACTTTTGTTATTTTCTATTTAACACCGAGTAAGTCCTATTTCTTACAACAATATGTTATGCATGTATAGATGATGGAGCTAAGGAACGGAGTACTGCCGGCAGACCGAATCAGAGCAGTTCAAGAGCAGCTTTGTGGATTCATTTGCAAGCTGGTTGTAGATCCTAAGGGAAAATTCTATTATGACAGCTCCAATCTAAACATGTGCTGTTCTGATGACTCTGAGTGATGTAATATATTGGATGTGTATAATACATAATTAATGTATATTAGTTAATTTATGGGTTTCTCAAATTTACATATGTACATATAGTGACGTAAAGACATACATAGGACTACAAGTACGAAAACGAAAACAAAAGAAAACAAAGGAAAAAAGAAAAGGAAAATAATAATTAAAAAAAGCAACCATTAGTATTGGGTGGTACTAAAGGGTGTGGCTGCTGCGCTAGTGCCCCCCCTCCCAGTACCGAGCACTGCACCCGCTGATAAAGGGTACCCTTTTAGTACCAAAATCTTAGTATCAGGCAGGGATCCGGTACTAAAGGGGGGTTACGAGCTATTACTAGAGGCCCTTTCTCTAGTCATGTTTATCTATATAGTTCATGCCCACTAACATCCCACTACTCCTAAAACTCACTCTATACCCATGTGATCTTTAGTTTTCAAATTCCAATCTGTCCAGCATCTCACGAGTCATGACGGTAGCTGAGCAGCCCACCAATCAAGGGAACCGAGAGTAAATCGCAATCTGTCCAGCATCTCACGCGTTAGTAGAAAAACCAATATCGATCCCACCTAGTCTTGGACCTAGGACTAATATGGGGGTATTAGTCCTAGATCAAAAGTTGGGGGTGACGAGTTTATTTAGTCCCGGGTCAAAAGGACCCTTTAGTCTCGGGTGGAGGCTCCATCCGGGACTGAAGGGTGGAAATTAGTCCCATTTGATAGGACGCACCGTGACTAAAAGGTACGACTCCGTTGATTTTCTGAGTCCACGGACTCTGCCTCACCCTTCTCTTCATATTCCCTGCCCTCGTATCCTCTTCTCTGGTGCCTCTCTCTCCCCCTCAGCTCTCCCTCCCCTCAGCTCCACCCCCTCATCTCTCTCCTCCCCAGCCTCTTCAAGATCAGCAGGTCTGGCGTCGCAGCCGCGGGCGCATGGGCCAGGTGAGGTATGCGGACGAGTGGCGCAGGAGGCCGACTAGCCATGGCGCGCGTTCTTGAGCCGTGCTGGCCGCCGCCGCGGGAGCCACAGGATCCATCTTCAGAGGTGTCTGGTGATTTTTTTTTCCCTTTTCTTTCTTACTTTTTTGAAAATGGAGATGCATATGGTAGATTTTAAGTATCTTATGATGATCCACTGATGGATTCTTTGAATGATTTGCAGTATTGATCTTGTCATTGATGATGTTGCGATGGATTCTTTGAATAATTAGTGGGATCCATTCAATGTTTGGTGATTATTCTGTGAATGAATGGGATTGGGATGGGAACGAGAACGGGGAACGGGAGGCAGTGGCTCGTGGGGCCGGCCATGGGGTGGCGGCCTGACCAACGCGGCGCCTACTTTTTTTACTCGGAACCAACACTCTTTTATTCGCAAATGGTTAGTCCCGGTTGAGAAACCGGGATAGATCCAGTTCTAACAAGGATTAAAAGACATTTTTCTTGTAGTGACAAGACATGACGACAGCCAAGCAGCCCATCAATCAAAGGAGTCAAGACGGCAACAACCCTTACACACCTGATTGTCCGTGCAATTTCCCACTGCAGGCCCACAATTTATATATAGGAGATATGCTCTTCTAATCAACAAAAACCATCGTAAAAGTCAAACCCTGAAACCTATTCTCCTTTTACACGTCTGTGCATCAAAGATCTAAATGGTTCATCCTACGCCAGCTTTGCCGGGACCGATGCATCATTTCTGGTCATTGTCCCTAACTACGAGCTGGCCTCTGGCTTCACCTGCTGACCACGCAACAACCATACGGTTTGTGTCCGTAGTGGTGCCCACAAACACAACTCTCCGAGGATTCTTTCCACTGGTTCTAGCTCAGTTGGCTACAGCCTACAACCCTGCAGCTTCTTCAATGATCTGCGCCATGTCAGCACCAACAGGCCCGTGCATAGCTGAAGATCAGGTGGTGTAAGCAGTCTGCATCAAGATCTTCAACATACTCTTTGACCTACACGTACTGCTAAGAAGCCTAGTATTGATGTATCTATGGTGAACCCTCAAATCTCATATTTTCCTCACAGTAATTCCTGTTTACATTTTTTAGTTTATGGAAATAATATCAGGCTTTAACCCCCTCGCAAGGAGGAATCAGTTCCAACAAAGCATAGTTATAAACCAATTCTTAAAGTAAAAGGCCATCTATGAGAAGTGAAGAAATGAAGTGCCAAAGTCTCCGGAATTCAGCATGCTTGTATCATAATCTCCTTTTGCTTGTCACTATGCTGCAACTGCGCCCATTGTCGAGCCAATATGCTCCCTTGAATAGGACCCGCAGAAAAGTTTTTGGTTGACATCTATCAAATAGAACATTGTTTCTTGTGAGCCAAATTGTCCAACATAAAGCTGCTGCCCCTGTCAATAAGTATAAGTTTAGTTTTGGTTCCTCTTGTTTTTAGCCAATGAACAAATAAATCATCAGTGTTCGAAGGTGAACCAATACCAAAAACAATATATAAAGTCCGTCACAGGAATCTAGCATAAGCACAATCAAAGAAAAGATGTTTTATAGTTTCTTCTGCATTGCAAAAGCAACAATTCTTACCACCACTCAAATTTTTCCTTGCTAGATTATCTTTTCTGAGTATAACACCTTTTTTTAAGTACCACATAAAAATCTTGATTTTTAATGGTAGCTTAGTACGCCAAATTTCTTGTGTAACTTTAATTCCACTATTGACAAGATATTTATACATAGAGTGAACCGTGAAAGAACCACTCACATTCAAGGACAACACAAACATGTCTCTACCATCTTGTACATTTATATTCACTAGCCTTGCCACGAGGTTGTGCCAGTCCTGTAACTTATCACCAACTAAAGCTCTCCTAAAGGAGATATTTAAGGGTGATGAGCTAAACACTTCTCCAACCGTAATATATCTTCAGCATGGAATGTTGTATAGAGATGGGTATTGTGATTTCAACTTCTGGTTACCCAGCTATATGTCCCCCCAGAATCTAATTTGTGTGCCCGTGTGAAGTTTAAAACTTCCTAAACAGAGGAATCGGTCCTTTACACCCACGAGGCTCATCCAGAATTGAGAATCTCCTGATTTCTTATTTACTTGACCTAAGGTTTTATTCATTAAATATTTATTTCTTAAAAACTCTTGCCATATTCCATCCTCAATGCACAATTTAAATAGCCATTTTGTCACACCCGGATTTACGAAGGAAATCCGAATGCTACTATATTTGTACCCAGGAAGTCTAAAACACACATATAGCTCCAGAATAAGATAAATCAAAGTAAACAAGTGCTCGAATTATAAAAACAAACTAATACAAAAGACAATAGTCTTCAACAAACCATAGCGGAAGTCTATTTATTGTCTATCACGGTGAAGCCTCCATGCCACAGGGACGCCGGCTGGTGAACCACAACCTAGAGCTCTTCAAAATCTTCGAGTCTTCCTCATCTGAGTACCCATCTGGGATTTTGTTGAATTATAGCAAGTGTAAGTAAACCATCTTACTTAACAAGTATAACACGAGGTATGAAGGCTCAAAAGGCTTGACATGGTTTAACTGCATTTAGCACTTTTAGTTGACCAATTTTAACATTAACCAAATTACTACAATTATGATGAGAACCCAGCTGTAACCCACATTAATTGAATGAGAAGTATAGCATATCCATCATCATCACCATCATCATCACTAACCACATTCCAGAACGAGAACCACTAATCAAAAAGGATCCAGGACGCTCGTGACCGTGAGCACGGCTGATATATCAGTTTTACACTGTGCAGAGGTTGTACACTTTCACCATCGGTCGTGATTCCCGTTTGCCAGGGTTAGCTAGACCCATTTCACACTTCCTTAGGTGTGTGGCTGGGTTTCACTACGAGACCTTTCAAAAGTCCCTCTAACAAGTTAGTGGCCGCTATGGTTTCCACATAGGCGCATGAACCCCTCACCTTCCAATCAATCCCACATGTAAACATGATCCCATGCCAGAGGCGAGCCGAGATCCATATTTAAACCACGGAGCCCCACTTGCGCCTTTCAGTAACCACTAACTAGCTAGAGTTATTCATTTTACTTAGTCAAGACCAGAGCCATGTAGTTTCGTTGGCTGTACGATTTTCCTGGGTTGCCGCTTTAAGAACCGAACCTTAAGGAGAGACGCTTAGAGCAATCCAAAACACATGCTCAAGCTCCCTAACCATGTTGCTAAAAAAACACATTTTAATCACAATTCCATAAATCATTAACCAAGCTAACAATTGATATCATAAGGTCATCGGTTCATAAGCAAAGGTTGCGAAACATAGCAATAATCTACCCATAAATGCATAAACCTAGGTGTACAAGGTAAACAGGATAAAGTAAAGCTAGGTAAAGTCCTTAAGGTTCATCAAGTTGGACACATGCATATATGAAAATGATAATTAACAATTATTGGGTTGCAAGGAGTTTCTCGTGTTACACTTGCCTTCTCAAAGTATTGCTATTAACTCTGTTTCTTCAGAACCTTGCTCTTCTTCAACGTCGAAAAGCTCACCGATTGGCACGATCAACACCAGCACACAAGATACATCTAATAAAGCAATACACCAATCAGCAAAACAACTTTGAAAAGCGCACTGCTAGAGAACACTAGCTACTGCGAACTCGGGAGCGCAAGAGACGCTAAGAGCAACGGTTGAAAAGGGCACGACTAACGGAGCACTTGAGCTGCAAGAAAAACAAAACTATATGCTTCATTTATTTTAATTAAATAAATCATGTGTAGAAGATATTTCAAAGAAATATCCAAAGTTGGAATTATTCAAATTGTTTTAGAATTTTGAAAGTGAAGTAAAACCTAGTCAAGTTTTACTTATATATATTTCATAGGATTTAAGCAATTTACTATTAAACCTTCAAATAAAGAACATGTTGGCATCTAATCGAATTATAAGTTATGTCATGTTGAACTAAACAAATTTATTTAAAAGACACATTTATGTTGACATTAATCACATTAAAATTATTTATAAAAGCCGGTGTATAACCTTATTTAACTTTTAATTAAAGAACACGTGTTTAATAGTCATTAGTCAATTTAATACTAAATTAATTTCCAAAAACAAGTTTTATAGAGACTAACACCACTAACGTGTAGTTTGTGTTATTACGAAGCTAACGCAACTTGAACGGAACGAATCGGACCCAAAACATGCAATCTAGGGGCTTAGCAAGTTTACAGGGGCCTATACGTAATTAACTATATATTCGAAGGGCTAGCAGAGAAGATCTCGTAACACTCAGGCTGGAGCGCGAGTTTATTTTCAAAAAGCTGGGGGTCTCTGTATTAAAAATGCCGAAGGGTTACGCTCCTTATGATCTGGGCCGTTGGCGGTCGATCGGACGTTCCAGATGGTCTCGCCGGCTTTAGCTCGTCGGCGACAGGAGGAGGGGCGGCGGCGCTGGCGGTTGATGGCGGTGGCTCGCCGGTGCGGAGGGGTCCAGGGCCTAAGAATCTCCGTTTCACGCGCAGTTTGGCACTAGAGAGAGGAGAGCAGCGCGAAGCTTACAAGTGGGCTGTTGGCGTCGATTGGACGACAAGGCGAGTGGACATCGAGAAGGGGCGGGCGACTTGTCGGGTTCACGCCGGGGACGGAGCTACGGCCTCGGCCTCGCCGTTCTAGGCATAGAGGTGTCGTCCTCGTACTCTTTCGCAGGCGAGGGTGAGAACAGAGGGGCGCGGAGGGTAAAAGGGACGGGGGCAGCGGCGTGGCTTTCCTCGACGGCGTTCGGCAGAGCAGATGGACGACGGCGCGGGCTTGGGCACGGTTGGGGGCTCGGGCGACGCGTTTTATAGGGGTATGGGGGCCGCGGAAAAGGAAGGGCAAGCCAGGAATCACGGGCGGACTGCGACGGTGATGGAAGGCGGCAGCCGGGGATGGAAATCGCCGGCGGGGTTCGAATCGGTTCGGATCGGAGGTTGGGGAGGAGCCCGACAGGTGGGTCCCACTGTCGGTGGCTGGACGAAAACACCCTGGGCGTGGGGCGCTTCCCTGCGGCGGGAGAGAGAGGAGTGGGCTGCGAGCGAGACGGGCTCAGGGTGAAAGCGAGCAGTAGGGAAAAGTTGAAGGGGGTTAAGCGGACCGGGTCTAAAGTTAAAGGGGCAAATCTAGACTTTATCGTGGAAAACACAAAAACACTTATTCAAATGCAAATTCAAATGGGATTTCGAATATAAATTCATATCCCACAAATTGAATTGCTCTCAATCAAAAATATGCACCAGCATGTATGCACATACAAGTTTCTAATTCCTTATATTAAATTTTAATTAGCATGAATTCATATTAACCTTACGTTGACATGCACACTTCGATCAAAATAAAATAAATTAATTACTATTTTTGCTAGCCAAATTTTAGGTTTTATTTAAAAATCTAAGAAGGCAAAAACTAGGGTGTGACAGTTCTACCCCACTTAACAGGAATCTTGTCCCGAGATTCAGGAGGAAGCTAGCAAGAAAAAGGTTAGGGTTATAGGCATTGACTCTTCTTCTCTCTTCCTTGTGATCATCTGGTATACCTTCTAAGTCTGCTGAAGTTTTTCGATCACACCTCTTCCTACTCTGTTCTTGACTTTCCAATAGTTCCTTCTTTGAACCATCCATGTAGACATTGGGCGAAAAATAGTCCTCTTATTTAGACTGATTTGAATAGAGCTGGATCTGCTGCTCTATTATCCCGTTAGGCTTACTTGATGGTGATTTCTTCTCGGTTTTCTATAAGCACACCTTCTTGTTTGCTTGTGGCGGAGTGTCAAAGAAGTGAGCTTCCTTCCATGATGCACATCTTCAATGTTCAGGGAGAGTCCACTCTATGTTGCAGTCTTGTATTGGGCTTGTCATCGTGTTGTGCGTTCTTCTCCAACTAGTGTTTCTTAATGATGAAGCTAGTTCTTTGTGTGCCTTCACTACATATTTTATCCATTGAAGCTCATTGTGTACTGCTCGTCTTGTCATGGGGATTTGTACAACAATTCTGGTATTACAGGCCTACCCCACTTAACATGAATCTCGTCCCGAGATTCGTGTATAGTTTAGTGAGGGAGGATGATGGTTTCTTCCTACGAACATCTTCTTAGCTTGTCTTTCCTATTGTTGTATTCTTCCTTCTTTGAACCTTAACTCCATATCGACTGCTTATGTATGATCTCCTATCATCTGCATTATGTCTCCTTTCTGTAGTATTCTTTGACTTCAAAAGTGCCTCTCAATTGTTTCTGTTTTTTCTTCTAGCTCTACCACTTGACATCTTGTGCACCTTCGGTGTAATAGTAAGAGTGTGACTCAGCACTACCCCACTTAACAAGGGCCTTCTATACCCCAAGTTGAACTCTGGTGAAAAGTGGAATCTTTTGATGACTTCTTTGTGGCTAGGTTAGATGAAAGACAAGGGTGTTGAGAGGAACAAGAAACTCAAGGATAGAGGAAGAAAAACCAAAACTACCTATCTATACTTACAATCAGTGCAAAGACCCAAATCATTACATAGCACAATAACAGAAAAGCTAGAACACACAAGAGCATACTAGGATAGCACACATCCTTAAAAAGAGCACACTATCAGATAACACCTTAGCATCGTTGATCTATTGTTAAAAGAAAGGATTGGGTTTAAACTCTTATATGACACAAAAATACTATACTATCGAGGGTTGGAATTTGTGTGATCTTGAGGTCTTCCATGCACGATGAAGTCTTCATTCTTCGGTCAATAATGGCTTGTTGAAGTAGTGCCTTCCTTAGTATCTTTAGCAACATCTTCATTGAATATAGTAGACAGGTTTGGCGGACAACTAAGGATAATCAAGGGTGTGGGAGAAGCAACTCTTTTAGTAAACAAAGGGAGTGGGGAATGCAAAAGAAACACAAAAGGCCAAGGAGGTGAAATTTTGCAAACAAAGGTGAATATATAACCTTAACATCGACCATTTCTATCTAGATTGCGATCCTACAGTTAGCACGGCTCTGATAACATTTTGTCACACCATGATTTACGAAGGAAATCCGAATGCTACTATATTTGTACCCAGGAAGCCTAAAACACACATATAGCTCCAGAATAAGGTAAATCAAAGTAAACTAGTGCTGGAATTACAAAAACAAACTAATACAAAAGACAAGAGTCTTAAACAAACCATAACGGAAGTCTATTTGTTGTGTATCACGGTGAAGCCTCCGTGCCACAGGGACGCCGACTGGTGAACCACAACCTAGAGCTCTTCAAAATCTTCGAGTCTTCCTCATCTGAGTACCCATCTGGGATTTTGTTGAATTATAGCAAGTGTAAGTAAACCATCTTACTTAACAAGTATAACACGAAGTATGAAAGCTCAAAAGGCTTGACATGGTTTAACTGCGTTTAGCACTTTTAGTTGACCATTTTTAACATTAACCAAATTACTACAATTATGATGAGAACCCAGTTGTAAGCCACATTAATTGAATGAGAAGTATAGCATATCCATCATCATCACCATCATCATCACTAACCACATTCCAGAACGAGAACCACTAATCAAAAAGGATCCAGGCCGCTCGTGACCGTGAGCACGGCTGATATATCAGTTTTACACTGTGCAGAGGTTGTACACTTTCACCATCGGTCGTGATTCCCGTTTGCCAGGGTTAGCTAGACCCATTTCACACTTCCTTAGGTGTGTGGCTGGGTTTCACTACGAGACCTTTCAAAAGTCCCTCTAACAAGTTAGTGGCCGCTATGGTTTCCACATAGGCGCATGAACCCCTCACCTTCCACTACAACAGACTATTTAATCTGCGACGGAACTCTGGCAACGGTTTCAGAAAACGTCACAATTTTATTCTTAGCCCAGATAAGCCTAGAATCTGTGACAGAATTTTAGCGACGAAGTCTGAGAACGTCGCAGATCTGCAAATAGCCCATTCGGGCTCAGATTCGGGCCTGATTTCTGCGACGAATTTCAATAACTGTCGTAGATTGCAAATCAAAATCGTATTGCTTTAATACGGTACCCAAGCACAATTTTGAATAATAAATATGTTTATTTTTTATTAATGACTAGCATTTATTATATATAGCTTATTAAATGGTAAAAGGAAAATAAAAAACATGACAGAACAAGGAATTGAACCTAAGTCGACCAACCATTTAGAAAGCAACAAATTTTTTGAAACTCCAGAACTCGAAAAATATTGCGACAAAAAAATGAAGAAAACAAAGAAAAATGACTCTCAAAATAAAAAACGCAAAAAAAGGTGCGACATGGGATTCGAACCTGGGTCATCAACTTGATAAGTGTGCACCTCACCGCTAGGCCACGCTTCTTCTTGTGGATAAAATTGGTACTAAATTTTTATAACTTAATCCATTCGCTTCTAATAATTGAAAAAAAAACAAGGTGCGCCCCCCACCCCAGCCACGTCCCCTGGCGCTGGCGGCCGCCCCCCGCCACCTTTGAAAATTTTGGAAAAAAAATTGGCGCACGAGGGATTCGAACCCTGACCTCCGAGCTACGGAAGAGATCGACTTACCATTGCACCACAACTTCGTTGGTGACGAGAAGTGGGGCATTGATTCCTATATAAAATATTTCGCCGCTGCTAGCTGGTAATGGAAACCCTGAAAATTTGAAAGAAAAAATTGGCTCCGGGGGGATTCGAACCCTGACCTCCTAGGAGGGAAGCGTTCGACTTACCACTCGGCTATGAGATGCTTTGTGACTTGTTTGTTTGTGTGGTCTTTTTTATTCGACTGCTACCACGTGCGGACGCGAGGACCAATCGTGTCACGCCACGTGGCCGATTCAAGATGAAGAACACATAAATAGTTTCTATTTCTCTTTTTGATCCGTAATTGAAATTTCTAACTAATATTTCTCCCTCATAGTAACTCTGAATTTATTTTTAATTTATTCTTTGCTATATTTTATACAAAAAAATACATATAAGAAATTTGATCAAAATAATATGAACAAAGATCTTGGCCTAAGAACTTCGGTTTAAGTTCTTTGGTTTTCTCACATAAAAAGATGCATTTGAAAATGACCCTAATAAAGTAAGAAGAATAATATGCTAAAAGTACTAATCAATAAATCCTCAAACTTCCAACAAGATTTCTGAGGCACTAAATTTATTTTGGTGATTTTCTCAGAATACTTGGAGCAGGTTTGATTTGAATTCAAAGTTCGGTTTGAATTCTACAACTCAAACAAAAACCAAATCTTTTTTTCAATCTTTAAACCCTATCTGGGCCAAAAGCTGAGTCGGCCCGCCTCTCTTTCCTTCTCCTATCAGCCCACCAGGCCACCGGGCCTCTCTCCCTCCCTCCCTGGGCCGGCCCAAGAGCTGCTCAAATGAAGAAAATCAGGAAATTGTGAAGTTCATCCGCATAGTAGTTTTTCACCTTTTAATCCTGAATTTGATTTTCAAACATGCATAACTCTCTCATTTTAGCTCCAAACTTGGTGATTCTTTTTCCTAAAATCATCTAAAATCATACTCTATCAAGTTATTAAACTTATTAATGCTATTATTTTAAAAAATCTTCTCGTGTGAGTCTGTTTGAACAATCCAATTTTTTAATTTCAAAAAATGACAACTACAAGCACGATTTTTTTACACTAAATGATGTCAAATGGAAAAGTGATGAATACGAAAGTTTCATATCTCATCAAGATCTACAATCTTTATTTAGGTCATTTTGTCATTTTCAAAAGTGGTAAGAACATGTATTACAAATTTGACAAGTCTCTAATATAATTTCTTAAACTATGTGAGTGAATCTAGGATTAATGACCAATGTATACTACCACTTTCTCAAATGAAAAATAACCTAAATAAAGATTGTAGATCTTGATGAGTTATGAAACTTTGGTATTCATGACTTTTTCAGCTGAAATCATTTAGTGTTCCAAACTCTTGCTTTTAGTTATCAAATATTGAAATTCAAAATTTGAATTATTCAAACTTTGTCACATGAATTAATGAACTAAATAAAGTTTGTAGATCTTGATGAGTTGTACAACTTTGATATTCATGACCTTTTCATTTGAAATCATTTATTACCCTAAAAAATAATGTGAATTTCTTAACTTTTGAAATTTAAAATTTAAATAGTTCAATCTAACTCGGATGCGGAAGTGACCAAAATAATAGTTATAGATCTCGAATAGTTCTACAACTATTGTATTGACAACTTTCTCATTTGAAATTATTTTTGATGTCTTAGAATTTAATACATTTCTACCATCAAAAGAAAATAAATGTTAAATTTGCTGCAACAAGGTTATTTCGGCCCAATAAACATTTGGCCCATCAGAGGACACCGTTTCTGACCGTTAGATCAAATTTTGAACGACTCAGATGGTCTGTGCATCAAATAAATATACAACCCTCGAACCCTAACTCCGCCGTCGCCCTCCTTCCCCTCAGCCTCCTCACTGCGCCTCCGCCTCCACCTCCCCTCTCCCCGCGCGCCGCTCCCATCCCCTCTACCCGCGTGCCGCTCCACCGCCGCCACCCCCTGCCGCGAACCTCCGCGCGCGCGCCGCTCCAATCCCCTCCCCACGCGCCGCTCCACCTCCGCCAACCCTGCCGCGAAACCCTAATCGCCCAAACCCTAGCAATCTGCCCCCTCCGCCATGGCCGACGACCACTACTCCTCCAAGCGCAAGTACGATGACCCCTCGCCGCTGCCGAGGTGTACGGGGTTCTCCTCCGGCCCGCCGCCTGCCTCGCCTCCAGCCAGCGGCGCCCAGCGTGCCGCCGCCCCCCGACGAGATCCAGCTCGCGAAGCAGCGCGCGCAGGAGATCGCTGCGCGGATCTTCAGCGCCGCCGAGGCCAAGCGCCCCCGCGTCGACAACGGCGACGATGACGTCGGCGGCTTCGGGGGAGGAGGCTCCCTGGGCGGCGGTGGCGGCGGCGGCGGCGGTGGCTGCATTGGCGGCGGGGGGCTTCGCTTCTCGTCCTCTGCCGGTGGTGGTGAGTGCAGGACTAATTTCTCGTTGATTCCATGCTTGGCCACGGAGATCTGTTTGTCTGTTTATGGTTTACATGACCACTTCGACTATATGGAGTTGGGGCTGTTATATGCTTCGATTTTGGGCTGGATAGATAGATCAATCATCGTGAGCAGCTGTGATGTTAAATCTGCTTTCTTAGATTTACGTTGACGCAATAGTTGGTAGCACGCCGCTGATGTTGTCTCATATTTTGCGAGCGCTATTTGGCAATCACCATCTTATAACACGATCTGCAAGTGCAGAGGGATAGTTTTATAACAGGCTGCGAGTGACAACGTGGCATCATTGATGATTTAGTTGATGCTTTAGTTGGTGGCTCTGAAGCTTAGTTTTGCAGTGCAGTAGATTGGTGGTGGAATAGTAGAGGCTTATCTAACTAAAGATGTGCGATTTTGTTTGGAGAGGAAAAAAAGTAACTGAAGAAAAAAAGCCACACCCCAAGCTGCAGCAGTGCCGGCACCACCACCTCTTGATTCCCCGCGCTTATCGATTTTGTACTTATGCCGATCACACAAGTACAGTTCAGTTTCAACTTTCAAGAATGTACACAGTACACTCCTAGTCTCCTACTGTCTGTCTGTCACAAGTAATAAGCTATTTATTGTAAAAGGCAAATGATATGGAAATCAGAGAGTTCTCGTCCATCAGCCTTAACATGTCCTGGATGCTCAGTATTCAATTCAAAGGCTTAGGTGAACCTTATTCAGTAAATGCAGGCTCCTGTGTTTAGTTAATCACATTTCACCTGTTCAGTAGCTTTGTTTTGCTCCACGATTGCTAGTATTTCCTGTACTGCATGCTACTTGTTCTGATGTACTAACTCAGAAATGTGAACCTGCTCAAATGTAAAAACTTGGAGATTTATGTGATTTCTGACTTGTGAGTGAATAAGTTGCCTCTCTTCTTCCAGGTAGCACCAAGCGTGGCTCCCATTGAGGATACAACATTGGCGGTGGCAATCCCTGACTCCAGCAGCAAGGAGTACATTCGTGATGCAAGCAATCTGTTTGACTAAATGCAAGAGAGGTATTGCTTCACTCATGTATGTTGTGAATTTTTTTGCTGCTAGACCGCTGGTGCCATGTAATTAATGATGCTGTGAAAGTCTTTAGTCTGAACTTGTAATCCAATATCTGAACTTCTAATGCTCTTGGTCTTTGAGAGGCTAAACTTGAAAATTGTTCTGTATAGTGATTTGTTTCCTTGGAATGATGCTTTGAGGTTTGAACTTGTAATAATGCTATGTTCTGATGGCTTCTGTTCACGCAATGTTCTGGTGGTTGCTTCTATTCTTGTAATGTTTTTCTATTCCCTGTTAGTAGCTTGCCTTGTGTATTTAATTCCTTAAGAGATTGCTTGTACCATCCATCTTAAAGATTTCTGTTTCTTTTTTTGCACGGCAACAAGTTGGATACTCTTATTAGATTTAAACTCCTGTGATAAACACTAATATTAAATTTGTTCTCTTAATTTCAGAAAAAAACTGGAGATCTAGAAGTGAGGTAAAGCTCTTACTGGATGAAAACTTGTATGTGATGTGTTGGAGGAAAGACTTTGTTTTTGATGTAATACTGGATGAACAATTAGTTTTTTTTTGTGAGGAACAATTAGTTTTTTGATGTGATGCTAGTTGTTTAATTTTGGTAATGAGATCCATGGGTTGGAATTGTAATCCTGAAGTGGGCTGAAAAACCTATTAAAATTGGTGGGCCAAAATTTTTATGGGCTGTACATATTGTGGGCTGGAAATGTTATGACGGTGGGCCAAAATTTTTATGGGCTGTACATATTGTGGGTTGGAAATGTGATGACGTAATCATCCACGCAGGCAGCCACGTGTCCACACAGGCAGCCACGTGTCCACACAGGCAGCCACGTGTCATCCACACAGGCAGCCACGTGTCATCCACAAGGCAGCCACGTGTCATCCACACAGGCAGCCACGTGTTGCCCACGCAGGCAGCCACATGTCGCCATGTAGGCAGCCACGTGTCATCCACGTATGCAGCCACGCCATCATTCACGCAGGCAGCCACGTCATCATCCATGTAGGCGCCACATCATTGTCCATGTCAGCGACGGTTATTTTCGTCACTAAAACTGGGCTTTGGGCTGGGCTAAGAGGGCCTCGGGTTGTTTTGCGACGATCTGAAACCGTCGCGGATCGCTTCAATCCGCGACGATTCTGAAGATCCGTCGGTCGATTTAATCAATGACTCTCAATCAACAACGGATTTCGAAACCGTCGCGAACATTTTTTTGCGACGGATTTTCAACGATCTGCGACAGAATGATTCCGTCGCAGATTAAATAGTGTGTTGTAGTGTTCCAATCAATCCCACATGTAAACATGATCCCATGCCAGAAGCGAGCCGAGATCCATATTTAAACCACGGAGCCCCACTTGCGCCTTTCAGTAACCACTAACTAGCTAGAGTTATTCATTCTACTTAGTCAAGACCAGAGCCATGTAGTTCCGTTGGCTGTACGATTTTCCTGGGTTGCCGCTTTAAGAACCGAACCTTAAGGAGAGACGCTTAGAGCAATCCAAAACACATGCTCAAGCTCCCTAACCTTGTTGCTAAAAAAACACATTTTAATCACAATTCCATAAATCATTAACCAAGCTAACAATTGATATCATAAGGTCATCGGTTCATAAGCAAAGGTTGCGAAACATAGCAATAATCTACCCATAAATGCATAAACCTAGGTGTACAAGGTAAACAGGATAAAGTAAAGCTAGGTAAAGTCCTTAAGGTTCATCAAGTTGGACACATGCATATATGAAAATGATAATTAACAATTATTGGGTTGCAAGGAGTTTCTCGTGTTACACTTGCCTTCTCAAAGTATTGCTATTAACTCTGTTTCTTCAGAACCTTGCTCTTCTTCAACGTCGAAAAGCTCACCGATTGGCACGATCAACACCAGCACACAAGATACATCTAATAAAGCAATACACCAATCAGCAAAACAACTTTGAAAAGCGCACTGCTAGAGAACACTAGCTACTGCGAACTCGGGAGCGCAAGAGACGCTAAGAGCAACGGTTGAAAAGGGCACGACTAACGGAGCACTTGAGCTGCAAGAAAAACAAAACTATATGCTTCATTTATTTTAATTAAATAAATCATGTGTAGAAGATATTTCAAAGAAATATCCAAAGTTGGAATTATTCAAATTGTTTTAGAATTTTGAAAGTGAAGTAAAACCTAGTCAAGTTTTACTTATATATATTTCATAGGATTTAAGCAATTTACTATTAAACCTTCAAATAAAGAACATGTTGGCATCTAATCGAATTATAAGTTATGTCATGTTGAACTAAACAAATTTATTTAAAAGACACATTTATGTTGACATTAATCACATTAAAATTATTTATAAAAGCCGGTGTATAACCTTATTTAACTTTTAATTAAAGAACACGTGTTTAATAGTCATTAGTCAATTTAATACTAAATTAATTTCCAAAAACAAGTTTTATAGAGACTAACACCACTAACGTGTAGTTTGTGTTATTAGTTAACGCAACTTGAACGGATCGAATCGGACCCAAAACGTGCAATCTAGGGGCTTAGCAAGTTTATAGGGGCCTATACGTAATTAACTATATATTCGAAGGGCTAGCAGAGAAGATCTTGTAGCACTCAGGGTGGGGCGTGGGTTTATTTTCAAAAAGCTAGGGGTCACTTTATTAAAAACGCCGAAGGGTTACGCTCCTTATGATCTGGGCCGTTGGAGGTCGATCGGACGGTCCAGATCATCTCGCCGGCTTTAGCTCGTCAGCGACAGGAGGAGGGGCGGCGACGCTGGTGGTTGACGGCGGCGGCTTGCCGGCGCAGAGGGGTCCGGGGCCTACGAAGCTCCGTTTCATGTGCAGTTTGGCCCTAGAGAGAGAGGAGAGCAGCGCGAAGCTTACCAGTGGGCTGTTGGCGTCGATTGGACGACTAGGCGAGCGGACGTCGAGAAGGGGCGGGCGACTCGTCGGGTTCATGCCGGGGACGGAGCTATAGCCTCGGCCTCGCTGTTCTGGGCATAGCGGTGTTGTCCTCGTACTCTTTCGCAGGCGAGGGTGAGAGCAGAGGGGCGCGGAGGGTAAAAGGGCAGAGGCAGCGGCGTGGCTTTCCTCGGCGGCGTTCGACGGATCATATGGGCGACGGCGCGGGCTTGGGCACGGTTGGGGGCTTGGGCGGCGCGGTTTATAGGGGTATGGGGGCCGCAGAAAAGGAAGGGCAAGCCGGGAATCACGGGCGGACTGCGACGGCGATGGAAGGCGGCGGCCAGGGATGGAAATCGCCGGTGGGGGTCGAATCCGGCTCGGATCGGAGGTTGAGGAGGAGCCCGACAGGTGGGTCCCACTGTCGGTGGCTAGGCAAAAACGCCCTAGGCATGGGGCGCTTCCCTGCGGCGGGAGAGAGAGGAGTGGGCTGCGAGCGGGCCGGGCCGGGGGTGAAAGCGAGCAGCAGGGAAAAGTTGAAGGGGGTTGTGCGGACCGGGTCTAAAGTTAAAGGGGCAAATCTAGACGTTATCGTGGAAAACACAAAAACACTTATTCAAATGCAAATTCAAATGAGATTTCGAATATAAATTCATATCCCACAAATTGAATTGCTCTCAATCAAAAATATGCACCAGCATGTATGCACATACAAGTTTCTAATTCCTTATATTAAATTTTAATTATCACGAATTCATATTAACCTTACGTTGACATGCACACTTTGACCAAAATAAAATAAATTAATTACTATTTTTGCTAGCCAAATTTTAGGTTTTATTTAAAACTCTAAGAAGGCAAAAACTAGGGTGTGACACATTTCCTCAGTAGGCATTTGTTTTGTATATCCAGGTTTTGTATACCCATACCTCCTTGTTCTTTTGGTTGGCACAAAACACTCCATTTTATTCATATATATTTCTTCTTGTGCTGATGATTTCGTGAAAAAAATCTTGATCTATAATAATCTAGTTTCTTGAGGACTCCCCTAGGGATCTCAAAAAATGATAGCATAAACATCGGTAAACTTGACAGTATCGAGTTAATCAACACCAGCCTACCACCTGCAGAAAGTATTTTACCTTTCCATCCGCTTAATCTTTTCTCAAAGCGTTCTTCAATTATTTTCCAGTCAATATTGTTAAGCTTTCTGTCGGTTTTTTATACCGGCTTGCCTACTATAGGGGGTCCCTAAGTAGTCGAGTTATTCGTAAGGGCCTCACCGAAACCAGAAGCACGATGGTGAACACGAGACGATTTAGACAGGTTCAGGCCGCCTCGAGTAGAGAGCGTAATACCCTACGTCCTGTATGGTGGATTGCTTCGTATTGATGGTTATATTTTTACAAGGGGTCCCTGCCTCACCTTATATACTAGGGAGACAGGGTCTACAAGGCAAGAAATACAAACTCCTAGTCGGATACTAAACATAGAGTCCTAACACGAGTAGGCCGAGTTGTTTCCTAGTAGCCAACTAGTTTCCTTAAGCTATACGCCTATTCCTTGTATCTGTCAGAGTTGCCGGCCCAATTTCCTAGCGGGCCTACAGCCCATAAGGACTCCCATGGATCTTGGACCGTCAAGCCCCCGAGCGTCTTCATGTCTTCACGCCTGCCGAGTTGTTTCTCAACAGTTGCAGCATCAGCCGAGTTGTTTTCTCGTCATCCTGCCTGTTTGTTGAAAACCTTCAGAAGTAAACATGATTTGCCGACTTCTTTTGCAATCAGCCCCCGGGCTTTGATTTTTAAATCAAAGATAATGCAAAGACTTCCCCATTTACTATAGTGGTGTCCAGCTTTTGAAAAAAGATGGACCCATTATGGGTCTAGCCCCCGAGCCTAGAAATATTTTCAAGGATTAAAAACAATTTCAGGGTCTTTAATGAAAAACTTTTCAAAAGAAATATACTATTTTCCCCCAGCCCCCAAGCTTAAAGCAGATGACAATAAGCTTAAAGACTTTTACAGAAATAAGTATATTCTTTGATTTAGAAAAAACCACTCTTATTAAGCATCAGCCCCCAAGTATATAAATACTTCAGGAAATGATCTAGCCCATTAGGAAATTGCCACACAAATATGCATCTAGTTTAAAGAAACCACGAATACACAAGCGTTGACGTATTTAGTGAAAACGACTTTCATAGAATACGCTTAGGGTTACCGCTCTGTTAATAAAAACAGAAGAAAACCGCTTCACATTCACATCTATTCCAGCCGCCATTCTCAAATCTCCAATCTTCCATACTCGCGCGCCCTCCAATCCTCTCCAGCCCTGCTCAAGATCCTTTTCCAAGGACCTCGGCTGGCAAGATGGGTCGGAAACCAGCAACCAACAAGCCCGCGGGAAGCAAGTCCACAGCAAGCAAGCCGGCGGCGAGCAAGAAAACCCGAAAGATCCCTTTCACTGGGATGCCAGTGTTCAAGACCGCTCCCGCACCTGCTCTGGTCTGGAAATCATCCAAGGCCACTGATGAGGTAGTGCAAGACCTTGTTGATCAAGGATATCTCTTGGACAAGTCAATCTCTTTCTGGCGCACGGACATCAGTAAGCTATGGCCCTTTGATGAAGTCCACGCGATCGTTGTTTTTGCTGCCTTCTATGAGCGGGGATTCGCCCTACCCACTCATGATTTTCTACGCGGTTTGCTTGCGTTTTACAAGCTAGAGTTAGTGCATCTCAACCCTAACTCCATCCTTCAAATTTCTCTCTTCATCCACCTATGCGAAACCCTCGAGGATAAGCCCTATAGCCAAACAACCTCGAATACAATGCTTCTTGTTGTTTAGCTTTCCCAAAGCAGAAAATTCCACTTTTATGAAAGTTAATTTTTAGACCAGATAATTGTTCAAAAACACATAACAATAGCTTCATATTTTTTGCTTTGTCAATATAATGGTCCATAAAAATCACAGTGTCATCTGCATGTTGTGGTATAGACACATCATTTTCTACTAAATGTGGTACAACCCCTCTCACTTGTACGTCCTTTTTTGCCCTCGCAATGATGATAGCCAACATATCCACCACTATGTTAAAAAGTATTGGTGAGAGTGGATCACCCTGCTAGAGACCTTTTTTAGTTTGGAAATATGATCCCAGTTGTTCATTTACCTTTATCCCCATGTTCCCACCTTCAGTGAAGGCTCGTATCCAATTACACCAAGTTTCGAAAAATCCATCCATCCTTAAAGTTTGTTGCAAAAATCCCACTTTACCCTGTCATATGCTTTTTCAAGGATTGGAACAGTTTCACGTCACCATCCAAAATGCAAGCTTTAAAGGTGGCCTATAACTATATAGAAATTATCAAGGATAGGCTCAAGGTTATCCTATGCATAACATTATTCTCCAACCAAAACCATCCTCACAAAGCACCTCAGGCATCCCTAGCGCACCCGGTTCCCGTCTCCAAAGCATACTTCCACTCATCACTCTCTAGGCGATGTGAAAGATCCTGCCCTTCACATCTCAACTGCTCGACATAGGCTTAGGGTCTAGAGGGAAGGTAGAACACCCAAAAACAATGGCGGAAAGGAAGGTGGCAAGGTCATCTGTAACTGTGGACACAACTTTACGTAAAAATTATACTTTGCAGAGTTTGTACACCAGTAACCACTCGAGCTGCAAGCTGACCATCGCCAACTTGGGACACAAGCACAGACCCCAACAAGGAACGATACCGGGTCTTTAGACAGGTTGAGGGGGAAATGGGCCAGCGCCAACTTGAGACAGTTGTTGATAGTCCTTAAGTGTCATATTTGACTGTCAAGAGCAGTGGAATAACAAGCACCAACTTAGACATAGGAGTTTATATCTAACCATTTCCACGAGTTTTGGTGAACCACAGTCCACAGGAGACCACGTCTGCAAACAGGGAGAAATCATGCTCAACACACCGACAAACAAACCCTGTACAAGAACAAAGGGTAAAAGGTTCACAAGACAGTCAACACCTGGTTAATCCACCGGGGCACCCCAAGAAATATTCTCAGCACAAACTCACATGATGCCGCGCTAAAGGGCGTCCTTGAGGGATGCACCTAGGGTCCAGGTGACCCCCTAGGGGAATCAACAAGGAATATGCTCAGGGTCCACCTGCCAGCCAGCCAGAGGAAGTTGGTCATGGGGCGGCTCCACCCAGGGTCGGCCGAACCCAGGGTTCGGCCGAACCAGGGAGGGTTCATGTGTGCGCAACTTTGGCAGGAACGCTTCCCACGCTCTCCCCTTGGCCCCAACGTAGGTTTCCATCCTTGGAGCCCCCAGAACTGCCCCGAAGCACCTATATAAGAAGGAGGAGAGCCACTCATTCCACAACAACACACAAGAGAAGAGAAGAGCTCCACTCCAAGGTGAAGCCCAACCTCCGTAGTGCTTAGAAAATAAGGAGACAGTGAGGGGTAGTTCAGGGTTCTTCTCCGGACTTATACCTTGACGGATGCTTTCTTGTCTAAGTGTACGTGATCTCCTACGGTGGTGAGCCTCTTGATCAAGTAGGTTCCATTCTTTACTTGCTTGCGGGTTCATTATTCGTCCTTGAGACAAATGGTCTAGTTCTGCTAGAGCGTTAGAGCAGTAATCGATAGCATAGACGTGATGTCTAGGCTAGAGGTTACCTTTGTTTGCCTCGTTTCCCACGGTCTGAGAGGTAGGCGGCAGGTGGTGACATCCCTGTCCGTCCTTTGTATTCCTCCACGTTCGGGTTCGGCGTAGAGCTGTTGGCTGGAGGCACTTGGCAGACCAGGTGTAAACCAGTGCCCGAATTAAGTAAGTCGAAGGTGAACCTATCTTATCCAAAGACCCTTAAGCCATAGGAATCCTCTCTACCCTCGCCTATCCTCTTGTTGTCCTTTGGATGAACCAGTAGAAGACCAGTACGCACGTTCTCTGTGGATTACGATACCCTTGAATATTCACAGGTGAAAGCTACAACGGTACTCCATACGCTTGCGGATTTATTCGTGACGTAAGAACTACTAACAAGCTCTCTGGGGTCATTGCCATGGAACGGTTGTCGTATTATCTTTGAACCTTGTTTGTCCTTATTTCTTTTATTTTACCTTTCCCTTTGTTTTATCTTTCTATTCATCAACTCTCTGCTCCGAAGGGCGATATCTTTGAGCCACCTCCATCTTCCAAGCCCATCACAGCTTCCGGCTATGAACTCCGCCCAAGCTTTATATCCATGGTTTGGGCGCAACCCTTCTCTGGGGCCCATAGTGAAAACCCTTACCACCACTTTTGAGAGTTTGAGCATCTGTGTTTGTGCCTAGCAATTCCAGGCATGACACAAGAAACTGTAAAGTGGAAATTATTTCTGTTCTCTCTCACACAGAGAGTGAAGCAATAGTACGCTCATACCATTGGGATGATGAATGGGGATTAGGATGAACTACGAGACAAGATTTGTCTTGCATTCTTCCCTATATCTTGTATCGCCTCCCTAAGAAAGGAGATTCTCAGCTTTCGTCAGGAAGAGAAGGAAACCATAGGTGCAACCTGGGACAAATTTACATCTCTAACCCATTCCGCCCTAGACTTGTGTTTGCCGGACCATGTGTTGTTACAACACTTTTGGGTCGGTCTTGAAAAGGAGTCTGCCCTGTACCTCGACATCACCGCTGGGGGATCGTTCATGGACAAAACCACTTCCGAAGGGAAGGTGCTTCTAGACCATGTTCTAGAAAATACTTCCTTTACCGAATCCCTCCAGGAAGAAGCTGAGGCAAACCATGAGGATGCCTCTTGGGACGAATCTAAACCATTGGTTTCTACCCTTCAATATTCAATCCTTGAGCCCTCACCCAAACCACGAACACCGGAGGAAGAAGAAATTCAGACTCCAGAGTTCTCTTTTGAATTTGAGGATCTCTTTGAAGACTCTCAATATACCTTGAAACCACCAGTTCCTGAACCTCTCATATAGGACCTCCTGAGCAACGAATGGATAAAGGAAGAAGAGCTTTCTTCTAAAGTAATTTGGATTAGCTCCCCTTCCTCAACCATTCAATGCAAAATTCATGGAACTATGGTGGATGTTCTTTATAATCCTAATATTGGTGCTAACATCATATCCGCATCATATGCATTTTCCTACTTAGGCGACGAGCTCTTAGCACCAACCAACAAAACCTTTTTGAGCCCCTCAAGTTCCATCGAAGAAGGGATTGGGATCATAGAGAACGTGCCTATTTGGCACAAGAATACAGATGTCGCCCTTGATTTCAATATTTTCGAAGTCCATGACTTTGATCTCTTGATCGGGCAACCTCCTAGAAAGTGTCTCCTCCGTCTCAATGACCAAACACTCCGAGGAGGAAGACGAGTCGGGTTTTGAGGATCCCTCAGCAGTAGGATTAGAGCATGTACATGTCTTGATCCCAGGTCCTGCTATTGAAACCTCTCCCAAGCCTCAAGTACTAAAGGAAGAATTCTACCTTTGGAGTTACCAATTGAATTTGAGGACTATGGGAATAACTCGAACTATATTTGTTACAGAAAAGGTAGGGCACCTCCTCCGTCTCATCCTTCAAATCCACCCAAGGAGGCTTTCCCCAATGAGACCACAAGGGAACCACCGAAGGAATGGTTAATGGAAGTGAAACGTTCTTCTAAAGCAATTCAAATTCTTTCACCTTATACGACCATGCCTTGTTCTTTAAGGGGAACCGTCGTACATGCCCTTCACAACCCCACTGTCGAGGCTAGTATCATGTCCGAATTCCTCGCAGAAACTCTCTTGGGCGACATGAATCTAGCCCCGACCAACAAACTTTTCAAAAGTCCTTCGGGACGTATCTTCGAATGTCGTGGGATCGCGAGGGTCGTGCCAATTGAGATAGACAAAACCGAGGTGCACATTGACTTTCATATCTTCGCCATCCTCGATTTTGATCTTCTCATAGGCGACCCATTGGAGAGACTCCTCCAAGAAGGAGCACCTCAAGGGAGCCTTAGTGAAGAGCTTGGAGAAACGACTTTCACCACTCCTATCTCGTGCCTAGAAATTTCAGGGGCAAACCCGTTCGAGGAAGTGATGTTTGTGTCGTCGTTCATTTCATCAAAACTAGCTTCCTAACTTCATGAAATTGAACGACCTTCATCACCCTCGATCGAGTTTTGTCCCTTTGGCTCAATCTTGCACAATGACTCTCTTGCAAAGGAGAACTTTGGTGCCATGGACATCCCCAATGTACCTATTCTGGAGGATAAGGATCTCTCTCATGAGCATGAAAGCATCTCTTTTGAAATCCCACAAGGATTCATGCTCACTTGAGGAGTCCCCAGAGTCAGTTGCATCTTATGCTGTAACCAGCTACGAGGATCACAACCACCTTGCCATCCTCGTTTCTAAATTGTTTTGAAGGATGGCTGTGGATGCCCTTGTTTATCATAAATATTGCAGGTCTCGTAGTAGCTTGAACTTCAATGATCGATGGTGAAGCTGACAACTCCACCACCTTTCATAGCTGCAATAGGAAGTCCCCATGGTCGAGCTTGTGACCATAAACAAAGCATTGTTGGGAGATAGCTCGGATTGTCCTTAAAAAACAATATCTTACAACAAGAGCAAGGACATGTTTTAAGTATGGTATGCACCTTCGGGTATCTTTGCTCACTAACCATTTCAGGTGAAGGGATATGCTTTGCTCGAAAACATGAGAACTACATCAACTGTACACTCGGTGCTCTTTGGTGATGGAACAGACTCTAAAGTAGACTTTGACAATGCACACTTGACTCTTGGTGTCATGAGATACGAAAGTCCAAGTGTGGGGGAGGTCGATCGGTGACCATCTACTACAAGTTCCAGTCATGCCAGAGTCTATCCTGGTTTAAAGACGATGCTAGTTCCCCCTTGTTAAAAAAAGAAAAAAAAGAAGAAGAAAAATAAAAAAACAATTGCATATTAAAAAAAGAGACAGACTGAAAAAAGGGAGAGAGAAAAAAGAAGAGAAAAAAGAGGTAAAAGAAATAGAATAAAGAGAAGAAGAGAGTGGGAGAAAGCCGGTGAGTGACACATGGATCAAAGGCCGCATTGAGCATGCCTCAAGCCGTGGCATTTCACCTTGGTAGAAATCATTTTTTCGCTTGGCTCTACCTATCCTCGCTCTTGCACGTGCATGCGAGCCTTGGTCTAGTCTACATCCATTCTCAGCTCTGCACAACTTCACTCTGGCAGCTCCTGTGCATACAAGCAAGAGGAATGCTCCTCTCCTTTTCTAAGCTTCCGCTGCTCTAGCCCGTTTAGCACTCGCTCACATACATGAGAGGAGATGTACTCTACGCCTCTAAATCATATAGCATTGTGCCAGTGGATCATGCCTCCAAGACATATGATTCCTACACATGAGGCATGCACATCATTCACCTGAGTTGGTGTGGACCCATCCTCGACTACAAGTCCATATCAAAACCAAGGAGTCACCATACGTGACCACGCCACCGCTAGAACAATTCCCAAGCATCCATCTCCATATGCTGTTGTGAGATCACTCAGGTATGTGCGAGGTAAAGTTCACCAATCATTCACTCATTTTATCTCCGTGGGTATATAGCTTGATCATTCAAAGTTCATGCTTCCTTTTGTCCATCTTTGTATGCTCTGGTTTGGATGCAGCACATATGATGCTTCCATAGGTTGTTTAAATTAAGCATGGTGCTTAGGTTAAGATAGCCTTCTTTAATTAAATAAGACATGGTGTCGAGTTTGGTCAATGAACCTTTGGAGTTAATACTTTGATAGATGTTGGATGCATAGCCTTTTGCGGACTAACCCATGCAGGGAAGACTTCAAATTGATGGGTAAGTCCTCAAGTTCAATACCCATTGGAGATAATCCAAGGCCATGGACACACTTGCACAACATTCGAAGGAGGCACATCAAGGTGCACTGTGAGTATTTTGCCAAATGCCCCTTTGTCCATGCAGTTTTACCTCAGCCTTGCATGAGCTATGCTTAAAATAAAAATTTGGTGAACAATAAAATTTAAAAAGAAAGATGAAAAACTCCTACAATAAAAAAAGTCTCTTGAAAAAACTGATGAAATAAAATTATGGCAATAATAACAAAAGGGGAGAAATTTTGGGCGCCTCAATCACTCCATGTGCTTTCAATAAATTTAGGCTCGCCGATGTTCAAACCGGTAGAGTCCTTGTTTGTTTTCACCTTTGTTTCTTTTGTTGAATAAAACAGGTACAAGAATAAGTGTGGGGGAGCCTCCCTGACGCTACTGACGTACACCAAATGAGGCCATCCCCAACACACTATGAAACTCCAGAAGGACCAACATGCAAAGGCCAAGGAACAATGAACCTATGAAAGGGGCGGTCGAATATCTGGTCCAGCCAAGCCACTTCTGAACCTTCATTGTCCCTCCTTCCTTCTGAACTCTGGTTTGTGTAGCTCCATCCTCACTCCCTATTCAATGAAGTTTGAATAATGGTTAAAATCAATCCTTCATGATTTCAACTCAATGAACCCTGCAATCTAGTCATGTTGATCATGCCTTTCCTATGGTTGGCTTGCATATTCTTTATTCCTCGTGTATATTCCTATTGCTTGTGAACAATTTATCATAGGAAAAGCATGTCGTCTAAGTGGTTGATGAATGAGATATGGTAAGATGAAAGGAACCTTGCTTCTTCCAGCAAAGTACTTGGGGTTTCTTTTCTTGCAAAACTTAAAACAATAGCTCGGCTCCACAATGATACGATAATTTTCTACCAAAGCCATATGTTGATCTCATGGAAAACCTTATACATGTGCTACTTGTCCTTGCATTGAGTCTTGTCAAACTGTTGTGACCCATGCGAGAAACTTTTCATCCCATGCGAGAAACTTTTCATACTCTCATGATCAAGATCACGTACACTCCACATATATACATGATGACTTCTACACTGGAAGTCACACAAACACATGCCATCCATCCATCAAATAAATACTCCATATGCATTATGACTCTCTCCAATCATCTTTGCAAAAAGATATGGGCTATGCAAAAAGATGAAAAGAAAAAAATATATACACATGAGGTGAAAAAATTAGACTCATGAAAGTCCAAGCAAAAGAAATGAAAGATATCCCATATTCAAAAAGAAATAAAAGCAAAGAGAGAGTCATACAAAAAGGAGTTCAAACAAAGATCCACCAAATTCCACAAACTTGCAAATCTTGATCAGATTGTATGGCTTGTTTCTCCTTGGATCCGCATTTTGACTCAGCAACATATGCAGTGCAAGTATGTTTCCTTTTCACTCCTTGCCCAAAACTCCACAAAAAGCCTTGTTAAAGGTAGGATGAAAAGAGGCAAAACCAATGCCTTCGTAAGGAATCATACACGTTGAGCGATCTGAGAGAATCATTTTAGGAGCAAGGCTAAGTTTCATTTGAAAATCATTCAAAAAAAAACCCAAGTTATCTGAGCAGGAGGAGTTAAGATGACTTGATTCTAATCCGTTCCATTCCTCAACCACCCAAGATGGTGTGGTAGACACTTCAAAGTTCACAAGTATAGGTGAGGCTTGGAATAACTTATATGCAGGTATCATACCAGACGAGGAGATGCTCCACCTTAGTCTTTAACCTTTACTCGAGGATGAGCAAAGGGCTAAGTGTGGGGCAGTTGTTGGCGGACCTTAAGTGTCATATTTGACCGTCAAGAACAATGGAATAGCAAGCACCAACTTAGACATAGGAGTTTATATCTAACCATTTCCACGAGTTTTGGTGAACCATTATCCACAGGAGACCACGTCTGCAAACAGGGAGAAATCATGCCCATCACACCGACAAACAAACCCTATACAAGACCAAAGGATAAAGGTCCCACATGACAGTCAACACCTAGTCAATCCACCGGGACACCCTAGGGAATATTCTCAGCATAAACCCACAAGATGTCGTGCCAAAAGGCGTCCGGGGGGATGCACCTAGGGTCCAGGCGACCCTCGGGGAGAATCAACTAAGAATATTATCAGGGTCCACCTGCCAGCCAGCCAGAGGAAGTCAGTCATGGGACGACTCCACCCGGGGTCGGCCGAACCCGGGGAGGGTTCGCGCACGCGACTTTTGCAAGAACGCTTTCTGCGCTCTCCCTTTGGCGCCAACGTAGGTTTCCAGAATGAAGGCATATCGACGATGAGGGGCAAGCCTAGGCAGCAATGAGGCTTGACGCCGGCGAATAGACAACAGAGCAGGGAACGAGGAAGTAGTGAGAAGAAAGGTGTGCGTGAGATGTGCATATGTGAGTGAGGAAACGAGGTAAAAGTGAGGCAGTACAGAGACACTGCATCCTCGAAACATGGCCGCGGCGAAGATGGCACCGTGGCGGTGGCAACGATGCGAACGGGAAGGCTGGTCGAGATCCTGTAGAACTGACGTGTGCGGAACAAAGGCCGCCCTGGCATGGTCCAAAGAGGCACGACGTCCGGGTAGAGGCACAAATAGAATCATGGTGGCGAAGCAACTCAGTGGCGAAGCAGAGCAGGCGGCACAGAGATGGAAGGGGGAGATGATGATTATGGCGGGCGCAGGAGTAGCACGTGGCCGGTCCGGTGAAGACTCCTGGTATGGCAATGGAGCTCCACGTTGGCTCTTTCCTCAGCTCCGGCGATGCGTCGGTTCACCGTGTGAAGTCAAGGTGACGCAGCTCCTCCCCGAGCAGCTCCTCCTTGAAGGGCTCTTCCTCCTACCCTCCACTTCCTCCTTCCCAAGATGAGAGATGGACAGGGCTTCACCCTTGGCGAGTTTGATGCGAGAGCAGAGGAGGGAAAAGGTGGTCTTATAGGCAGTTGGGGAAGAGAGGCGTGGACGAGGGGGCAGATGGGGCGCGGCCGTGGCTAGGGTGTGGTTTGTGCCAGGTTGGAGTGGGGCGGTGTGAGCGAGCGGCTTGCGTGGGAGCCAAGGGAGAGGGGCAAGCGCACATGGGCAGTTGGGGCTCAGCACAAATTGCGGCGGGGCAACCGGGCGAAAAAGGGGAGCAGAGGCGCGCACGCGTTAGTGGGGGACACTATCATCGTTGGGCCTTCGCGGTAGTGAGAGCGGGAGAAAGAGATGGGAGGTGAGCATGTCGGCAAAGGGGGCGAAACGACCCAGATTCTTATTTCTAAGAATCCGACTCCCTGTACTATTGTGTTAGTCCCAGAATCAACAGCTAACACGTACAGAACTCATTCCAGTGGAATATCACATCCATGCTTCGAATTTAAGCATTTAAACATTACATAAATGTCTTACATAAGTAGATAACTCTGGAAGTACGTTTATTACAAGCCCCTTGGGCTAAATGCGACAATATGAAATACTAAACGAGACTGTAGCTACTCTTCTGTCTTGGCGATCATCCCCCACAGGCTCTTCAGCTCAAGCGCAGCAGCAACCTTAATTGTACCATCCATCAGCATTGTTATCTACTCACTCTCATAACCTGTGTCATCATAAGCTGTTCCCAAGGAATGGAACAGTTCCACGTCACCATCCGAAATGCAAGCTTTAAGTGGCCTAATTCTAGTATAAGAAATATCAAGGACAGGCTTAAGGTTAATCCTATGCAAGCAGCATAATCACCCCAGAACAATTCTCACAACACCTACGAGCACTCCTGGCGCACCAGGTACCCGTCACCAAGCATCTTCCACTCTTCACTCTCTAGGCGATGCGAAAGCTCCCACCCTTCGCATCTCAACTGCCCGAGGCAGGCCCTACTCTAGAGGGGAGGTAGAAATCCCTAAAATAATGGCGGATTGTGTGAAATTCATTGGAGCGTCCATTGACCGCGGACGACGGCTATATATAGATTAGACTCTGCAGAGTTTGTACACCTGGACCCACTCAGGCTGCAAAGCCGGCCGTCGCCAACTTGAGACACAACCCACAGCACAGACCCTAGCCAGTGAACGGTACCCTCCTGCTTTTCCCGGCTTAGGATACACTGAAGACGCAACTCGGTGTCCGAGAACTGTGATGGCCTCCCCCACGGTGGCCACGTCACGGGGTATGAGCCTCCTTCGGGGGACAAAAGGCTATCGCCAGTTCCCCCATACACTTTCGCTAACTCCTTACAGTCCGGGTACCGCACTTAACTAGGGTGGCCGAAACACTCCCCAGTAGAGGTAAGTGGTGTGTACGAAGTTCAATGAACCAGGCAATCCAACTCGGTTTTTGGTGCCGGGGTGAGCGTCACCGTCAATTAGCGTCTCCACATCCAGTGGTCCGCTCGCGCACCCATTACAGGTATTGCCGCCATACTCCTCAAGTAACACAAAGAACATGTACCCGCCACAGGTACTCCATAGGATGTGCCCAAGTACACACCCCAGCCCTCGATACGAAGATCGAGTTAATCTGCTCACCCCCGCAAAGTTCCCAAAACCCCTTACTCCTTTCCCGGGTTTTTGCCCCACACACGCCAAGAATCCTATCACAACCATCTCATAACACATGCAAGCATCGCATCAAAGTAAAGCAGGTTTATCAAGGAATACGGTAATTAATCAAGGCCATGCAATAGGTCATAATAATCATCATCATGCGATAAAGTAAAGCGCTAGCATACTAGTTGCAATGCCTAAATAGGATTCAAAGCGGATGGGCGTGAACCTTGCGTCTGGTAGAAGTCCTCTTCTGCTTGTTCTTCAAAGTGGTGGTAGTAGTAGCCGTCTCCTCCTTGTTCCTCTTCAGCTGGTCCTAATCACGAGAAAGGAAATACATCGGAACCTATATTCAAATAAACCCCAAAAGAGAAGCAAGAAGAGCCAAAAGCACTCAACTCCTGTTCTAACGCGTAGATCATGATTTTAGAAAATTATAGAAACTAGTTTCATAATTTTCTGAGCTAGGATCAATTTATTATGAATTTTCTTAGATAAAACCTATTTCTAAAATTAATCTAAATTCCAAAAATGAGAAAACTCACAGGCTGACACGTGGCAGCACCTGAGCATGCCACGTGGCCTGCTGACGTCAGCATGACGTCATCAGTGGGGTCGGCCACTGCTGACGTCATGATGATGTCAGCATTGACCGGTCAACGGTCAACGGGAGCGAGCAACGAAGTACCTCAGCCACACGCCGCTGCCTGAGGGTGACGTCCGGTTGGAGAAGTTGATGACGGCAGAGGAGGCATCCCGGGTGCCTCGAGTCATGGAAGAGGAGCAATCCGACTGGGATGAGGTCGGCATCATCCCGGCTCCTTAGGAAGGAACGGAGAATAACCCGGTGACGCGGATACTGGGTATCAGCATGGGGCAGCTGACGCGCCAAGTTGTGCGCAAGCTGACCCCAGCCCAGAGGTCGGCTCGAGAGGGGTCCCCCAAACCTGCACCGGTGCTGGGGCAAGCCGCGCGGGCCGAGGCCGAGGCGCGGAGGAAGAGGAAGGCTGCGGGGGATGGCCCTGACGGCTCGTCGTCCAGGCTTGAGTCGGATCAGCCCGCGCAGCAACCCTCAAGGGCTCAGGGGAGCATCTTCGCCCAGCCAGGGCTGCAGCCGGACTCGAGCCTGTTACCGAGCCAGACGCCTCCACAGGTGCTGCGCGGCGTGCAATTCAAGCGTCCGCGCAAGGGCGGGTAAGTCGCCTTGAATTTCTGATTGTTGGATGAACAATTCTTGATCTGTCGACGTGTTGAATGCAGGCTCGGGAGCCAAGCGGGTGTAGGCACTCTACTCCGCCCGGGGGCCGGTGACAAGGCGCCGCCGAGTCGGTCTGCCGCCGGAGAGGCGGGTTCAGGGTCAAGCATGGCCCTGATCGTGACGGAGCAGGTACCAGTCGGCATGTCGGGGTCGCCAGACCCGCCGAGTCCACCGCGCATCGCAGGGACGGGTGACCCGGCGAGGGATCTGCAGGCCGACACGTCCGAGGTCGCCCTCGAGGAGGAGATCCCGGGGGTCGCACGGAGATGGAGGAACTACCGAGGAGTCCTCCACCACTTGAGGATGACGACAACCGGCTCCTTGGGGAGGATCTGGATGCCGATCCAGGCGTCCACGTGCCTCCCCAAGGGGAAGCAGTCGCGGGCGAGCTCGGGGACGGACCGCAGGCCCCGGGGTTGACCATGGAGCAGCGGATGGAGCTTGACGTCGCCGACCAAGCGAGCGAGCTCCGGAAGCTGCAAAACGTGACCGGCGTCTTGACCCGTGTCGTACAGGTATGTCTTCTTGGTGCCGTGTTGTCAGTATAGCACACGCAATGACCCTGAGGCCAATGTGTTATGTCACAGGGTTTCTCGGAACGGGCCACGAGGGACCTCGACTTCAGGCGGCAGGCCCTTGAAGACCGCCGGGCCTTGGCACGAATCCGCGCGGATAGAATCCGTGAGGCAGAGGCTGCCAAGGAGTTCCAGAGGCAGAGGGAGCGGGAGCTCGCCGACCTGCAGAAGACCAACGAGGACCTCATGAATGACATGAGCGTTCTCACTGAAGGTGAGTTCTTCGTGCATTGCTTGCTGGTGTATCTCGCCGAACAATTGTGCTCATGGGGGTTCCTTTGCAGAGTCGAGGAAGAGGGAGGACGCCCTTCAGGGGAGGATCAAGAGCTGGCCGGGGCCAAAAACAAAGCTTGAAGACAAGCTGGCCGGGGCCAAGCATGGGTTCGACCAAGAGGTGCGTGGGCTTAAAGCAGCCAATCTTCGCCTCGCCGCCGAATCGGAGCACCTGAAGGAAACCAATCAGGTCCTGAAGGATACGCACGACCAGGTCATGCATGGTAAGTGTCTTTTGCCGAATCGTCTGGGGCTGTGGAGAAGTCGGTTGTGCTTATGCATGTTCATCTGCAGGGCTTCGGGCGGAGCTGATGGAGCTAAAGCAGGCGGCCGAGTTCAACGCCAATTCCTTGGTGCCTGTCGAGTCCGGCCCGACGGCGGTGACGTTGGCGGAGCGGCTCAGGGCCGGTCCGACTCGGGCAGCCCAGTTGATGCAGCAGACTGCGATCGGCTTCGGGAGTCGGGTACTGGCACTGTTCAAGATACACTTCCCTACGCAGGAGCTGGCTCCCATCGCCGACGGCATCTCTGAAGAACTCACCGACGAAGAGTTCGAGTTAGTCGAGGAGTGTACCCCTCTGGCTGAAGCTGTAGCAGCTGAGCTGGGCCTGTAAAAGCAACTATAGGTGTAAACTCTGTAGAATCTGTAAATAAAATTCTGGTTTTATTTGAAGTATGAATGTGCACTGGTGCTTTACTGGACCCTTTTCCTTGCCGACTAGGACTTTGCGTCGCCCGACTAGCCACTGCCCTGTGCTGTTTAAGCACCCTTTTTGACCCGCTGACCACTGCTCACGGAGAGGACGGCTTACCCAGCTACACTGCTCAGCGGGGAGGCTTAGGTGTAGGGGGCGCGCGGGTTGAGCGCGGAGCTCAGGGTTTCACAGTTGGGGACTCGGACCAGCCGAGTTAGCTTAGTAGTCGCCGGGGGACATGGGGTTGGGCAAGGACTCGGAAGTCGGAGTAAGCATATACCCCCCCAAATATTGTGATGAAGAAGACGCATTCTGGGTCGGGCCCAGTCCCCGAGCATCAGCATGGATGTCGGGTAAAAAGACAACAACAAGCCATGAGACAAAAGTAATTTTATTAATATGAAACAGGGAATACATAGCTTTTGTTTAATTTCTACGGGTAGAACTTGACGAGGTGCTCGATGTTCCACACGTTTGGGACTGGGTCACTGTTAGCCCACTGAAGGCTATATGTTCCTGGCGAAACAACTTCTTTGACGATGAAGGGACCCTCCCAGGGGGCGGATAACTTATGCTTGTCCTTGGTGGACATGACTCGGCGCAGGGCCAGGTCGCCGACGTTGAGGGAACGTTCCCGGATGTTCTTGTCATGGTAGCGCCGTACCTGCTGCTCATGTCTGGCATGTCTAATCATGGCAGCGAGTCGGTGTTCTTCTAGGCAGTCGATGTCGACCTGGCGGCCGATTTCTGCTTCTCCTTCTTCATAGTGCTGGATGCGCGGAGCACCATGGGTGACGTCGGCTGGGAGGACGGCTTCGGAGCCGTATACCAGAAAGAAGGGAGTATATCCCGTTGCTCTGCTCTTCTGCGTTCGTAGGCCCCATATGACATGGGGTACTTCCTTAGCCCACCGACCGGGGTGCTTGTTGAGTTCGTCATACATGGCCTTCTTGAGCGAGTCTTGGACCATGCCATTGGCCCGCTCGACCTGGCCGTTGCACCTGGGGTGCGCGGTGGAGGAGTAATAGACGTCGATACAGCTGTCTTGGCAGAAATCCTAGAACTCGTGCCCTGTGAATTCGGATCCCAGGTCAGTTACGATGCGGTTTGGGACGCCAAACCGATGGGTGAGCTCTTGGATGAACTTTGCAGCCGTGGCCGATTTGGTGTCGGTCACGACCTTGTACTCAATCCACTTGGTGAATTTGTCGACCGCCACCAAGATGTGCTTGAACCCGCCCGGGGCGGTTTTGAAGGGTCCGACGTTGTCGAGTCCCCATATGGTGAATGGTGAAGATGGGGGGATGGTCCGTAGCGCCTGAGCCGGCAGGTGCTTTTGCTTCTGGAAGAACTGGCAGCCGGTGCAGCTGCGTACCAATTCCTTGGCGTCGGACAGGGCTGTCGGCCAGTAGAACCCTGCCCTGTAGGCCTTGCCGACTAATGTGCCGGCCGCCGCGTGGTTGCTACAAGTACCCGAGTGGATATCATGTAACAGGGTGATACCTTCATCTCGAAGGACGCACTTCATGAGAATGCCTGTGGAGGCTGCCTTTCTGTACAGATCGTTGCCGATGACGACATAATTTGTTGCACGCCGAGTCAACTTCTCGATTTCTTCCCTCGTATCCGGCGACCAGTTCTCTGTGAGGAAAGCGATGAAGGGGGCGCGCCAGTCTGCTTCCACCACGAGAACTTCGCTGGTCGGCGGGCCACCCGGGAGTGGCTCCGGCTCGGGTACGGGGCTGCCGTCCTCAAGCATCTTGATGGACGGGGTACGCAGGTCTTGGACGAAGACGCCGACTGGTACTTGGGCTCTGGTGGACCCTAACTTGGAGAGGACATCAGCGGCGACGTTGTCTTCCCGGAGGACGTGGTGGAGCTCGAGGCCATAGAAGTGGGCCTCAAGTTTGCGCACCTCTGCGCAGTATGCGCTCATGGTTTCCTTGGTCGTGTCCCAGTTCTTGTTCACCTGCTCGACGACTAGCTTGGAGTCGCCATAGCACATGAGTCGCTTGATGCCGAGTGACACCGCGATCCGGAGACCGTGGATGAGGGCTTCGTACTCGGCCCCATTGTTGGTAGCCTGGTAGTGTATCTGGAGGACATACTTGAGGTGCTGCCCCTCCGGGGAGATGAACAACACTCCTGCGCCGGCTCCCTCGAGGTTGAGGGCTCCGTCAAAGTACATCTTCCAGTGTCTGGCCGTTCCGCAGGGGTTGGCGTCTGGATCTCCATCCACTCGGCCACGAAGTCGGCCAGTATCTGAGATTTGATGGCCTCTCGTGGCTCGAAGTTGATAGTGTGTTCGCCGAGTTCTACGGACCACTTGACGATGCGGCCGTTGGCATCCCTGTTGTGGAGTATGGCTCCAAGGAGAAAATTCGAGATGACTCGGATCACGTGGGCCTGGAAATAGTGCCGTAGCTTTCTGGCGGTTATCAGGAGTGCGTAGAGCAGCTTCTGAGGATGGGGGTACCGGACCTTGGACTCGCTGAGCACCTCGCTGACGAAATATACAGGGCGCTGGACCTTGTATGGGTGGCCTTCTTCTGGTCGCTCGACGACCAGG
>CM014273.1:34236903-34258982 GCA_004135705.1 Alloteropsis semialata
GTGCACCGGTGATATGGCTGCTTTATGGATCGATGAACACAATTAGCAGATGGGATAACACCTAGCTCGCCCTCCTCAGAGGCTCTGAGCATTAGGATTACCTTTCTGCTTATCCTAACAACCCTGCTGAGCCTCTCAGATATAGAGCTCCGGCCAACAAACTCCTACTGTTTCTCCTCAACAAAACAAATCCTCTAATTAATGAAAAACCAAAATCTAAATAAATAAAATAGCCACTTGTGGACGCCTGCTGCTCCTTCCTGCGCCTGAACTGACGCCCAAATAATGTGTCCATAACAACCGGAATGAATAAACCAGGCTTAACTACCTTTTTTTTGGGGAGCATGGACACTGGAACCACCGCAACCATTGTGTTTTTGATGGAGCCTCTCCGAGTGTCAGCAGAGCGCTGTTGTTGGCAAGTGAGGAACTGCATATGTGGGGCCTAGCTGGAGCTAGGGCAGTTAACTACCTTCTCACTCCAGGGCCAATGGAGGAATAAAGGTTGATTGGTAGAGGTCGGGTCGTTTATATAGCTTAAAACTCAATTATCTTGTATGGTAGTGGTATGTGTGTGGGTGATGTAAGGGTTTCTAACCCTTTTATTCTTCTTAATATAATGATACGCAGCTCTCCTGCGTGTTCGAGATCAATTGTCATAGGCAAGGGGCAAAAAAAACAGGCGTGACCCTTGCTTCGGTCCATCAATTTTTTCAACCAAGAGAACCCAACAATCTCAGTCAACAATAAATGTTGAAAGATGTAAGTGATCCAGCTAACTTGTGCAATTTGAGTGTGAGCCAGCAGCCTTGGAGAAGGATGAAACATAACAGAGTTCTTCAAAAAGAGATAAATATTGAAATAAGAGAGCAATTCAACATATACATTTTACCCCTTCTGTACTGACAATCTCACACAGAGGACAGAGGAATGCAATCTAATAAAAAATAAATTCATAATATAAATAATGTGAACACTAAAAAGACATATTTGTCATTTTTTATCATCTTTTATTAAATAATTCGCATACTAAGTTGCGGGTGCAAGCCATATGTAAGATAAAGATAGACTAAGGAAACAGTGAAAACTGTTAAGTCATTGCATGGCAAGTAACTGGAGGTCTGGAGCTATTGCATATTTAATTAAGGTGATGGAACAATCATGGACGGAAGTAGGAATGAACTCATACTTTCAGCAATGAAGAAGCTCTGATCAAATCATCGTCAACAGAACCAACAGAGCACTTTCCAGAATTAAGAATTATTTCTGCGAAAGACTTGCGTCCTGATACGGACTGTATCAAAAATTCAAATGTGAGAATTGAATCACAAAATAACCCCTGAAATAAAGTTGCAGTATTATGCAAAGTTAAACCAGGGCTCAGTTCTTTTCCATACACACAAATAAACGTAGATGCCCTGACTTCTTAGCAGTATCTAAATAGTTGCAAATGGATGTCAACACCCACATAAACCTTGCTAAGCATGCAAACAACGGATGCAAATGGATGTCAACACCCACATAAACTTTGCTAAGCATGCAAAAAAGAGGATCATGATTCGACTCAAGTTAGATGAAACTGTTGGAAAATAATCCTGTGTGTCAATGCCAGTTGAGTCTCTGAAGCTAGCTAATTTTCAGCACAGACTAATAGCACTAATAGGCTGATTATAGTAGTTATTTCTGCATTACATAGAATAAATTCTGAGGCTCTATTGTACCTCTTATATATATAGTGAAGAAAAATCAGAAAAGCTGCAAGCATTCAGCAGCACCAAAACGTACTGTCTATATGTGTTTATGTGAGCATCCTACGCAAATCTCTTTGAGGGCTGTGGCTGTCAGAAACTATACAATTATTGCAACCACGGAAAATGGTGTCATAAGGTAGAGTTAAAAGTGATCTATTAGGATAATCCACTTAAAAATGTGTGTTTTAATCATTAACAAAGAAAGATTCAAATAGCATACTATATGGGTCTCGCACCACTGCAGGGTGTGTTTGTTGCTCAAATGTTGTTCCATAGGGCTGCATCGTATATCCCGGATGAGAGAAAGAAGGCTGAGTGGATACAGTGACCTGAAAAGAAGAGTTGGTTGGCTGCATAGACAGATGAAGCCACCCTCACCTGAGGCTGACATGAGGAACCGTGTGTACTGCAATCCATCTACCCAGCCATGCTGGCTTGAAGCTCATTTTGCGTATCCGCAAGGTCAGGATGGCACCATATTTTTGCATCCCCAGATGCATGATGCTAAATGGATGCAGGCAATCAAAAGCCTTCTGTACAGGTTTATACACATGGATGGAGACAGGATGGGTGTGATGTGGGGAACCAAATACGCCCATAGTGTTCAAGCACCCAAAGGCTAAGCTAAATTAGAAGATTATGCTAAGTGTGCCAATAATGGAGCGCCTAGCAGACAATACAACACTGGCTAGATCTTTGTTCGGTCACTATAATTTCATACCCTGAAAGAGCAATTTACATATCCGTTTCCCATGTGTGCAATCAATGCTACTATGGCCTTTGCTTCACTCGACACATTACCGTCAATACATGCAACTGCTCGACATTCTAGACAGCCCATAAAACAAAAGTGTTTCTCTTGCTCTTTGGAAACATTGGAACTGATGCCTATTTGATGATGATGCCCCAAGCACGGCAGGTGCCTTATTGCTTCCCCAAGAGGAGTTTCATTTCTGGGAGATAGAGTAGGTCTTTTGATCTTGGTCGTTGCTCAAATTCATTCACAGGCGTGTTGCCGCGATCTTTAGACTAAAACTGATGGTGTAAGGGTGTTTCTGGGTGTACTCAGGGTCTATACCCTTCTCTTCTTCTTTAATATAATGATATGCAGCTCTCCCACGTGTTTGAGGGAAAAAAAAAGTGTTTCTCTTGGTTTTCTTTCATGCTGATAGTAAGATTCGATATGTCTATCTTGCTACACGCCTTTGGTCTACTACCTGGTGTAGTACAGAATGTGGCTAGTGTCAGTGTGTATTGCTCTGGCCTTTGGCCGTGTCTTTCTGGGACTCTTAGTTTCCCCCTCCCCTTGATTCTGTTTCCATAAATCAAGGAGGTTGGGACGCACTGGTAGAGACCTATGTATTGTACAATCCTCTTTACCAGTTGAATACAATCTGGGTTCACCTGTTTACATCTTCTGTTGTGGACGCTTTCTTGGGTAAGACATTCAGGCACATGAGGAAGAAAGGGAAGAAACAGGTGGCATCAACAAGTGGCTAGGAAGGTTCAGTAGTTCAGTATTGTTAGCAGATTAGTTTCAGCTTTGTTAAGAGAGATAAACTTTGTGTAATGTTAGGAGATTTGTTAGTGCCATGACTACAAAAGAAGCCCGGCTGAATGAATAAAGCAGGCAAGATCTAGATCAACTTCTCTAAGCCTCCAAGGGAGGGCGAGTTAGTTAGGATTTTATCTAGCCAATATATCTACTACATCATCTGGTATCACGATCCATCTGATCCTGAGCCTACCTCCATCCTGCTTCCATCCCCTGCGCCATCCCTGCTGCTTCTGCGTCTCCTTCGGCAGCCATGGGCGACTGCGTTATTGAGTTGCATACTTGCATGCACCAACCAGTTCAACCCAAAAGCTTAAGGCGATAGGAAAAGGTGGGCAGCAATTCACTTATACTTCAACACTCCCCCTCACGTGTGAGTCAAATTTCTGAATTGCCATTCATTTCAAAAAAAATAATTTTTGATTTCCATAGTTACATAGAAGTTTTTCCTTATTCTCAAACAAGAACAAAAATAATGAAAATATGGTTACCTGGTTATGATTTTCAACATACGAGAGCATATTCTGGTTGCTGTGGACTAATGATTTCATAATCTGCAAAAACATATTGACAAAGTCAACAGAAGAAAAATATGATATGGTGTATTTTATAAATCGTTGATTATTGTATTTTATGTGTATTAGCACTCATGATGAAATTTTGCAAGGAAGTAAAAAGGACACTCCATTTTAATATATCTTCCAGATAGATAGTCGCATGCAAAAACATCCCAATAGTATGCAAACCTTATTCATGCTCCATTCTCGCTCAGGAACACTTTCAAGATGCCACAACCACATTTCTGGAACAGAAAGATTGACATAGTAGTCAAATCCTAATCCACCTTGAGTGGTTGGCTCACACAATCCAGGATAAAATGTTGCCTACATAAACAAAACGGTATAAAAGTAGTTTTCAACAAGGCAGCAAAAGCTGGAGAAACAATCCTTGGATTTTTGCAAATACTATCTTTGACTAGGCGACTAAGGAAAGTAGCCAACAGACACTGCAACGTACGCCATAACAAGCCTCTTGGTATTTAAATCAGCTAGCACCAAGTTCAACATGGATGATAAACATAACTCACTACCAAACTGCATATTTAAGCCCAAGAAGTGTGTTTATACGAAAATGAATTTACAGGAGAGAGAAAACATAGAATAAAAGCAACTTACATCTTCAGCAATAGTTATCATATCAGGATGAAGATCATGCAACATTTCGTTTGCTAGAATTAGATATATCAGAGCATCCTTGTCAACATACTGATTGCAATACCTAAAATTAACATTTTGGTGAGTACTCACTTTTTTGGCAATAACAGGATTTTTAGTAAAAGATAGTAGGCACTGCTTAAGGAAAACAAAGAACATCACAAGGATGAAAATCGAAACAGTGCTTAGCATTTACAAGTCACACGGCCAAATGACTTATGGGGCCCACCAGTCAGCATCAGATTTCTCTTCTTCGTCCATCTCCTTGTTCCAACTTCTTCCCCCCCCCCCCCCCCCCCCCCCCCCCCCCCCCCCCCCCCCCCCCCCCCCCCCCCCCCCCCCCCCCCCCCCCCCCCCCCCCCCCCCCCCCCCCCCCCCCCCCCCCCCCCCCCCCCCCCCCCCCCCCCCCCCCCCCCCCCCCCCCCCCACCCCCCCCCCTCATTTTTCTATCCACAAGCTAACCAATCTGGCAACCTCAAAATCTCCACACGGCCATCTCTGCTCTCTTCTGTAAATCAGGTTGTGTGCTTCCTTGCAAGCAACGACAAGTGGTTTACCTTTGTGGCCATCGAAGGCAGAGGAGCAGGAGGATGGAGATGAAGTCATACACTCATAACATGGTCTGTGCCACAGCTAATTAACTTGCTTCATGGTGGTGTCGAAGAGCCACTTGAGTTATGTGTGATCTACTACTGTAATTGGGTTATACTAAATTTAGATCATATATAGGATGATGGTTGGAATTGTTTGACATGATTACGGGATCCAACTACCTGAGTTGGTGTACAAAACAATTACAGAACAAGGAGAAAAAAAATAAAGAGGGGTCACAAGGTAGTTGGGTGAGTATTTTTGTAACATCCCTAGTTCAAATTTGGTGAATTTAAAAATTTTTGTGTAAACATGTGTGAGAACCCTAAAGTGAAACACTTCTCTCTCTAAAAATTCTTAATAATTAAATCATGTGCATTGCATTAAGGAATTTATTGTTAGAGTGATTTGGCTTTCCTTGGTTCTATGTGTGTGCTTGTGTGGAATTTGTATTTGAATTCAAACCATTCAAATACAAATTCAAATACTAACTCTAACTAAACTAACCTAACCCTCCCGGGCCCAATCTCCTAAAGCAGCCGGACCGGCCCAAACTCCCTCTTCCTTTTTCACCCACCCTCAGCCCAGTCCGGCCCAGCACCCCTCTTCCTTCTTTTCCCCGCAGTCGGCCCACCAGGCCCAGCAGCCGCGCCGGCCCGCTCCACCGTGCGGACGTTCCCCACTCCACCACTCCTCTCTCTGACCTGTGGGCCCCACGCCCACAGTGTCCTCTTCCTCACCTTTTTCCTCCCCGCGCGCGACGCCGCTCTGCTCTCCTCCGCGGCCGCGCTCAGCTTTTCCCCGCGACTCGCGACGCGCGCTACCGCCGGCCCCACAAGCACATGCGCCTGCTCCCCGCTCCCCCTTGGCCGCCAAGGAAAACCCCATCCCCATCCTTTCCCCTCGCCCAAGCCGGCCGTCTACAAAACCCCAATCCCTCTCGGTTCCGGCCACCAAATCCATCCCGGGGCGGAGCCCTGTCCAAATCTCTCCACCCAATCGAAGTAGAGGAATAGGAGGAGGAGGAGAAGGGGAAGAGGAGGCGCGGGCGAGAGGAAGCCGGAGCTGCCCGGAGAAGGCCGTCCGCGTGGAGCCGTTCGTCGCCTCGCCACCGCACCAACACCGAAGACGCCGGAGTTGAGGAGGAGAAGTCGCCGGGAAGATCCGCAAGCCCCGCAACACGCTCAGCCTCACGCTCATCTCCCAAACCCCCCGTGAGTCCTTGTTCCCCTCCCTCGCCGTGGTGCTCGCCATGGCCGTCGTGTCGAGCCCCGCTTGCTCTTATGTGATGTCGCCGGCCTTCGAGCCCGCCCTTGAACCCTGTCTGGCCGGCCGTCGAGCCGCTCTCTCTTCTTCTGCAGGAACCCAAGCCGAGCCTTTTCCCTCTTTCTCCTTCTCTGTTTTCCCCTCACCGCCGTGCACGCCACCCCTCGCCGTCGTCCTCGGACTGCCCTGCTTGCCGCGCGGCCATGGTAAGGAGGACCGCCCTGCTCGCCCTAGGACCAAGCCGGAGCCGGCCACAGGCAGGAGGCCTCGCCTTGACCGTGTCGCGCACCACGGACAGGAGGTCCGGGCCGCGTGCGCGGTGACCCAGACGCCCTTGACCGCCGTCGCGGTGCCGCCGCGCGCGCGCTCTGGTGGCGCGCCGCGAACGCACGCCGGGAGCCACACACACGGAGACCCACACGCGAACCAAGCCGCACGAGCCACACCGGATCCCACGCCTCTCCCTGCTTCACTGACCGGTGGGCCCAGGCGCCCGAGTCACTGACTCGTGGGCCCGGCCTCGCCTTCCTCTCCACACAGCAGCAAACCGGCCATGGGCCGTAACAGCGGCGGCCCATGAACCCTTTTCCCGAACCAAAAGTCTAGAAAAGCCCCTTCAACTCTTCAGGCCCATGGAAGAAATCGCCCCAACAACAGCCCGTCCGCCCGGCCTTTTCTTCCTTTTCCAACCTGACAGCCCGGCCCCACGTCTGTCTCTCGGTGTCGCCGACAGCCCGGCCCCAACCGTCAGGCTCTGCCAGTCACTGACATGTGGACCCCGTTGACCCGTTGACCGTTGACCGGTCAACGCTGACATCATCATGACATCAGCAGTGGCCGACCCCACTGATGACGTCATGCTGACGTCAGCAAGCCACGTGGCACGCTCGGGTGCTGCCACGTGTCAGCCTGTGAGTTTTTCTCAATTTTGGAATTTGACTTAATTTCAAAAATAGGTTTTATCTAAGAAAATTCATAATAAATTGATCCTAGCTCGGAAAATTATGAAACCAGTTTCTATAATTTTCTAAAATTATGATCTACGCGTTAGAACATGAGTTGAGTGCTTTTGGCTCTTCTTGCTTCTCTTTTGGGGTTTATTTGAATATAGGTTCCGATGTATTTCTTTTCTCGTGATTAGGACCAGCTGAGGAGGAACAAGGAGGAGACGGCTACTACTACCACCACTCTGAAGAACAAGCAGAAGAGGACTTCTACCAGACGCAAGGTTCACGCCCATCCGCTTTGAATCCTATTTAGGCATTGCAACTAGTATGCTAGCGCTTTACTTTATCGCATGATGATGATTATTATGACCTATTGCATGGCCTTGATTAATTACCGTATTCCTTGATAAACCTGCTTTACTTTGATGCGATGCTTACATGTGTTATGGGATGGTTGTGATAGGATTCTTGGCGTGTGTGGGGCAAAAACCCGGGAAAGTAGTAAGAGGTTTTGGGAACTTTGCGGGAGTGAGCAGATTAACTCGATCTTCGTATCGAGGGCTGGGGTGTGAACTTGGGCACATCATACAGAGTACCTGTGGCGGGTATATGTTCTTTGTGTTACTTGAGGAGAATGGCGGCAATACCTGTAATGGGAGCGCGAGCGGACCACTGGATGTGGAGACGCTAATTGACGGTGACGCTCACCCCAGCACCAAAAACCGAGTTGGATTGCCTGGTTCATTGAACTTCGTACACACCACTTACATCTACTGGGGGGTGTTCCAGCCAGCCTAGTTAAGTGCGGTACCGGAACTGTAAGGAGTTAGCGGAAGTGTATGGGGGAACTGGCGGTAGCCTTTTGTCCCCCGAAGGAGGCTCATACCCCAGGACTGGGCCACCGTGGCGGAGGCCATCACAGTTCTCGGACACCGAGTTGCGTCTTCAGTGTATCCTAAACCGGGAAAAGCAGGAGGGTACCGTTCACTGGCTAGGGTCTGTGCTGTGGGTTGTGTCTCAAGTTGGCGACGGCCGGCTTTGCAGCCCGAGTGGGTCCAGGTGTACAAACTCTGCAGAGTCTAATCTATATATAGCCACCGTTCGCGGTCAATGGACGCTCCAATGAATTTCACACAATCCGCCATTGTTTTAGTGATTTCTACCTCCCCTCTAGAGTAGGGCCTGCCTCGGACAGTTGAGATACGAAGGGTGGGAGCTTTCGCATCGCCTAGAGAGTGAAGAGTGGAAGATGCTTGGTGACGGGCACCTGGTGCGCCAGGAGTGCTCGTAGGTGTTGTGAGAATGGTTTTAGGATGATGATGCTGCTTGCATAGGATTAACCTTAAGTCTGTCCTTGATATTTCTTATACTAGAATTAGGCCACTTAAAACTTGCATTACGGATGGTGACGTGAAACTGTTCCATTCTTCGGGAACAGCTTATGATGACACGGGTTATAAGAGTGAGTACGATAACAATGCTGATGGATGGTACAATTGAGGTTGCTGCTGCGCTCGAGCTGAAGAGCCTGTGGGGGATGATTGCCAAGACAGAAGACTAGCTACTGTCTCGTTTAGTATTTTATATTGTCGCATTTAGCGCAAGGGGCTTGTAATAAACGTACTTCCAGAGTTATCCACTTATGTAAGACATTTATGTAATGTTTAAATGCTTAAATTCGAAGCATGAATGTGATATTCCGCTGGAATGAGTTCTGTACGTGTTAGCTGGAATGAGAGCTGTACAAGGAAATGGAAAAGTTGAGCCTAAAAATTGTCACCACCAGCCAGCTGAATGAGATGAGAGTGCAATATGATCTGGATGTTAATAGCTGCACTTTTACTCTCATCGAGAGGATGACACTCAGAGTTGGGAAATTTTCGAGTTTTTCTTCTTATTTACATGCCATACCAACCAAGGGGTTGGGGGTACATATTTATAGCTGCAAGGCAGCCAAGTATATGCTAGATGCTAGTCTAAGATGCTGTCCTCTAAGATGCCTAGATGCTGTCATAGATGCTAATATGCTGTTGTCCTTTAAGATGCCTAGATGCTGTCCTAAAGGTGCTAATATGCTGTCCTTGCTGGTCAAGATGCTGCTGCATGCTGCTGCAGCAATGGTGCTGCTGTGCAGCAAGTCCTGGGCAGCAAGATGCTGCTGTCCCAAACAGCAGGCAGCAAGACTTATCCTATCAGTCTCCCTCCAAGTCTTGTGCGTCGACTTGTGGGAGGATTGGACCATCCCGGTCCTGGAACAGAGCTCAAGGAACTTGATCCTTCCAAGAGGCTTGGTGAGCAGGTCCGCAAGCTGATCCTTGGTGTTGATGTAGCCCGCCTTGATGCTTCCTTCCTCCAGGCAGCCTCGGATGAAGTGGTACCTCACCCGGATGTGCTTACTCCGTTCGTGGAAAACGGGGTTCTTCGCCAGGGCCAGAGCGGACTTGCTGTCCACTCTGAGCTCCACCGCTCCAGTGTCTCTGCCGAGGAGATCACCAAGCAGTCAAGCAAGCCAGAGCGCCTGAGTCGAAGCGGTGGAGGCCGCTATGTACTCGGCCTCGCAGCTGGACAGGGCCACCACCTGCTGCTTGACCGACTGCCAGCTAACAAAGCACTTGCCAAGGAAGAAGAGAATCCCGCTCGTGCTCTTGCTAGTGTCGATGTCGCCGGCGTGGTCGCTGTCGCTGTACCCGACGAAGTGTGCCTCGCCAGGACACCTCGAGTAGTAGAGACCGTGGTCGAGAGTCCCCGCGACGTAGCGGATGATCCTCTTCACGGCCTGCTGGTGCTCCGTCGTCGGTCGCTGCATGAACCGACTAACGTAGCCGACGGAGAATGCCAAGTCCGGCCGTATGTGGGCGAGGTAGCGAAGGCTCCCCACAAGACGCCGGTACTGCGTAGCGTCCACCTCCTCCGTCGTGCTGTCGCGGCTGAGCTTCAGCCTCTCCTCCATCGGAGTGAGAGCTGGGTTGCAGTCGGTGAGCCCAGCCAGCTCAACGACGCGCTTGGCGTAGGCGGTCTGTCGAAGTGTGATCCCGGAGTCGTCCTGGTGCACCTCGATCCCCAAGTAAAAGGAGAGAGGCCCCAGGTCGCTCATTTGGAAGGTGGCCTTCATCTCTTCCTTGAACGCCGCCACCTCCGCATCCTTGGCACCGGTGATCACCAAGTCGTCGACGTAGACACCCACCAGCAGGGCGCTTCCGCCATTGCCCCGCCGGTAGATGGACCGCCTCGTGCGGGCTTTGCTTGAAGCCCATCCCCTTGAGCGTGGAATCCAACTTGGCATTCCACGCCCTCGGTGCCTGCCGCAAGCCATAGAGGGCCTTGCGCAGGCGAAGCACCTTGCCCTCCTTGCCGGGGATCGCAAATCCCGGCGGCTGGTGCACGTAGACCTCCTCCTTCAAGTCGCTGTTGAGGAACGCCGACTTGACGTCCATGTGATGGACGCACCAGCCTTCCTGGGCAGCCAGTGCAAGGAGGAGTCGCACGGACTCCATCCGTGCCACGGGGGCGAAGGCATCGTCGAAGTCGATCCCCTCCTGCTGCAAGAAACCGCGTGCCACCAAGCGAGCCTTGTGCTTGACGATGGCGCCGGCTTCATCCCTCTTCAGCTTGAACACCCACTTAAGGGTGATCGCGGTGACCGTGAGGGAGGTCAGCAAGCTCCCAGGTGCGGTTCGTCTCAACCGCGTCCATCTCCGACTGCATCGCGGCACGCCATGCCGCGTGTCCCTCGGCCTCTGCGAAAGATCGAGGCTCGCCGTCGTCGCACGCAAGGTGCAACTGCGCCTCCAGGTCGTGAGGCACCAGTCCCGGTACCGGCTGGTCGCCGAGAAGGTCCTCCATCGTACGGTACCGCAACGGCTCGCCGTCGTGGTACGCGTCGATGCGCTCCTCGTCGTGAGAGAGCGGAGTAGCGAACTCCATCGGGCTGTGCTCGACATGAGCTGGTGCTGGAGTAGACGTGCCCGGAGGAGTGGCTGTCGGTGCTGGAGTGCGCGGGGTCACCGGCTGTGGCGGTGTCGGCGAAGAGCTCGTCGCAGCCGAAGTCGTGGCTCGAGGGTGTGGCGCTGCCGGAGTAGCTGGCGCCGGAGTGCTCGTAGGTGTTGTAAGAATGGTTTTGGAATGATGAAGCTGTTTGCATAGGATTAACCTTAAACCTGTCCTTGATATTTCTTATACTAGAATTAGGCCACTTAAAGCTTGCATTACGGATGGTGACGTGGAACTGTTCCATTTCTTAGGAACAGCTTATGATGACACAGGTTATGAGAGTGAGTACGATAACAATGCTGATGGATGGTACAATTGAGATTGGTGCTGCGCTCGAGCTGAAGAGCCTGTGGGGGATGATCGCCAAGACAGAAGACTAGCTACCGTCTCGTTTAGTATTTTATATTGTCGCATTTAGCCCAAGCGGCTTGTAATAAACGTACTTCCAGAGTTATCCTCTTATGTAAGACATTTATGTAATGTTTAAATGCTTAAATTCGAAGCATGGATGTGATATTCCGCTGGAATGAGTTCTATACGTGTTAGCTGTTGATTCTGGGACTAACACAATGGTACAGGGAGTCAGATTCTTAGAAATAAGAATCCGGGTCGTTTCAATTTTTCTTTAAGTATGGAGAACAGACCCTTGCACCAATTCATGTTAGCAGAATAGGCAAATTTGAAATTTGTTCCACTTACATGCTATAGAGAATGACTCAGTAAAATCTAAAACAAGACATTGTTAATAATGAAAAGCAGATGACACTTACTCTTCCATGGCACCAGTAAAAGTAGAAAACCCATTATGAGTATATAACATAGAAGACAATGAATGAAACTGGAATCCATCAATCCGGTATTCAGTGACCCACCTAGTGAGATTAGTAAGGAATCCATAAGTAACAAAGCACTCATTTCGTCACAGAAAAATTCATGTGCCTTTCCAAGGTAAGAATATAATATGGTCATAGTTTTTATGGTTCTACCAGTTCAAATTGGACAATAAGAAGTGCAGAACATCCACATCATCATATTTAAACATCCTGGTGCCCCAATACTTGTGATGCCCTCTTTTTCCTTCCAATGATTAATTAGAATCAGGATATTGCATTAGCAAAGAAGATAGAAGAACCATAGAAACATAGTGATGAAATGCAGTATGCAATTCAAGGTGCACATCAGACAGCATTAGCTAATAATCTAATTCTAGGCTGCGGCACATATGAAATTCAAAGGTGAACCTTCCTCAAAGTCTTCTTTATTTAGTACCAATCTGTCCAAGAGTTCGGTCTCTCTCATTCACTGTTCAGAAGAGGAATTGGCTATCACAGCAGAGCTTCTCTCGTGTGCAATCAAGTACTTCCCATGTACTTATCTTGGCCTGCCACTCACAACTGGTAAGCCCACCAAGGAGGTCCTGCAGCCTCTATAGTTGATAAGGTGGCAGATTATCTCCCAGGGTGGAAGGCCTCTATGATGAACAGAAGAACAGAGCCGCAAGATTGGTAATGGTCAGAGTGGTTTTGACAGCTGCTCCCATCTACCTTCTAATCGCCATGGACCTTCAAAAATGGGTTTTCAAAGCTATAGACAAGAGAAGGCAGGGTTTCTTTGGAAAGGTCAGGAACAGGCCAATGGTGGTAACTGTCTGCTAACATGGGAAAAGGTGCAGCATGCTAAGAGTTCCCTGGTTGTGGGGCCAAAAAAACAGATCCCACTAGGCCTTGGGCAGGCCTCCCAATTCAGGTCCCCAAAACACCCAGTCTCTGTTCAACATTGCGGTGGATGCTATTGTGGGCAATGGTGAAGAAATTTGTTTTTGGTCTGACCGCTGGTTGGATGATCATACCGTGGCTAAATTAGCCCCTAATTTATTCACAGTAGTCCCTAAGCGCACAATCAAGAGGCGGACAGTAGCTCAAGCACTACAGAACCGAAGATGGGTGGAGGACATCATCGGGGCTCTCACCTCTCATTGTGCAAGTTCTCGTAGAATATCTTCAAATATGGGATATGGTGGATGGACTGGTACTGCAGCAAGATGTACAGGATCAATATAGGTGGAAGCTATCCCAGTCTGGAACATAGCAGCAAGTCAGCCTATGCTGCTTTCTTTGTAGGAACCATCAAATTTGGGCCCTGGAGAAGGATTTGGAAGAGCTGGGATCCTCCAAGATGCGAGTTTTTTATCCGGTTGGTGTTTCAGAATCGCTGTTCGACTGCTGATCGTCTAGCAAAGAGGGGCCTGCCCCACCCCGCTTTCTGTGATCAAGAAGAGGAGAGGATACATCACTTCCTGGTTGGTTGTGTCTTCGCGCGCCAAATCTAGGCCCTGATCCTTCAGCATCTGGGCTTGGCGGCTTGCTTGATCTGGCACCTGGAACTGCTGACACCTGGTTATCTGTCTGGTGGAGGAAAGCAAGTGCCGCAGGACCTACGGAAAGGGCTCAACTCTTTAATAATTTTGGTGGCTTGGGAGGTCTGGAAAGACCAGAATGCATGCGTGTTTGAGAAGGTTAGGCCCAACATCCAAGAGGTGCTTAGGGCTGTCAACTCAGGAGGTCTTTGTTGTAGGGCAGGAGCTTCTAAGCTCCATGAACTCCTGTCCAGGTCCCTGGCCTTGGGAGCCTAAGCTCCTGCAAGGTCCTGGTCCACTGTTGCAGTTTTTAGCCCGTGGCACAGCTGTAACATAGTTGGTGTGTTGGTGTGTGTGGGTGTGGTGCTCTGTACTAGGGTAGGGCCCATACTGGTCACTCAACAATATTGCTCTGTCACTACCATTCTCATGGTGTTTACTTCCAATTTATTATGCAGTTCAATGGACATGTAAATGGCCCTTGACTATTTGTTGAGTATATCAAGTCAAATACTTTTAGTCTGCAGTAGCGCATTACTATTTGAGCAAAAATGCTGCTTTAAACTCCCATATTATATCAATAAGGAAATGCATTTGGCCTTGTCCAGAATTTATCGAGAACAAAAAGAACTGCGAAAATTCTGAAAAGTATAAAAGAGTTTTTGTTTTAATACCGCTGTGGAAGTAACAGTCATTAGAGCCATCAAAAAGTGATAACCCAACCAGTTCATCTGCCGATGCATAGGAGTGGACAATATCCAGAAGCACCACTAATCCAAGGCCTGATAAAGCCAGGGAGAAGAAAAACAAGATATTAATGTTAATCAGTGTTTCATTTCTTTAAAACGTACAGATATGGAAAGGCATGCTACTAATATGTTCCATAATATATGCATAAAGAAACATAACTGAGGAAAGTGATAACTGATAAGAAGCTGCCAATCACACGAGCAGTGACAGATAAGAGCTTGATGGTTCAAACACTTGGCTGTTTCAACTAAGAGCCATACATAGTAATACAAAAGGAATGCTCTACTGCAAGGCAATATTAAAATGATTTCCAACTTATAATCAAGTTCCGGATAACCAACAAACAAACATAAACTATATGGAAAAATATTAGATATGTATAGCTGTATATTACTTGTATTTGTATTTCTTGTACTCCAAGCCTATACGGTCTACATACATGAAAGGTCACCCCCCATCTTGGGTGTGTGGTGTTTGCCCAATTCTCTACATGGTATCACGAGTTCAGGTCCTGCCTGCCATGCCCCCACCCCCCCCTTCCCTTTGCTGCCCTCGGCACCGGCTGGCCTACTCTGTCGTCGCCCTCTCCCTCCCCTCTCTCTGCCCTAGGCGCCGGCTGCCCTACTCAGCCGCCGCCATCCCCTCCCACACCACCGCGCCGCCTCTTCCCCTTGGCTGCGCCCTCCCCCCTCCCCCCCAATAGATCTCATCTGTTAATGTCCGAGGTCATCAACGACGAATCTCCGTACGCCACCATTGCCGTCAAGTCCCATGTCCCTATGACATTGGACCTCCGCTCCTGCAACCACATCAAGTGGAGCTCCGGCTTCAAGGCCATGTGCGGCAAGTTTGGCCTCCTCCATCACATCGACAGCACGACTGCTCCCCCCAACCTGCCTGCCGCGGCTTCAGGCCGACTCCGTCTCCGAAGTTGTCCTCGACTTCGCCATGGATGAAGATCAAACGGCGCGGCAACTCTGGGTCACCATCTCCAACCACTTCCGAGCCAATAAGGCTCCTCGCGCCATCTTCCTGAATAATGAATTCCACACTATGACCTAGGGAGACCTCTCGGAGGAGGAGTATGACCAGCAGATGAAGGTAGCTGCAGCCAAACTTCAGGCCGCCGGGCAGCCTGTCCCGGAGTCTACGCTCGTGCTCAATCTTCTCCGCGGCGCCAACCCTCGCTATAGCACCACCGGAGACCTCATCGCCGCCACGCCCCAGATGACTTTCACCAAAGCCCTTGATAAGCTCACGCTAAAAGAGCTGCGTTTGGCGAACGAAGTGAAGGTCACGCCGTCCACCACCCTCATCGCCTCTTCACCTCCCTGCGGGCCTAACTGCCGCCCCGCCTCTGCCCTCGTTGGCACCCAGCAACAACAACAGGGCGGCGGCGGCCAGCAGCAGCGTCGCTGGAAGAAGGGCCGCGGCGGCGGCCAACAAGGCAGTGGCAAACAGGGTCGTGGCCCCGTCTCCACTTGTCCCTGGGTTTGTTTCAACCCTTAGGCGCAGCAGGGCGACGACCAGGCCTCCTGGGAGGGCGGCCAACCTTGGTGCGGTGGCAAGAGCCTCCTCAGCCCCTCCCCCCAGGCGCATCTGTCCACTTTGTCTTGGGATCAGGCGGATCTCATCGCCGCCTTGCAGCAGATGTCGGTTGGCTCCCTGGGTGATGAACAGTGGTGCTTCCAGCCATATGCATGCCACAGATGGCATACTCCTCTCTCACACTACTGCTGCCCCTTCTTTCATTGTTGTAGGCAATGGTACTCGTATCCCTGTTACGTCTCGTGGCCATTCCATCCTTCCCACCCATGCATCTAATTTCGCTTTAAACAACGTTCTTGTCGCTTCTTCTATTGTTCGAAACCTTCTATCCGTTCAACAATTCACCCGCGACAATAGTTGTTCTGTCGAATTTGATGCCTTTAGTTTTTCTGTGAAGGACCTCAGGACGCGACGCCTGATTCTTTGCTGCAATAGCGATGGTGATCTATACACCATCAGCCCTGTCGTCTCCTCCACCGACTAGACCCTAGTTGATGCTTCTTTCTCCTTGTGGCACTAACATCTTGGTCATCTTAGCCCAGAAACCATAGTCAAATTGAAGAATAAAAACTTTATCTCTCGTAATAAAGAAAACCGATCTCTTTGCCACTCTTGTCAGTTAGGCAAACATGTGTGCCTTCCTTTTAGTTCTTCTACTTCTCATACTATGGCTTCTTTTGAGATAGTTCATTGCGATGTTTGGACATCACCGGTTCCTAGCGTTTCTGGCTACTGTTATTTGGTCATGTTGGATGGTTTTTCGCATTTTTGCTGTACTTTTCCTCTCCACCGAAAATCCGATGTTCATGAGCACTTAGTTAACTTTTTTTCGTATGCACACACGTAGTTTGGTCTTCCCGTTAAATGCTTTCAAGCCGATAATGGTATAGAATTCTTTAACAAAGCCACCATTGCTCTCCTAGCCTCGCGTGGTATTTTGTTTTGTCTCTCATGCCCCTACACTTCCCCTCAAAACGGCAAGGCTGAACATGTGCTTCGAACATTAAATAACTCAGTGCGTACTCTCTTAATTCATGCCTCCATGCCACCCCCCTACTGGGCAGAAGCTCTTTCAGTAGCCACATACCTCGCCGGTACTGCTGCAGGGGCACCAGCTGGCGCTGGCTCTGCTGCAGGAGCAGCCGCCTATGCCGCCGCTGGTGCTGCCGGAGCAGCCGCCGCCGACGCTGCTAGTGCAGCAGGAGGAGCCGAAGCAACAGCCAGCGCTGCTGCAAGAAGACGACCAGATGGGGGCACGAGATCATGCCCGCCCGGAGACAGAGCAGATGGCGGTTTCTCAACATCAGCCAATGATGGAGCAGCCACACGAAGCGAAGAACGAGCTGCAGCTGCATTGTTAGTAGAACAATAGACCGTATCCTGTGCATCATCGAGGAGAAAATCAAAGGACTGATCAGGAATAGGATCGTCGGTAGAAAAGGGAAATCAAGATTCATCGAACACAACATGGCATGAAATGACGATGCGACGAGAGGAGAGGTCGAGGCACCGATATTCTTTATGGCTAGAAGGGTAACCTAGAAACACACAAGCAGTAGACCGAGGAGCGAGCTAATGTGGTGAAGTAGCCTGAAGATTAAGATAGCAAAGACATCCAAAAACCCGCAAATGCTCATACACGGGAGGAGTACGGTAAAGGCGAGTGTAGGGAACCTCATTGCTAATGGACGTGGAGGGACGCCGGTTTAGGAGGTATGTGGCTACTGAAAGAGCTTCTGTCCAGTAGGAGGGTGGCATGGAGGCATGAATTAAGACAGTACGCACTAAGTTATTTAATATTCGAAGCACACATTCAGCCTTGCCGTTTTGAGGGGAAGTGTATGGGCATGAGAGACGAAATAAAATACCATGCGAGGCTAGGAGAGCAATGGTACTCGTATCCCTGTTAGGTCTCGTGGCCATTCCATCCTTCCCACCCATGCATCTAATTTTGCTTTAAACAACGTTCTTGTTGTTCCTTCTATTGTTCGAAACCTTCTATCCGTTTGACAATTCACCCGCGACAATAGTTGCTCTATCAAGTTTGATGCCTTTGGTTTTTCTGTGAAGGACCTCAGGATGCAACGCGTGATTCTTCGCTGCAATAGCGATGGTGATCTGTACACCATCAGCCCTGGCGCCTCCTCCACCAACCAGGCCCTAGTTGCTGCTTCTTCCTCCTTGTGGCACCAACGTCTTGGTCATCCCAGTCCAGAAGCCATAGTCAAATTGAAGAATAAAAACTTTATCTCATGTAATAAAGTAGATCGCTCTCTTTGCCACTCTTGTCAGTTAAGCAAACATGTGCGCCTTCCTTTTAGTTCTTCTACTTCTCATACTGTGGCTCCTTTTGAGATAGTTCATTAGGATGTTTGGACATCACCGGTTCTAACATTTCTGGCTACTCTTATTATTTGGTCATATTGGATGATTTTTCGCATTTTTGCTAGACTTTTCCTCTCCACCGAAAATCTGATGTTCATGAGCACTCAGTTAACTTTCTTTCGTATGCACACACGCAATTTAGCCTTCCCGTTAAATGCTTTCAACCCGATAATGGTATAGAATTCGTTAACAAAACCACCATTGCTCTGATATCATGTAGAGAATTGGACAAACACCGCACAACCAAGATGGGGGGTGACCTTTCATATATATAGACCGTATAGGCTTGGAGTCCCCCCCCCCCCCCAACACACACACACACACACACACATCTTGGGTGAGTCGTGTGTGTGGTGTTTGCCCAATTCTCTACAAAAAATAGTATGTGATAAAAGAGTGGATTCCTTGGAATGTACCCACCACCTTATTTCTATGAATGTGCAGATACCGTAACGTTAAACACCTCATGATTGCACAAACTAGCCATGCATTCAATTGTATGTGCTTTTCACATATGGTTCTTCCATTAAGTAATTCTAATCTTTACCTGATAAAGTGGGTCTTGCCCAAGTAAAAGTGTTGTCGTATTTACTTAGGCACCACAAAAAAAGTTGCATAGGCTAATAGCACCATTGAGGAAATAATACAAGTAAAATATCTTATGTAGTTATCATCCTAGACTTATCCCTTCGCAATTTTTCTACTTCACAATAAAATGAACTAATACTGAAACCAACAGACGTAACTGATATATGATTCTTCTTTTTACTTAGCTGTGTGACTGCTAAACTGAGAACCATATCATTCATAGGCTATTATGTCAAATTTACATAGTTATTTCAGAAATGGTCTTAGGATGCTAACCATGCGCCTCATCGACTAATCTCTTAAAGTCATCTGGGGTGCCAAACCTGCTGCTGACTGCAAAATAATTAGTGACCTACAAAGAAAATGCACTTGGTCTGAGAGAACTACATCAAAACAAATTTTCCAAAAGTACAAAGAAACGAATTTATAGCAAAATGAAGTAACTGTCATATTACTTACAGCATAATAGAGAAATCATATAAATGATAGTCAGACAACATTTCTAAAAAATAAAACCCAAATTTTCCAATCAAATTTATATATTACACCAACAAAATTAACATCCATGCATCATATATTCTCGAATTCGATGAAATCTAGAAATTAACATGAAAATAATGATATTCCATTCATACTAGTTCCTAAGTTGTAGAATCTTGAGAATTATTATCAGACTGTATGCATCAGCTTCATACCTAAATTTGAATCTTAAAAATCTAAACATGTGCACACTTGTGCTCATGATATGAATGATACAGCATCCAGTCAAGATAAAAAAAAAGCATTAAATGGATAAAATAAAAAACCAAACCGAAGGTTGAAAAGTGTTCTAAATTATTGTTCATACGATGATTAACTAATATTAAGATCTATCTAGGTCACTATCCCAACAATTTATAAGTTAAAATGCAATGGTCGGCATCCTATACCACTGATGTGGATTATATTCTTCACCTTCAGGCTTTACCCTCCATGATCTAGGCTTTTACATTTAGGCTCTGGCATTTAGTGAATCATATGCAACATTAAGTCAATGTAAAGGAGACTGTTAGACTAATATTTTCAGTTGGTCTCAAACAGTCTCGAGCAGGTTCCAAGAAACTTCAACATTGTATTGGTACCTTGCACGCGCCCATGCGCGCGTATTATTCTCTGTGATTCTATTTGATACTACAAATGAACTTGCATTGATTAAGTTAGGCTGAGTGAAATGTGTATGACTTTGAGTTCAAAAAATGCATATTACTATGCAAAATTTACACGATATTATTTCATATATAAGTAGAAGTAGTGCGTGGACTGCATGGCTATTAATATATTACATAGGAAAAACGTATATTAGTTTTGTGACTGTACGTATGTTACAATGGATAATGATAAATGGAAAATTTTCCAGGCCTCATTTGGAGTACGGGTTGATTTATTAGGTAAACAATGTTTTTCTTTGCAAAAAATAATAGGGTTGTGAATCGCGGGTTGTTATCTAAGAAATTGAGGGCTCTTTAGAAAATGGTTGTCATAAGGCGGAGCACAGGCTGATTTCACAAAAGTGGGAGGATCTTTTTAGAAAATATCCGGGGGCTTTTACTGTGATTTAATATCATAAAAGTTTAAGGGTTTTTAGATTGTTAGGACGAATAAACTGCGGGTTGATATTACAGAAAGTCAAGGTTTTCTGAAAATGTCCATGTCATTTATTCTCTGTGATTCTATTTGGTACTACAAATGAACTTGCATCGATTAAGTTAGGCTGAGTGAAATGTGTAAGGCTTTGAGTTCAAAAAATGCATATTACTATGCAAAATTTACACGATAGTATTTCATATATTAGTAGAAGTAGTGCATGGACTGCATGGCTATTAATATATTACTGTCATGTGGGGCCGGCATTACCAGCGACGGCCCCGCAACCGCGACGCCGTAAGGGGCGCGCTGGCCGCAACAGAAGGGCCACAGCATCGTGGCTAGGCGGTAATTCAGGGAAGAAGCATGCATATCGGCATGCTAGGAAGGCTAGAATTAAGGGATTAGAGGAGTTAGTTTCCTTTTATTTAGCAGGCCAAGTGTCTATATAATTCTTGTACCGAGTACTATTTGGATTAAGCAATAACAGTCTGCTCCTAATCTCCCTTCTCATCTCTTAATCTCATCCCCTTCACCATTGCGCGCGCAGGGAAAACCCCTGCCGCCTCTTACCAGTTCAGGCTACGAACTTCGTAGCCCAGGCCTTGCCGTCTTGGTCGTTGACGCCCTTGACAATTACATAGAGAAAACGCGCATTAGTTTTGCGACTATACGTATGTTCAATGGATAATGATAAATGGAAAAAATTTCCCGACCTCATTTGGAGTATGTGTTGATTTATTAGGTAAACAATGTTTTTCTTTGCAAAAAATAATAGGGTTGTGAACCGCGGGTTGTTATCTTTAGGAAATGGTTGTCATAAGCTGGAGCACAGGCTAATTTCACGAAAGTGGGAGGATCTTTTCAGAAAATATCCTGTTAGCAAGGGGTTTAGGGAATGGTTAGCAGGCCCAATAGGGCCTCAGGTGACCGGCGCATAGGCCTCTCTGGCACTGTGCGCCGCCCTCCTCTTGATAGGATAGATGGAGGGCAAGGATCTCCTGATGGTGTTGTTTTCATAAACCATCTAGGGTTCCTTGCCTATATATGTACACCTATTGTGCATCTCTATCAATCAATCCATTATTTTCCCGCAATCTCTATTGCTTACATGGTATCATGAGTTAGGGTTTCATCCCGGCTCCCTCCGCTGCCATAGCGCGCCCACCCAGGCTGCGCCGCGTGTTCTTCTGACCGCGCTCTCTCCGGGTCACCATGCCCGACACCCCACCTTCCTCCCCTAAGGCCGGCGACCCCAAAAGCCGCCGCCGCCTCTGCCGCCAAGCCGCCAGAGGTGACGGACGCCGAGCGCGAGGAACGCGCCAAGGCCCTCAAGGCCAAGCGCGATGCCGCCCTCGCTCGTGCCAAGGCTGCGGAGAAGGAAGCAGCCACCGCCGCGCAGGAGCGTGACGCTGCTGCTGCACGTGTCCGCGACGCCCACGCCAGGGCGGCCTGCGAACGTGCCGCCGCCGCGGAAGGCGATCCCGACGCCAACCGCGACGCCAAGGACGAGGA
>CM014273.1:34261379-34373568 GCA_004135705.1 Alloteropsis semialata
AGGCTCCGTGTCCAGCAGGCCCCGGCCAGTCCCGGCTGATCACGGCCGGCCCGTCTTCGTCGCCACCGGCCGCTGTCCACCGACCGCTCTCTGCGTTCCCACATGTCTACGCGCGACGACCACGACGACCGCCTTTCCCTGCTGGTCCTCCTCCCCTGCCCAAGGGCGTCGTGCCCGTTCCCCCCAGTGGTGAACCGGCATGGCATGACCACTGTTGACACCAGATTTTCGCACCTGACATGTTGAATCAGATGATGACGTGGTGAGGCTGATACTGTGCAGTGGACCCGTTGAATGGTCAAACAAATGGTGCCGGAGAAGGAAACCGATGCAGGGGAAGAGTCCGATGAAGAGAGAGAGTCCGATCTGATGATGAATGAGAAAATATACATCGGCTAAAAAGGAAGCGTGGCATGAGCGGGGACTATTTCCTTTTCAGAAGGCGTATTAAAAGTCCCATTCTATCTTAGAATAAGTTTACTTTGTCTGCAAGTTAGTCTGGTCCGATCAGGACTCTCAATGACCAGGGTATAAATATAAACCCTCGTCCATTGTAAAGAACTATTCTCACAATCAATACAACCCGGCTTCACGCCAAAAAACCCTAGGAGTAGTATCTCGACGAAGCTTATCGGTGGACGGGCTGCATCAGTTCTGATCTCCGGCTTACCAGTAAGTTAGTCAATTTATCGAACTAGTATAGGCTTTGAATTGAGACGCATCGCCCTTTCTCGTTTATACTGTTCAACCGATTTATCTTTGAATAAACAAGATTGATCTAGATTCTCTACGTCGGAGCTAGATCACTATTGATTATTCAACAGTTGATCGTTTATCGGTTTGCACTTTATGTCTAGATTCCCTACGTCGGAGCTAGATCATCAAGATTAGGCTAGATTCCCTACGTCGGAGCTAGACTCATCTTGGTTATTTAAAGGCAGCTTTTGCGGTTTGTTTGGAGTTGCTAGACTGAATTAGATCTACGCCATGTGAATTAATCTACTTCTTCAACGGCTTTGAGCACCGGTCTTGGTCCGATTTAAGCAATATTTATCTTACAGTATCGTTCTAGGTCCGATCCATGCTTTGTGGGTTAATCTGGTTGTTCTTCGAGTATTGTGTTTGTTTAGATTCCCTACGTCGGAGCTAGATGTTCATAATATGATAAGATTGATCTTTGATTGTCATGCTTGGTTTAGATTCCCTACGTCGGAGCTAGATTCATCTTGATTAGTCAAAGAAAGCTTTGGTTATACCTGATTGCTATTCGAGTGTTAAGTGTGATTTAGATTCCCTACGTCGGAGCTAGGTCTTGCTTGATTATTTGATAGCATACTTTAGAATCAGAACGATCCTGTTAATGTTTTATCTGTTTATTTGCATAATCTGATTAACACTTGTGCGAGTATCTTGTTTAGTTGGCAGGTTGGTGAGTTGAGTTTGATTGTTTAGCTATCTGATCTGATCATAGCTGGAGAAATCTAGATTCCCTACGTCGGAGCTAGATTTCTCTGAAAAGGTTCTGGTCCGATTGGCTGGTTAGATGGTCCGATAAGATAAATCAAACTGGTAACTAGGCAAGATGGACAATGTATCGGCTTACACTTTGATTATTCAATATATTGCTCAAAGGCATAGCTGACCCATTATTTACATATCGGCCATGTTTTACGCTTTATTTCATTATTTAAAGGCTGATGTGTCACAAGGTCCGATCCTGATTGGTCCGATTCTGAGGTCCGATTAGATGACTGATTGAGGTCCAATTATATTGGTCCGATTGGGGTTGTCTATGAAGTCCGATTTTGAGGTCTGATTGGCATCGGCCGATGCAAGTCTGATTGGGTCTTGGCTGAAATCCAACGTGCCTCTGCCGTTTGGAATAGAGCCAACACAATCAAAGAGTAATTTAACTGTTTTATCTCCTTGTCAATTTCAGGTCAAATTGACTGGCACGCTGTGAACCTGAACGAAGTGCAGGCTGGCACTGGAGTGAAGCAGATCTCCCTGGTCTTGTTGTGTTGACCGCTGAGGATACGACCGCCGATTTTCCGCGTCAACAACCACCAAGGCCAAGGTGGGGTTTCGCCTTCCGACTCTCTTCCACGCCGGCCCTCTCTCGCCCGTCCCGAAGACCTTTCGCAGCGCCCTGGCCGATCCAAATTGGCGAGCTGCTATGGAGGACGAGTATGACGCTCTGTTGAAGAACAAGACCTGGGATCTCGTTCCTCATCCACCTCGCGCCAACATTGTCACTGGCAAGTGGATCTTCAAGTACAGTTTCAGGCCGATGGCACACTCGAGCGGTACAAGGCGAGTTGGGTCCTCCGTGGCTTCACTCAGCGCCCCGGCGTGGACTTCGATGAGACCTTCAGTCCGGTTGTCAAGCCGGCCACAGTCCGCACCGTGCTGTCCTTAGCACTCTCCTGCGGATGGCCTGTTCATCAACTCGACGTGAAGAACGCATTCCTTCATGGGACCCTCTCCGAGACCGTGTACTGCGCCCAGCCCGCTGGTTTTGAGGACACAGCTCACCCCGACTTCGTCTGCCGCCTGAATAAGTCCCTCTATGGTCTTAAACAGGCGCCCCGTGCATGGTACAGTCGGTTTGCTGCATATCTTCTATCCCTGGGATTCGTGGAGGCCAAGTCAGACACCTCGCTATTCATTTCCGTCGAGGCAATGACACGATCTACCTGCTGCTCTACGTCGACGACATCATTCTCACGGCATCCTCTGCAGAGCTCCTACAGCGCACCATTGCTGCCCTACAGTCTGAGTTCTCCATGAAGGATCTGGGTGCACTTCACCACTTCCTCGACATGCATGTCCAGCGGCATGGCTCCGGCATGTTCCTCTCCCAGTGCCAGTACATGCTGGACATCCTCGATCGCGCCGGAATGGCCGAGTGCAAGCCCTCCTCCACGCCTGTCGACATCAATCCGAAGCTCGCTTCTAATGGTCCACCTGTCCAGGACCATTCGGATTATCGGAGCCTCGCCGGCGCTCTCCAGTGGCTGACATTCACCAGTCCCGACAACGCTTATGCTGTCCAACAGGTCTGCCTTCATATGCATGAGCCTCGGGAGCCCCATCTCGCTGCCTTAAAGCGCATGCTACGCTACGTTCATGGCACACTAGATTTGGGGTTGGTTCTTCAGTCGTCTCGCAGTGGAGACCTCACCGTTTACTCAGATGCTGACTGGGCCGGTTGCCCCTACACCAGGCGCTCCACCTCTGGCTACGCCGTGTTCCTTGGCGACAACCTGGTCTCATGGTCTTCCAAGCGGCAGAACACGGTTTCTTGATCCAGTGCAGAAGCTGAGTATCGCGCGATGGCCAACAGCGTGGCTGAAGTCACCTGGCTGCGTCAGTTACTGCTAGAGCTGCATGCTCCACCTCATCGAGCCTCGCTGGTCTACTGTGACAATATCAGCGCCGTCTACATATCCTCCAACCCCGTTCAGCATCAGCGCACCAAGCACATTGAGATTGATCTCCACTTTGTCCAGGAGCGCGTCGCTATTGGTGATGACCGTGTCATGCACGTTCCAACGTCCGCTCAGTACGCCGACATCTTCACCAAGGGGTTGCACACATCTCTGAGTTCAGGTCTAGTCTGAACGTCCGTGGTCGTGACGATCAGACTGCGGGGACGTGTTAGCAAGGGGTTTAGGGAATGGTTACCAGGCCCAATAGGGCCTTAGGTGGCCGGCGCATAGGCCTCTCTGGCACTGTGCGCCGCCCCCCTCTTGATAGGATAGATGGAAGGCAAGGATCTCCTGATGGTGTTGTTTCCATAAACCATCTAGGGTTCCTTGTCTATATATGTACACCTATTGTGCACCTCTATCGATCAATCCACTATTTCCCCGCAATCTCTATTGCTTACATATCCAGGCGGTCTTCCTGTGGTCTAATATCATAAAAGTTTAACGGTTTTTTTGATTGTTAGGATGCATGAACTGCAGGTTGATATTACAGAAAGTCAAAAGTTTTTCTAAAAATGTACATCATGAGTTGGAACAGCAGGTTTTCATGAAAATGTAAGGACCTTTTAAAAAAATATCCAAAGACCATGGACCGCAAGATGATATTTAAAATTTTAAGGGTTTTTTTTTAAGATTGTTCGGACGGGTGGCACAACGTGATCCGTTCGATTCAGATCGGATGGACGACGTTTTGCAGCCGATGTGGCCAGTCTAGCCTTGCATCGAGCCGTGGGGCTTTTATATGTAGAAATAGCATACTGTACTTTATGCACAAGTAAATCTTTTTTCTCGAACTACGCAGGAGAGTTGGGTGTCATTTCATTAAGTAAGAGAAAGGACATAGAGTCCAACTACAGAACACACACACACACACACTCTAAAAACACCAGACCACCGACTCACCACAGATCAAAAAAACAAAGACCGACCTAACCATGCGATTATATCCAGCAACACCACAGATCACAAGTAAATCTTACCTTATAGCCGACAGAGGAGTAATCCTTGTGCTCCACAACACCAATTAGTTGAACAGCATTATATCCAGCATTTTTTATATGAGGTAGAACCTAGTAGTAGAAAAGGTTACAGAAGTAAAAATGCAAAAGTACCATGGAATGCCCAAAAGAACAAGGGTCCAGAAAATACTTTGGATGTGAACTCCTGAAATGATGAAACTTTTGGCTCTGATCCACTTATGCCAACATGCGATTCATATATTCTAAGTGAACCCTTCACCTTTGGACGTCCAAATCTCCATTTGTAAATTTCTTCAGGAGGAGGTTCCCAATGCACTGCGTAAGATTGCTTCCCTTCAGCATCTACAAGAAAAGGTAAAAATTTCAAATCAACATGTCTGCTAGAATATTAAGCAGAACATTCCCTGAAAAGAATTAAGCACAACAGACCCAGAGCAGTGTACTAGATAAGATATATTAACAAGATTATAATGCTGCAAGACATACACTAAGTCACTAAGTAGAGTAGCTATTAAACTGAAATCATTAACATCACACCATGAAGAAATCAAGGAAAACCATTGCCTGAAGCAGCGAAAATGCAAACAATGTCAGTATGGTAGAACATTCCCGTGATGGTCCCATGACCAAAAGAAACAGAAGGCATCTCTAACTAAATACAAACAAATCAGCAGCAAGATGGCATTACTGACTTAGGGCTCTCGTCTGCTGCCACACCACAAAAAGAATGCATGTCTAACAAAACTATGGGTTTTGAAAAACGATGCCCACTTTTAAACTAAAGGGCATTTTTTCAGTAACATGCGAGCATAAATTGGAAACAATCCACAAGGAATAAGTCTACTTAACCCCCTAAACTATGAAACCGGGAATTGAACACCTTAAACTAATCAAAACCGTCTAAATAATTCCCTAGGCGGTTTTGAAGAGTGGTTTTGCTTATGTGGCTTGCTGATATGGACAAAGTTGCACATGTGGCTTGCTGATGTGGACAAAATTGCATATGTGGCATGTTGACATGGAAAATGGTGTCTACATGGCATAACAAAGCATCTGGATACTTACATTTGTGTCTTCCAATTTCAATAACTCTTCCCCACACATCCCTTTATCTCTTTCATCACCGGTAACCACCATGTCGAAGTAGACTAATCAACACCCTACCTTTAAGGCTATCCGGTCATGTGAGAACTTGGTCAAACTAGGTCCCTCTGTTTTTAGCGCAGCTAAGAAGAAGATAAAATATCTTTACCTCTATTTGTCAGATGAGGATGACCCAGATGCCTAATACGCTACATCAGCAAAACCACCCTTCAAAACGCCTAGGGGGTTATTTAGAGCGTTTCAAAGAGTTTAGGTGTTCAATTCCCGATTTTTACTGGTGCCAAGGGGCACCAGTGACCACCTTGTGCTTAGAGGGGGCTTCAGGGTAGCTCTTGGTTGGTTTGTTTGGTCTGGTCCTACCCCTTGTGAAGCTCTGTAATTGTTCTTTTAAGTTTCAGGTATAACCCTCATCTTGGTCCAAAGTGGGGGTTGTACTTTTTGTAATTTGGACCACTCTTTTCCTCTTAATACAAAGATACGTAGCTCTCCTACATGTTCGGAAAAAAAAAATACCCAGTTTTATAGTTCAGGGGGTTAAACAGACAGACATCAATACTTCAGGGGGTAACGTAGACTTATTCCAAATAAAAATAATGAGTGGTCGATGTTATTTACCCACTCACATGAGTACATGACATTTACAGTGCTACAGAGCACTTTTTCTCTTTTACTAAATCAGTACTGTCAGTTTACTAACTTCCAAATTTGAAGAAAAAATCGCCTATATTATAAAATATTACCTCCCCTACTGTTATGGGAAGGGCTGGACTGACTGGGGCCTGGTCCATTAGGATTGGGGTTAGAAGATAGAATTAGATCTCTTGCGTAAGAGTAAGACTCTCTATAAAGAGAGGAGAGGTATCAATCAAAGTCAAGCAATGAAGCGAAATCAATCTAGCCCCATCCCCAGTTCATCACCCCAATCTAAGTTTATTCCCAGTCTAGGTAGTCGCCGTTGCCCGGCGCCCCGGCCATCCTGATGTTATGTGGTGCGATACTTTGGAAGGAGGATGGCACAGGGAGTAATCGTGGGAGGTAACTGGCCGACCTCGAGGCCATGGTTTAGGTGTCGTGGCTGGTGACTAAGCAGGAGACAGGGACAAGAGAAGGGATAGGCAGATTGATATGTTAACTTGGCTGTTTCCCTGATTACATCGGCTCCATATAAATAGCCGACTACTTTCACTTTTCCCAAGTTACAAAAAAGCTTCCAACTAATCTCCTATTAAACTGAAACACAAACAAACTCCTAACTGAAGCTAACAACTTAATTCCCTTGAACATGGACTCCTAACTTATCTGAACAAACTGAAAACTTGCGCCTTGCCAGTTAGGTATTCATGTTCTTACACCACACCACAGCCAGCAAAAAAGGAAATATAGAAGCTTAACGAATAACATAGGTTATTATCGCATACGAATCTGGATAGTTCCTTCCTCGTCCAATCAAGTAAAACACATGGATTACAACCCAACAACCAACCATGACCCTTACTACCACAGTTACTATTTATTTTGTGCAGTAGATCGACATAAATTTTCAGTCTGCATTGTACAGACCCTCAATTAGAATCAGCAATAAGTCACATGAATGCAAAGATAAGTTGGCGAACCTGGAAGAACATATGTAGCCCAAGCAGGAACACGTTCTAAAGCACCATCAGGAGTATTAAAATAAACCCTGTACTTGTCTTTATGAGAAATAGTTGGGACATATTTCTCAAGCCATGCTATTCGTCCTTTCCTCATTTCAACCCAGTAAGCAAGGGGAGGTTTCTTTGCTTGAAACTTTTCAAATGATGCTCGATCTGTTACAACATTGAAAATGTCAAACTGCTGCCCACTGTCAATGATTTCATAGGAGGGCGACAAGCTTGACGAGTTAGCCTTCTGCAAGGCTTTCCACTCATTGTATCTTGTTTGGGCATCAGGAATTTCACCTAGCTCCTCCTCTGATTGTGGACCATTTGGGCCAAACATTTGCTCATATAGCTTAACAACCATCTCTAGCTGAGACTTGCGCGACCTAATTTCTCCAGGTTCCCAATACTCTTCTTTCATCCTATTCATTATTTCTTCAGTATCAACGCCATTGTCACCTTTGTCATAATCATCCACATAATTGTATTCCTGGAAGAAATATTCATCTGGTTCTTGCCCTTCTCTAAGCTTATCATCGAGTATGATAAACCAATATCCAAAATCATCATGTCCTAAATGACCTTCCCTGGCACAATTTTCAGTTGGCAACCACTCATTAAAATCACCCACCAATGAACAATAGCGAGCACCTGCATGGCAATTCTTCTTTCAATAAATAAAGTTGAAAAAGATGTTAAGACACAAAAAGAAATCCATAGAAAGAGGATGCAATACACAACAGTACAACAATTACAATCATCAGTTCATCACACAGTCCAGTAAATTTTGCATTCAAAGTAAGTCGTATAACGTGTTCACTCTAACAATAAAACTAAATGCGTAAAAAGGAGGTCAATTTTGAAATAAAAAGAAATCATTAGTATGATAGCGCCAAATATATCTGCAAATAAAATAATGTATTTCTGAAATGAAAATGACCACTTCAAGTTCAGGCTAAGCAAAACAACTAAATAGCACAGGATGGCCACAATGTTAAGATGGATGCATGTAAACAATCCAAATATATACAAGGAAATGCAACCAGGTTTGAGGAAATGTAACAAGGTCATTGTGGAACGAAGTTTTCAGCTCCAACCGCACTGCCAGAAATGCAACCAGGTTTGAGAATATCACACCATCTTAACTAGTAACAATCTTGTTCTAAAAATGACCCCATACCTGGAGCCCATTCCATGAAATCCATGCGGTGCTGTCGATGCCTGTGCATGCCCAATAATTCAAACCTAGGAGAGGAAACACAACACAAACAAACCACTTGCCACATTAACAGATCAATCCACCAAATGACCTGTTGGGGATAACGTAACTGAAAGTCTAATAGTATAAGATAGTGATGCGCTTACCCAGAGGATGCCTCTTTCAGATCAATAAACCGAGAGCACAGCTCCCATCTGCGGTCCTTCAAAGCCTTATGCCTGGTAATAATCACACAATAAATTAAGAAGACCTTCTACCTTTTCCAAATAGATAGAAAAGAATGACCTATCAAGTATCAACTCCCCACCTATAACCCTAGGACCCATTCCCATTTTGGGCGGAACAGATCTACTAATTCTTTTATTCCAGTTAGTAAGAGGGATATTGAACTAAGAAATAGACCTAGCAGCTAAAAGAGGGTATCCTGAGCAATTGCAAGAATGGGGTTCATTGATATTCCTGGTATAGTAGATGCTATCACACATACAGTCATACTCAATTCGATAGAGTTGTTTGATCTTAAAGGGGATCTTCTATAATTTCACACATAAGGGCTTATTTCTTGGTTTCGTCCAGTCATTAATAACGTGATTATTTTTAGATAATAGTAGATGGAAAGAACGCTCGTAAGGAGTCCTATTGAAACCAAGAAATATAGGCCTGCTTGCCATCCACACCATAATAGATAGAGTTTTCCGAAGAAACCTTGGTATTCAAGAATTCAAACCCAAAAAACCTAGCACCTCATTTCAGACAAAAATCCCGATGAGTTCCCACAGGGGTAACCATGCCTGCCAAATTACCATAGGTTATTCGATTCTATCAAATTTAGTAAATGCGAGACCAGAGAATATTCGGTTTGGACTCGATATTAGCGAGGAAAGGATGTGCGTGCCCATTCCGGCACCGAAACCAAACGCTCGGAGCACGTACCGTTCGCGGAGGAACTGAGCGAAGGCGCGGTCCGAGACGCCGAGATTGGTGAGGAAGCCCACGGGGTCGACGGCGTCACCTCGGCCGCCGGGGCCCTGCGACCGCTGCCTCTGCTGCCGCGGCCTGGGTGGGCGGTCGCGATGCGCGGAGGAGGAAGACGAGTCGCAACGGAAAAGGTAACCATGCCGCCGTCCGGGGCGAGGGCGACGGCTGTTTAGGAGGTCGGAGCTGCCCGCGAGGGGAGGAGGGGGGCGCGGGGTCATGAGGAATAGAGGGCACGAGGCCATAATTTCCATGGTGGTGTCGTGGCCGAGGAGGGGAGGGAGGACGGCCGACAGCCGCGGCACGCTGGACGAGGGTCTTGGGGAGGGATAAGCTTTGGGCTGATAATCGGGCTTCACTCATCAGTCAATAAATAGTCATCCCCTCGTCTTGTGCCGTTGGTCGATGGTACAAACATCAAATGTTTGGTAGAACGGCTGCATCTAGTTTTCATTGATGGCCAATTTACTCCTGTACTTGACGGACTTAGTTGCACAGATTAATTTTATGTTGCCACTAGTGATTGTGCATCGAATAAAAAAATAAAAATATATACATCTTTATCTTTATCTTTATCTTTACCTATTTCTAAAATGAAGATTGCTTTTTCTTCTTTTTTTTGGTCCATCGTGACATGTGGGTCCAATTAGCCTGTACACATATGGGTCCACCGAGTTTGGTTCGAACCCAGTTTAGGCCGTGGAGAAGTCCAGTCGGCGGTTTCGAAGCCGGTGGGTTATTTAGATGGTTCACGGTTTAAGCCGATCAATCACATCAGGAATTCATCAAGTCGCACCGTCGTGGTGGATTGTCGGGAAGATTCCCCGAAGCGCTTTCTCTCTTCTGTGTTTGTTTGCTTGGAATTTGGATACTATTACCGTCCATGGACGCCGTGGATGCCATTGATGTTGCATCGAAGGGTATGGAATTAGGGAGCAGATTTTTCGTCCCTGTCATACGTGTGTGGATGGGTCCGGCAGCAAAACCACCAGTATCGCGTCTTCGGTGACACGCAGAATTGGACACTGCTGCATCGGCTGCCACCTCCGTGACCGCGGCGCCGTCCCCAGCGAGCTGCTGTAGCCTGTTGGCGGCGGTCGCGGGTAGCCTGCAACCACGCGACCAAGAGCAGCAGGGTGTTGAGACATCCGCCGTCCCTCGCGAAGTTGTTGTAGGCGATGGTCGCCTGCAGCCACGTACGCGACCAAGAGCAGCCGGACGCCACGCTTCACCGAATCGCCTCTGGCGGACACGGCACGCAGGTGAACTGGCAGACGAACGAGTTCATTTGGCAATTCTAACAGCAACTTGAGCCTTTTCTTTTCTTTTCTACCTTTTCGTTGGGTGCACAATTGGACATGATGAAGCAAGTTTATAGCGTTAGCTTGCATAAGCCGACCGTGATTACGGCAATGGCCTTGTCCAAGTTGCAGCTGCTTGTACCTGCGCTGGTCTGACGACACACGTCTAGGGCATATGCTAAGGCATGCTATTCAGATTTAACACCCGAGTTTTATGCAAACATGGCACCTAAGCAAAAACAAGCAAAGAAAAAACATGAAAAAGCACAATGTGCGATGCGATGCGATGCAATACTTACTCCCAGTAATTAAAATGTCCGTCACCATGAAGAACCCTTTGTATAACTCACCAAGTTCAGAAATATAGGTCATTTCTCAAGTTTTACACCAGATGCACATGGTGTTCTTGAAATGTTTATTCAAAGGAACTTGAGCTAAATTTAAATTATGTATGCATGACAGTTTGTTGAGTTTACAAGTCAAAATCAATGTGTTGTTAATTTTGGGCTTCTCACAAGGCATTGCCCACTTGTAAATAATAATTCACATTTATGTGTTATGCTCCCTCCATCTAATCCACCCCGTTGCAACGCACGGGCATATAGGCTAGTTATAGATTAATATCCTTTTCTTTTTAATGCATCTTTTTTTTCTTATTTCTATCCCTGTCTCTCTTATTTTTTTCCCTCCCTCCCTCTTATCTCTCTTCCTTATCCGCTCGTCTCATCCTCCCTCCGATGCTGCAGCCGCCTCCCGCCGGCCCTGCTCCGGCTCGCACCTGCAGGCGGCTGCCGTCGCTGGCGCGTTGCACCTTGCTTCGGCCTCTCGCGTCGCGCCTGCAGGAGGTCAACGATGCGCCATGCTGCGGCTCGCGTGTGCAGGGCGCCGACGCCGCCCCATGCCCGGCCTCACGCCTGTTGGCGATCAACGCCGCCCCCTGCGCCCTGCTGCGGCCCGTGCGTGCAAGCCCCCGACGCCACCCCCCTCCGCCCTGCTCCGACTCGCGCCTGCATGCCACCGACCCCACCCTTGCACGGCCTCCTCTTCTTGCTGCTGGTTGTCTGTCCGTCGTCAACGAGAAGGGCAGGGATGGCAAGTGAGGAGGAGGAGTCACGCGGAGCCACTTTTTTTTTTGGCTCCGCCTCCCTCTCCCAGCTCCTCTCAGCAGGAATCACGGGGCTCCACGGACGTGGAGCTGTTTTTTTTTTCTCCGTTTGGTAGAGCTCCAGCAAAAGCTGCCAGAGGAGCTGGAGCTGGAGCCCTCCCAAAGGGGGTCGTAACCTCTTCCGTCTGGTTTACTAAAAAAAAAAAAGCTTCCGTCTGGTTTTGGCCCGAATCCTGCAAATTTCAGATAAAAAGTTTTATTCTAGGTTTTTATAAATTTAGTTATTTTCCAACATAATCTGATAAATAAACTGACAGAAGCGACTGAACAGCGAAGGAGAAAAATGTTATGTGATGTGAGCTTGAAATGTAGACCTCAACAAAAATTTTGCTTGGCACGCAGATTTGTTTGTGACCGTAAAAAAATTAGCAAATGTTACCTCTGTAGTGTTCGTTGGAACATATGGACATTAACCAATTAATATCTCCGTTTTAAATTATAGTTCATTGTTGATCTTTTTAATACACATTTGACTATTCGTCTTATTCAAAAAATTTACATTAGTTTTATTTATTTCTATTACTTGATTTATTATTAAAAGTACTTTAAGTACGACTCACATTTCTATATATTGGCCCTAATTTTTTGATTAAGATAAATTATCAAAGTTGTATCTTAGGTGTTAACAGTGAACTACAATTTGGACGGAAGAAATACATTGTTAACTGATCCAGTTAAAACTTGTTTGTTTCAAGCTGGTAGTTATCCCTTCCCATGCAAATGGATATGATGCTATACAATCTCATTGCCACTCTCACCCAGCGTAATCAGATTATGCTGCTTCTTTCCAATCTCTCCTCAGATACATCAGAGTATGCTCCGGTGTTTTCTCCCTTCCTCGCCTACGGTGGCGTTGCATCGCGGCGGTAGTTCTACGGCCTCGGCGTTGAAGCTGGGTGTAAAGAAAATGGTAGGGTTAGATCATTTGTGATTTTGATGATTCTATGACAACATAACCATTATGACTAACAAAGTTTATCAAGTGTAAATTTAAAGGTATTTTAGGTCCCAAGAATGGAATTCACCATGTAATCCAAGTCATAGAATCCAAATTACAGTTAAAAAGCAGAGTTAGAATATTTCTAAGACATCTAAGATATGGTACTGAGAAAGCCACGAGAAGAATCCGCGAAGAAATGAAACAAAACATGAAGTAATAGGGGAACAACAACAATCAGTGCTTGAGCACCGCAACAGTCGGTGACCAAAAGATCTCGACTGGTTATTCAAACCACAAGCACAGCAAGTTGTGGTCCATGAAGACAGTCATCACCTCAATAATCGGTGTTGAGGCAAAAGTTGAAAAAGGCTACTAGTTTGACAGAATATTACAGTCGTCGCCACAGATGAAGGACCGCAACAATTGGTGATCAAGAAGTTGAAGATCGCCTCTGGTTTGACAGCTATTGCGGTGGTCCATCAATGACCTGCACCGCAGCAGTCGGTGGTCGTCATGGGTCTCAGTGTCAGTCGCCTAATGGCTACTTGCACTGTGGGTGCACCCATAGGGCACCGTAATAGTGTTGCACAGAAAAGCACCAACAACTAGCTAACGGCTAGTTCCTTTGGTTGGGGCTATAAATACCCCTCCATTAGGCCATTTGAGTGGTGTTAGAGCTTGAAAAAGCTATTGGGTGTTGAAGTTTACCATTTCATGTGTTCTATCCACCGAAGTGCTTCAGAGAAAATTAGACAATTAGCAACAAGACATAGGCTTTCATTAGTGCTAGTTTAGACCCCTTAATGCTTCGCTTTAGGCTTTAGTCTAGAGTTTAGTGAGGTTTGCATACCTCTTTGCTATCGGTGCTTGCATGCGCCAAGTGTTGTAAATTCGAGGCGTTGTAGTCTTGTGAGACCTTCCAACAAAGTTTTATGGAGAGGCAGTTGGTGGTTATGCAAGGGAGAAGAGGCCCTTGGCAGTTTGCCGACGCTCTACCATAGTGAAGACTGCGGTGGTCACAGGCAAGAAGCCAAGCGAAAACCCATTCATGTTGTAGGTAGTCCTGTTGGCTATTACGGAGGTTGCGCGCCACCGGAGCATTGCCCTAAGGAAGGGACATTCCCAAGAAGAGACTCCAACGAGAACTAGAGGAAGTTATCTAACCTCCGGATATCTCGGGAAAATCGTGATGCCGAGAGTTTGTATTCTCTACCATTTACACTTCCGTATTTATATTGTGCCCTTTATATTCCATCTGATGAACGAGAAGACCATGAGAGGCCGCCAGGGACAGTAGCACTCGAATTGTGGTCAACCGGGCAACTGGTGAGTAAGTGTCAAAGAAGTCTTCTCCTTCTTTCTGAGTATAGCCTTTAGCAACAAGCCTTGCCTTGTACTTTTCAATAGTACCATCAGGCCTTAGCTTCTTCTTGAACACCCACTTACATCCCACAGGTCTGCACCCATAAGGACGTTCAACTACTTCCCAAGTTCCATTAGACATAATTGAATCCATCTCACTCCGTACCTCTTCCTTCCAATAGTCAGCGTCTGGAGAGGAATATGCCTCTTCAATGGTTTTGGGAGTGTCATCCACAAGGTACACAATGAAATCATCACCAAAAGACTTTGTAGTCTTCTGTCTCTTGCTCCTCCTAGGAGCTTCATTGTCATCATCCTCAGGATTTTTCATAAGTGTTTGTTCTGTGTGTTCCATCACAACGGCAGGTGTAGCATCTATAGACAGTTCTCTGCTAGACATGCTTTCTTCCCTCTTCATAGGAAAGATGTCCTCAAAGAAAGTAGCATCTCTGGATTCCATTATTGTACCAACATTCACGTATGGCACTCCAGATTTCACTATTAAGAATCCATATCCAACGCTATGCAGAGCATAACCAAGAAAGACACAATCCACAGTTTTAGGCCCGAGTTTACGTTTCTTGGTTATTGGCACATTGACCTTTGCCAAACATCCCCAAGTCCGTAAGTAGGAAAGCGTGAGCCTTTTCTTCTCCCATTCCTCGAATGGAGTTTTCTCTTTATTCTTTGGAGGAACACGATTCAGGACATGACATGCTGTCAATATAGCCTCACCCCACCATTCCTTAGAGAGTCCCGCTGTGTCTAACATGGCGTTAACCAAATCAGTTAGAGTGCAGTTCTTTCTTTCGGCAACCCCATTTGACAGAGGTGAGTAGGGAGGCGTCCTCTCATGAATCATACCATGTTCCTCACAGAATTGAGTAAACAAGTGTGAGAATTATTCTCCACCACGATCCGACCTTAAACGTTTGATCTTTCTCTCAAGTTGATTCTCCACTTCAGTTTTATAGATCTTAAAGTAGTGTAGTGCTTCATCTTTTGACTTAAACAAATAAATGTAACAGTATCTAGAAGAGTCATCTATTAATGTCATGAAATACTTTTTACCCCCCTTTGTCAACACGCAATTCATCTCACTAAGATCAGAATGCACGAGCTCCAGCGGTGCCAAGTTCCTCGCCTCCGAGGCCTTGTGAGGCTTGCGAGGTTGTTTTGGTTCAACACACACAAGGCACTTAGAACCTTTGACCGTGGTAAATTTCGGAATTAAATTTAAACTAGCCAAGCGCGACATACAACCAAAATTAACATGACACAGCCGAGAGTGCCAAACATTCGACTCGTCATCATTAACCACATGATTCACCACATTATTACAAGCATCTGATAAAGAAAGGCGGAACAAGCCTCCGCAATCATAGCCTTTTCCAACAAAAGTTTCATACTTAGAAAGTACACATTTATTGGATTCAAACACTAATTTATAACCATCTCTACACAGTAGAGAGCCGCTAACTAGATTCTTCTTGATAGTAGGGACATGTTGCACGTTCCTCAGCTGCACGGTCTTTCCCGAAGTAAGTTTCAGATTGACCGAACCAACACCAAGTACACGCGCATGTGATCCGTTCCCCATTAACAAGGAGGTAGTTCCGCCGACCTGATAAGAAGAAAACAGACTGATGTCAGCACACACATGAATATTAGCTCCAGTATCAACCCACCAATCAGGTGACTGACAAACAGAAAGGACCATAGGTAAATAATTACCGTACCCCGAGGTTCCTCCGTTGTCATCGCTAATGACCATGTTGGCTGCCTTCGGCCTGTATTTGCTTTTCTCACAGTCTTTGGCATAGTGCCCTTCAAGACCGCAAGTATAGCACTTGCCCTTGCCCTTGCTCGGCTGGTTCTTCTTCTTCTTAAAAGTGGTTGTCTGATTAGCCTTGACTTCAGGCTTGTTCTGGTTCTTCTTTTTCTGCTGGCCCTTGAAATTTCTCTGGACCAGGTTTGCACTAGAGGACCCAGCAATTCCTTTGCCGCGGTTGTCCTTCGCTCTCACCTTCTCCTCAACATCGAGAGACCCAATGAGCTCAGACACGCTGAACACTTGTCTCTTATGTTTCAGAGAGGTAGCAAAGTCCCTCCAAGAGAGCGGCAGTTTAGCAATCATGCTTCCAGCCACAAACTTGTCGGGCAACTCGCATTTAAAGCCCTCTGGCTCCTTAGCCAGTGACTGAAGCTCATGAGCCTGTTCCACTACTGAACGGTCATCGACCATCTTGTAGTCGCAAAACTGCTCCATGACATACAGCTCACTGCCAGCATCAGAAACACCGAACTTGGCCTCAAGCGCATCCCACAACGCCTTGCCACTGTCCAGTGACAGATAGCTGTCCACCAGGTGATCAGCAAGAACGCTAATTACGGCACCTCGAAACAGGTTATCGGCTACCTGGAAAGCTCTCTCTTCATCAGCAGAGAGATCCTTAGCCTTACCCTGTGTGACGTAAAAGCAGTTCATGTAGGTCAACCAAAGTGACATTCTACTCTGCCATCTCTTGTAATGTGTTCCATCGAACACGTGTGGTTTAAGCGCACTTGCAAAACTAGCAGTCGATAGCCTATCACAATTATAAGGTTTTTGGATTGTTAGAAATATAGGCAGCATTCGACACATTTTAATTCCGAATAAAAGCATGTAAATCATAATGACAGTTAGTGATCCAGTGAGAACATGATATGTGCATGTGTTCAAGTTCAATCTCATATTAAATAAGAACAAAATAAAGAACCACAGAAGGTTCAGAATGTACCCTGAGATGGGGCCGCTGCCGGAGGCATTGGCTGCGCCATTATCAACTGGATTAGTCATACTAATCGGTTGACCTTGTTCGGTGTAGCCGTACAAATTCGATGCAGTGGCGAGTTGATGCAATGCAGTCCCTCGAACGGCACCGGGAAGTAGTGGATGTAGTCGTACATGCGACCAGGAAGAAGACGATGTAGACGATCTTGAGCAGTCGCGTGAAGACGCTCCCCAAAAACCTTATCGCCTGGCTATCCCGAGCAGGATCTCAAGCCAGTCGAGGTTCCGGAGGCTCTGCTCTCGCTAGAACCGTGCGTGCAGTGCTAGCGATGGGGAGGCAAGCGTTGCAGCAGAAACAATGAGGGAGAAGGGAGAGGTCTGCTAAACAGGAATACCAGAGGGGTTGTGTTTTTGTGTCTCTGGGTAGGGGAGGGCCTCCTTTTATAGGCGCTACCTGACGGAGGGGGGATGCACCTGGACGCCTCTGCAGGAAAGGCAAGAATCCCGCGGAGCAAATAAGGCACGTCCCTGTGAGCATTCTACCATAATCTCATTGATTTGCAAAAAGCAATCACAGCAACACAACACGTCTCGTCTCGTCTCGTCTCGACACGCCCACGGCCCGGCCCGGCGAGGCGAGCGAGCGCGCGCGTGTGGCATCCTGGTTACCCTTTGCCAACTTCACATTGGGTGTACCACGTGTCCACCTAATAAGTTGGTTGAGATCCTCTTAACTACCAATATGGTAGTAACCACTTTTAACTCCCTTTGCATTAATCGTGGGCCTTAAATATTTTAGATTTAATTGGAATATAAAAGGGCCAAGCCCAAATAAATCCAACACATGCATCATGTCTGCCACTTTGATTAGCTTCTCAGTGGTTCCACCAGTCACCCCCTGCCTCAAGTAATACAGAAAAATCCCTTTGACTCACTGCAACCAAACATTATTCAGTAGGGGCTGGCCATCACGTCCCGTAGATGCATCTTCTGAATCGCGCTGATGTGTTGGTAAAAAGAAAAGAAAGAAAAGAATGACGTAATCAGGCAAGTCAACATCTTCATGTCTGAAGCAAAGGAATCAGAAGATACAGATCCCAAACTACCACACCTGCCTATTATCCCATCTCCCCATCCTATTTTTGCTTAGTATCTCAGCGAATGCAAAACATGAACCAAACTGAAAACCTAAACAAAGCTCCATATGGGAACAAAATGGAAACCAAATCCTGAGTGTGACAAAACTCCTTGTCAGATTGCTAAAAGATTAATTTAATTGAGTATAGGTAAACCAAACGGAAAACTTGGAATTTTGGAAACTGAGAGGGACACATGGAAGCAAACGTATTTAGAATCACTTCAGAGTTGGCATTTGATCGGTTCGAAAAGTAGGCAAGGTGTAGAATTTGTAGGGAACTGAAGCAAATCGTATTTTAAATAACGATTACATGGGAACAAAGTTTTGCAAGAAAAGAAACAATAACCTTTTAATTATAGGCAAGGTTAACACCGGTCAGTGAGAATGTACTCAAAATGGAACATGAACATCCTCTACTGCACTCTTATCAAGTTTATAGCTCGCTAAAAAAATTAATTAGTGTGGATAAAAAGATACATAACTGACACGGACATTTCGATACTCCTTGCTGACGGCTTAGCTTATGTGTTCCCTCTGTAGCTGAAACTACCATCATGCTGCAAGTATATCTTTAATTTCACATTAATAAACGCCACTCTATCATTCTAATATATCTTTGACACTATTTTTTCGTTAGAACACACATGTTTGTTAGAGTCTGCAGATTGGCCTCTACAAATTTTAGACGGCTGAGCTCCTGATTCAGATGAGCATAAGCACACCACACAGCAGCAGCACAGTCCATAAACAAATCAATCAGTACCTTCTCTCTGTCTCAGTTCGACAGTGTAAGCACTAATTAAAACCAATGCTAGGAGCAAAGGACTAAACACCATGCAATCTAGATGTAAAGGGATTAACAGTGATGAATTGAGTTACCTTGTCCATGCATTTCTCGAAGATGCGGGCAGCGGCAGTTCATGGACTGGTGGACATCGTCAACATTGATAGCAGAATGGGTCTGGCCGAACACATCGACCCCGCCCCTTGGTCCAGGAGTTCTCGAAGCATTTGCGCGTAGCTGCCGCCGTACCTTTCTTTGCCGGTGAGGCCGCGCCGGCGCCGCAACTGAGAGAGGGGATAAAAGGGCCATGAGTGGACGAGAACGTCCCCACCTCGTGATGGAAGCTATAGACAAGGTGCTGCGCCGTCCGCCCGTCCGCTGCCACGATTCCCCTGGCACCGCCGGTGAAACGACCCGAATTCCTGAAACTGAGAATCCGAATTTCTGCACCTCTGCGATAGTCTCAGGAAGTGGCTATCGCATGTAAACCCTGTTTAAGCTGTTACAAACCATGCACAACACACAATAGAGATAATAACAAGGTTTATAGATTTTTTTAGATAAAGGATGAATAAGCATCCGGCCTCTACGTCTGTCGACGTACACAGCCCCTTATTACAAAGTTTGCATCAAAGTCAAGATAAAAGAGCAAGCCGTTCTCAGAAATATAAACTAAAGCAAACGGTAAATATGGTTCCACCCTCTTTTGACGAGCTCCATCGCCGCAATCTCTATGTTTCTGCTCATCAAGGAGAGTGTCTGCTTCGCTTGCTCATCACGCTGCAGCTGCGCCCAGAAACGTAACCAGTACGTTCCCCTGAAGATAACCTGCAAAATCGAATTATATTTGATTTTGTGAAAAATGATATCATTTCGGCATCGACAGATTGCCCAGCAAATAGCAGCAACCCCCACCCAAATCAGGCTCCTATTATTTTTATATTGATTGGAGAGCCAAGTCCCATACATATGCCGAATCGATCTAGGTGGGGTCAATCCTGTAGCATAAAAAATTATCCTCCATATCATTCTCGCATAAGGACAGTCAATAAACAGATGGTTTATAGTCTCATTTATATTACAGCCACAACATTTTTGACTGCCTGTCCAGTTTTTTTTTTAGCAAGATTGTCTTTGGTTAGGATCACCCCCTTTTGCAAATACCAGAGGAAAATCTTAATTTTTAGAGGAATTTTTAACTTCCAAATCGTCTTATGATGAAAAGGTGGTTGTGTATCTATGAGATATCGATACAGGGAGCGTACAGTATAAGACCTGGATGCGGTCAAGTTCCATTTAAGAGTATCGGTCCCGTCCACCAATTCAATCTGGGCGATTTGTGCTACAAGGTTTTGCCGTTCAATTAGTTTGTTATCTACTAAAGCCCTCCTAAAAGATACCTGGAGAGGCGAAGTAGCCATAACTTTGGCTACTGTCGCATGAGGATCCCGCACTATATTGTATAGTGATGGATACTCAGTTTTGAATGGTCTGTTTCCTGCCCAAGTATCTTCCCAGAATCTAGTCTTCCCCCCATCTTTTACCTCAAAGGTGCCTAGATCCAGCACCTCCTCTTTGATCTTCATGAGGCCTCTCCAAAAATGAGAGTCATAGGGTTTGGCTTTAACCTGAGTAAGCGACTTAGAACCAAGATATTTATTAGTTAGTAACTTTTGCCACAATCCATCGGTGTTAATTAAGTTCACTAACCATTTTGCCAATAGGCATTTATTCTGCAGCTGCAGATTCAAGATTCCAAGCCCTCCCTGGTCCTTAGGGCGGCATAAGATGTCCCATTTGGCCAGTCGGTACTTATGTTTATCCGACGATCCTTGCCAAAAAAATCTCGATCTAAATTTGTCGAGGTTTTTGAGAACCCCTTTGGGGATTTCAAAAAAGGACATCATAAACATCGGTAGGCTACTAAGTACTAAGTTTAGAAGGACTAGGCGTCCGCCATAAGACAAGTACTTAGCTTTCCAGCAAGAAAGCTTTTTTTCAAAGCGCTCTTCAACTTTACTCCATTCAGAATTAAGGAGCTGTCTATGGTGCATCGGAATTCCCAGGTATCTGAAGGGATATTCACCAGCATTACATCCAAAGAGATTAGTATAAATATCCTCCATCTCTTTTGCAGCACCATAACAATGTATTTCGCTCTTGTGGAAATTGATCTTGAGGCCGGATAACTGCTCGAATGCGCAGAGCACAAGCTTAAGATTTTTTGCTTGCTCCAGGTCGTGATCGATGAAAATAATAGTATCATCCGCGCATTGGAGAATCGAGAGACCGTCCTCTACGAGATGTGGTATTACCCCTCTTATTTGACCATCGGCCTTTGCTCTCTTAATCAGGAGAGTAAGCATATCAGCCACAATGTTAAATAAGATAGGTGACATAGGATCCCCTTGACGGAGTCCTCTCTTTGTTTGGAAGTATGGTCCTACATTGTCGTTGACTTTGATCCCCACACTTCCCCCAGTGACCATTCCTTCAATCCATCTACACCACTTAGGAGAGAATCCTTTCATGCGTAGGGTTTGTTGAAGGAAAGACCACTTGACCTTATCATAGGTCTTTTCAAAATCTATTTTAAAGATGACCCCGTCTCGCTTTTTGGAATGCAATTCATGGATAGTTTCGTGTAAGATAACTACTCCTTCCATAATATTCCATCCAGGCATAAAAGCTGTCTGAGTTAGGCTGACCACCGTCTTAGCCACTTTGTTTAGCCTATTTGTGGCAACTTTAGTAAAGATTTTAAAGCTGACATTAAGGACACAAATAGGTCTATATTGTTGAATCATAGTAGCATTTTCTATCTTAGGGATAAGGGTGATGATCCCAAAATTTAGACTAAATAGGTCTAAATCTTCCCTGTGGAAGTCTGACAGATAGATTAAGCAGTTATGTTTATTACATCATTTCGGTATTCTAGCCGGTACAAGTCCAACAGGACTGAATCATGCAGAGTAAAACATCTACGAAGAGCAGCGAAGTAGAAGCGAGGGGAACTTCCATCCCTCAGTCCAGCTTGAGCATAGGCGAAGCCCTATTCTTCCCAATCCTCGTCTTCAGTGTGGTACTCCGGGTCTGATCCTGAAACACCACCATCTACCCGGGAAGCGGGTAGGCCGAGTCACTCTCCATAGCAGCAAGCCAAGGAAACGGGGGAGTAAACTACATGCATGTAATTCTATATATTTGGCGGTGGGTTTCCTATGCAGCAGCAAGCAGTCAAGGATTATATAAATTCATTTCCGGGGCCTCGCCTCCATCCAAGGAAGTCTGCACCAACACCCGGAACATCTCCCCTGTTCCGGCCCAACACATTTCGATGTGAGAGCTCCCTCCCCTGCACATCTCAGCGGTCCCCAAGACCGGAATATCAAGAAAAGGGAAGGTAGAAGCACAAGAAAAGTCTAGTCGGAGGTAGCAGTAGATAACAGTACCGTCCATAACCGAGGACGCGGCTATACGTATAGATTATACCTCTGCAGAGGGTGTACAACTGTACCCACCTGAGATACAACTGGCTGGGGATCAGCCATCCAACTATACCCAACGGCCCGAGCGCTAGTGGGAAGCCAGCACCGTCCTGCCTCTCCGAGTCCGGGGATGTCTTCAGTCACAGGGCACACCGTCGCTGACTGTAGACCTCGAAGCTGTGACGACCGCCCACGGGGCCAGCATGGGCTAAGTCCCTCTGAGTCCATCATCTCGTACACGATCTGCCAATCCGCCTACAGGCTAGGTGCTGTCTTCCCACCAGTCCCAAAACCGTCCCCCGCCCATACAAGGCGAGTGGTCTGTATTAAAAGTACTGTATCTGGTGGTATACCGACTCGAGTCCTAGGTTGCAGAGAGCGAGCACTCTCCTCCTCAAGTAGTACCGCAGTACAACTGCTAGTCCATCACAGACCAGCCACCAAACTCCTCAGTCAAGTCGTAAACAAGTACCCGCCACAGGTACAAAGTATGGAAAGGTCCCGAAACCTCCTTCCCGGCAAGGCACTTCCACGGTACCGTCCTGGCTCGCTCCCCGCTAAAACACATCAAGGAATATACTCACCCAAAACACACGCCGAGAGTGGTCAAGGATCCCATCACCAATCCATGGCATAAACATGCCCAATCATCACACAAATAGCATGTGATTAAGTAGTAAGGAACTAGCTATGGGTAAGTAGCTAGTTCCGATTAGGTAATTTCAAGGAATCAAGTTTTAAATTATCAAGGCATGGCTTAATTAAACAGGTTATGCAATTCAAGACATGCAATTCATTCATCAAAGCACTAGCTCTACTGCAAGCCTAATTGGATTCTATATGATGGAGAGTGACTAGACACCTGGTTCGTCGATCCAATCCCCCTCAGTGTAGTTAGGGTCGTCGTAGTTGGTGTAGTCCAAACCGGGGTCTAGAGATTGACAAGATATACGAACAGTAAATAAACGGCCTAACATACAGTGCAAAAAGATCCAAACAGAACCAAATAAGATCAAATAACTCCAAACTACTTACAAACAGCAAGAGCTCGATTTATAGAAAAATATGAAACTGGTTTCATATTTTTCTGAGCTGAAATGAATTAGTTATGAATTTTTGAAGGTTTTCAGCCATTTTAATCATTTCTAAAATTAATTAAACAGGCGATGACACGTGTCAGCACCTGGTGCAGCCACGTGTTGTGGTGACGTCAGTATGACACCACCGTGCGGGACCCGGAAATGATGACGTCAGCGTGGGCCCGGCTGACGTCATTGTTGACCAGACAACGGTCCACGGTCCTACTTGACCAGTGGGACCCGCCTGTCAGCGGCACACGTGGTGCGCTGACGTGGCTCTCCGTGGCGCGTACGTGGCGTACGCGTGGCGCCTACGTGGTGTACCCGTGGCACGCCACGTCGGCCCGGATCCCGTGCGGCCAGGCGTGTGTGTGGCCGTGCGTGTGGTCTGCCAGCGCCGTGCTCTGTGCCGCCCGTGGCGCGACGCTGGCNGTGGCCGGGGCGTGGAAACGCCCGGCGAGCGGCGCACGCACGGTCCCGTGGCGCGTCGAGGCCATGACAGGGCCAGGAGCGCCACGGCGGCGGTCCGTCGTGAGGAGGCTTAGCCTCGTGCGTGCGGCGGCGGCGACCCGTGTCGCCCGCGTCGCGGCCATGGTCCGGCGCGTGCGCGTGCGTGGGCGGCCCCGCAAAGATACGGCCTTTAGCCGGTGCAACGTGACCTGCAAGAGAGGTGGGGCGCGGCTCGAAGGCCGGTCAGCAAGCCTGTGCACGAGAAGGTCCGGCGGCGATGGCCGGAGCAACACCCATGGCGTTGCTCGGCCATTCAACAGAGAGAAGGAGAGAGGGAAGAAGGGCCTGTGCACGTGTGGCTCACCGAGGGGCGATGGAGTAGAGGGTAGCAGGCTCGGTGGAGACTTGCGGTACTCGTCCTCGGCTCCGGTCAGCGGCGGCTGCGGCTTGGTGTTGATGAAGCAGAGCAGCTCGGGGCAGAGGCGGTGCGGCTCCTCCCCGGCCCGAGCTTGGTCTCCTCCTTGCGGTCCTCCCCCTTCTTCTCCTCCTCCTCCCTTCCTTCCTTGGCTCTGGTGGTGTGGCGTTTGGGGAAGTGAAGGGGTTTTTGCCCGAGCGGTTTGAGGTGGCGGCGGCGGCGGAAATTGGGGCTAAATAGGCGGTTTAGGAGGCGGCTAGGGTTTAGGCGTGCCGTGTGCGAAGCTTCCAGAGGCATTGGGCATCGGGCGGCCGGCGATTCTTGGCGTCCGCGCCGCGGCACGTGGCACGCATCCACGAAGGCGGTAATCCCCGGGGCGCCTCTGACGCTCCTCGTCTCGGGAATCTCCGTACGGGAGGATAAGGGCGACGGCTGCGGTGGCGTTAGCGCGGGGCGCGGCTTGCCTTGGCGCGACGCGCCCTCCGGTCCTCGGCCGGTCAAGGCCGCGGAGAGAAAGCAAAGGAGCAGGAGAGGAAGGGGAAAAAGTGGAGCGGGAGGTGGACGATGACGTCGGGGGTAGCGGCCCCACACGTCAGTGAAGGAGAGGGAGAGCGGGCGCGCGTGGCTGGCTTGGCTCGACATTGGGCCGCTGCTGGGCCTGCCCGTGTGTGAGAGAGGAGGAAGGGGGCTGGGCGCTGGGCCGGTTTGGCCTGTGGCCGGCCCGGCTGTGTTTGGGGTTTTTCCTTTTTAGGTTTAGGTTCTTGATTTTGTTTAGTTTAAATTTTGAATTTGAATTCAAAATTCAAACACACCTTTGAGAGCCAAATCACAAAGCCAAGCACGTATGACTTATTTATTTGGATTTTTCATGAAAGCTAAATATGAAGGAGAGGAGATTTTGGAGGGTTGACCCTAGGTTTGACCTTGTTTTGCATGATAACCACATCACCATACAAAAGTTTTAAATTTTTGGTAAAACCAACACTAATACACAGCTTAGTTATACTAATATTCCCTTGGGATATTACAGCCGGCGTGCGCTTCGCTCCACACCAACAAACGGATCTGGCGTTATCGTCCACGCGGACCCCGCACATAGGGCGAGCGGATCCGGCGGCGCACGCACGAATCCGCTCTGCCGACGAGCAGCCAGGTGCTGCGGCTGGTGGGGCAGCGCGGCCGTGCTTAACCTCGAGCTCGTGCCGGCTGCTTGCGCCACCGCAGGACCTTGCCCTTGCGTCATCACTACATAGGTAGTCGAGGCCATGCCGGAGCTCAAGTTTGTATTGTCGTGCTGGAACTCACACCTGCGCCGTCACCGGTGGCCACGAGCGCCGGCATTTTGCAACCGTGCCCCGCGTGCCATCGAGCCGCAAGCCGCCGGAGCGCGCCCAGCGAGCAGCGGTGGCGTTGGCGGCGGAGGGAGTAATACGCTCGTGGAGGCGCACGCGGCTAGGGGCGGCGGCGGCGGAGGGAGGAAGACGCCCGTGGAGGCGCGCGTGGCGAGGGGCGGTGGCGGCGGCGGCGGCATGGGAGGAGAAGAGAGGAAAATCTAGGGCTGGGCGTCGGGCCTCCGTTGGACTTGGACCGGAGAAATTGGGCTGCGTATTGATTTTCAGAAAATACAGAGGATCTTTTTACAAAATGTCTTAACACATGTGTCGGTGCAAGGAACTTGCCGTGCGAGTGAAACACGGACAGCGCGGTAGGAGCCCAATTTTTTCGGTCCAAATCCAACGGAGGCCCGACGCCCAGCCCTACATTTTGAAATTTATAGCTGTTTCTTGGATGCCATCAAAATTTTTCTCCTCCCTTCACTGCCATTGTTTCCAAATTCCTTTCCCTTCATTGCCGTTCTGTTACATCTTCCGTCATGGCCCGTCAGCCCATCATCTCCGTAGGTGCTCCGTGCTCCAGGGAGTTGGCGTTGCTCCGTGCTACAGGGAGCTGGCGTTCGGCGGAGTGCTCCGAAGGCAAGTTACGCTCTAACTTGAGCCCTCCTATCCGATATACAACAGTTGCAACTTCTTCAGCGCTGAGGCCGTATCCCTTCCACAAGAAAACACATTCGTTGCCGGGAGACAGCTCCGGCAACCAGCGCCGCCGTCCTATTCCATAACTGCCGGTCAGCAATTTGCACCAAAAACTAGTAAAATCGATTGTGCATGGCCTCCTCTTCTCTCACGTGCTCTCAATTGTTAGAGATGGCTTAATTTTCTGATGCCTGCTACTGCTCTTAAGTCGCATACTCGCATGTCCGCTGAAGTCCTAGATCCCGTAGGAGCAGGGGGCGATGCTGCGCTAGGCCACTTCGTGCGGGTGTGGTGGCGTGAGCTAAGGTGCCTGCGGCTCACCTGCTGCGTCGTGCCACAAGCCGGCTGCCAACGCAGTGGTCGGCTCTCTCGGCGGCGTCCGCTCCGCGAACGCGCGGTGCTGCGGACTATCATGGTGAGCTGGCCACGAGAGTCTGCACGAGCATGTCTAGAAAGGCCGTGTCGCTCCGAATTCTGCAGCGGCCACGAGGATCACAGCCACAAATTGGCGATCTTAGCAGCAGCAGATGGATGCTGATCATCCATGAATCCGTGTCGAGAGCGGCGGCGGTAGCATTGCCTGAGGACGACGCTTCCATGGCCGCTGGGAACGCGGTCGCCGGCACCTCGTACTACAGCCTCGCCCCTGGAACCGCCAAGGGGGCTCCACCGCGTCGAGGGTCACCACGTACCGGGTCTGCTGCTCTGCTCGCGGGGTGGGCCATCCTCGCCAGCTTCGACGACGCCATCGCCGACGGCGTGGATGTCCTCTGCCGCGTCGTGTTGCTGTCGTGAGCCAATGGCCGCGCGGTAGGCTGAGAGGCAGTCGAGCAGGAGCCCGCGGGGTAGAGCACATGACCAGAGCGAGCGGGTGCCGATGGCACGAAACGCCTGATTCCGTCGGTGGCTAAGGTTCTGGTGGGACCATGTTGTATGTGACACATATGGATGAAGAACCTAACGGAATGGCAACGAGGGGAATAGAATTTAGAAACAGTGGCAATGAAGGGAGGAGAAAAATTTTAATGGCATTGAAGGAACCGATATAAATTCTAATGGCATTGAGAGAATTAACTCTTTTAAGAACCCCCGATGCCGCCCGCCGGTGCCCCCCGCTGCAGCTGTTGCAGACTTTTGGTCTTTCGGATGGTGGCTCCCTTCAAATCGACTAATCCTCATGGTATTTGCATTGTTTTTTTCCTAAATAATCTTGTGATCGTGGCTTCTATAATTGATTCTTTGGGCCTTTTCCAATAATCGATCCTAAAGAACAGATGAATTCAGTCTTGTACGTAGGAATTATTTCTTCGCTTTTCTACATCAGCTTTTTGTGTGGTGGAGTTCTGTCGTAGGGCGAGCTAGGTGAGGCCCATTCTATTAATCTATACAGTTACATGTTTGGACCAGACAAATCTGGTTTATGGCTCATTCAGTAACCGTTCCCTCCGTACGTGGTACCTTTTGTCAACGTTTGCGTTTGCAGTGTTAGAACTAAACACTACCTATGTGTTTTGCGGATTGGAGGTTACAGACTAGTTGAGTTGGCAATAGATCAGTTTGAGATTGCAGAAAATCCGTTGAAGTAATAGATTGGCACGATGATAATGGTGTTGTAAGAACTAATATGCAAGTATTTTACATTATTTTGTCTAGAGATGGGCTAAGGTTACCATTGTGTAGTGCCGATGAGATGTTTCCATGAAGGTGAATTTTGAACATCTGTTCCAACTTCTTCAATTTCAAATTTGATTTATTTTCCCTTTGAGATCCAGCACAAGGAGTGTTCCTATGTCATCCTTGTGTTGTTAACTACTCCATCCATTTTCAATTGTAAGTCATTTCAATTTTTTAGAGAGTCAAATCATTTTAGCTTTGATCAAAATTATAGAGAGATATATAAAGATTTATGGCACTGAATAGATATACAATGAAATATATTTAATGAAAAATCCAATGATAGCTATTTGGTATCATAAATGATGGTATTTTATTATATATAAATTTGATCAAACTTAAGATATTTGATTTTCTAAAAAAGCTGGAGTGACTTACAATTTGAAACGGATGGAGTATATTTTTTAAAACATAATTTTAAAAACGCTCACATACACACCCTATAACACATGCGGATGCACATCATACACGAAGTCACCACACTCTCCTAATTGTCGATGGGTAAGTCACCTTCTACTAAACAAATAGTGTTGTTAGTTTCTGACCTCCTGGAGTATTGTTTGGTGATTTTCTTTGATGAAACAGGAGGTGGAAACCCCTACTGATTATATACATAAAAATAAATCAAAAGTTTACAGCAAAGAAAGGAAAAAACAAGAGAGAAAAGATTACAATGGGGTCACACGGCTAGTAATTGTTGTGGTGGGCTGATTTCTGAAGATCACTCCATTCCTAGTTTTCTAGATACTCCAGGACATAACCACCTGTTGGCGCTTGTTAAGTCATGATTATCCTGTAACGCCAATATGATAAAATAAAACAAACCAACAATAATCAGTAGGATTTGGTTTCAAATAATGTAGTTCCACTTTGTACATGGAGATTATTTGGTTGCAGGAGATATGGGCCAAAAGATGAAGGAAAACAGGGCTAGGCCCAGGTCGCCCGACCTGCCACGGTCGGCCGACCTGGCCTGGCGCCCAAATTAGCCCAAGTTTGGCCATGCAAAAGAAGCACAAATCCATGTCATCCAGAACGTTGAATCAATGACGGTTACATCCAAGGGATGACAAGGAGGATAAGGAGAAGCACATGGATTGATGGGCCCACATGAGAACCAAAAGTTACTCAAAGATCTCATACCCAGACTCCACGACTATCAGGGTCCACATTCCAGTTACACAGAAGAAGACCGAGGCGGTGCGAGCCTAGACCAGGTCGGCCGACCTGGCCTGGCGCCCAAATTAGCCCAAGTTTGGCCATCCAAAAGAAGCACAAATCCATGTCATCCAGAACGTTGAATCAATGACGGTTACATCCAAGGGATGACAAGGAGGATAACGAGAAGCACATGGATTGATGGGCCCACATGAGAACCAAAAGTTACTCAAAGATCTCATACCCAGACTCCACGACTATCAGGGTCCACATTCCAGTTACACAGAAGAAGACCGAGGCGGTGCGAGCCTAGACCAGGTCGGCCGACCTGGCCCAGTCTAGAAGCCGTTGTGGCCGTTCCTTCTCCAGCGCCTCTGGACCGACTTTAGGACTAGGGATGGCACCCGCGGATTCGGGTGCGGGTTTAGTGAAAACCCGCCCGCAGCCAAACCCGCGGGATAGGAAAAAACCCGCCCGCGAGAAACCCGCGGGTGGATTTGTACACCCGCACCCGCACCCACCGGGTTTCGGGCGGGCTTCGGGTGCCCGCGGGTTTGGGAGCATCACATGCACAAATGATGAATGTGAGCATGGTTTAAGTGACTTCACAATTTTACTTTTACACATATAGTTTTCAATTTTGTAGTAGTATAAAAATTTCAATTTCCATGGTCTCCGAATAAACATATAATCAAATAGAGGTCTCTAAATCAACAAATAAAAATTCACAGACAACGGTACATTTAAGTTTTACAAAACAGTCAACATTAGGGGGGACAACATGGTCTCCAAATCAACAAATAACCAAATAGATAAACTATTACAGCTAACATTCAAATTAATGTATGAGAGATCTTATACTGCTTCCAGTTGCATTTAGATGCAACCACAATCAATAATGTGCAGGGCTTTTTACAGTATGCGGGCGGGTGCGGGTGTACCCGCGGGTAAAATTTCAGACCCGCACCCGCACCCGCGAATCTCGGGTTCGGGTACGGGTGCACCCGCGGGTGGAATTTTGAACCCGCACCCGCATCCGTCGGGTCCAAAACCCGCGGGTGCCTGCACCCGCGGGTTGAATTGCCATCCCTGTTCAGGACCAGATCTTCGCCGTGGATGAGTTTAGTCGGTGCATCGGACGATCGGGCAACGTCAAGACGTCGGCCGACTCGGGGGTGGGCCCACTCGTCCTCAACTGCCTTGTACCGGCCCTGAACCGCCTCCCAGCACTATAAATAGATGACCAACGCCTCCTGTACAACACACACCAGAAGGAAGAGCTCCAATTGCTACAAGTCATAGTCTTAGTTAGTAGAGAAGTAGTTCTAGGAGTTGAGCTTCTATGGCTTTCTGAAGGAGTCTTGGTAAGCCTAGAGCTCAGTTATCTTGTATTTTTTTGCTTATTTATAAGACTTAGAGCCTTAATGGATATGCTATCTTGCTTATGTTACTTGACTTATAGTCTTGTGTGTGCATCATATGAGTTGTATGTCTTGCACCTTAGTGTAGAAGATACATGTTATGGCAATGGCCCAATGAATCTTTATGATTGTTCTTTACCTTTCTGTACAATTGGTAAAGATGTATTTCATATTACAAACGTGGTGTTTGGGGTATGGAATGCCGTTGGGGATACCCTACCCCACGTATTCAGAGGTTGGCGGCAGGTGGTGACAGCCCTGTCCGTCCTTTGTAATCCTCGCCGTTTGGGTTTGGGTGTTTGCAGGCCTTCGTGATAAACATCGTGACAGTACCCTTGGATGAGGTGATCCTACGACTCCTCGATTTGCCCTCTAATTTGTGTCTCTTGCTGAGCTTGTATAGGATATACTTGTAGGAGTGTAACCCGTAAGTAAGAAGTACATAGAATCCCTAGTTCTCTCGTAGGACCTTCATATTAACTAGACTTACATAATGAGCAGTGAAATCCTCTGTGTGTCAACCTACCCAACTTGTTATATCATGTTATCCCCTGTTCTATTCTTGGTATATTAATCGTGATATAGTTGATGCATTGGAAAACACATTACTTTGCCATACGCTTTCCCTGAGGACATAAATACGATACTCTGGAATACTCCTGGGTGATATGCTACAATGTACTTCTGTGCGCTTGCAGAACTTATGTAACACTAAGATTTATATTAAGGCATCTCTAGTGCTATCACTCCTGTAGTGGTGATGCTAAGAAATACCAACAAGCATTTCTGGCGCCGTTGCCGGGGAAAGCATTGGCTAAAGAATGTGTTAACTACTGTATCAGCTTTATGTCACAATTAAAATACCAGCGTCTAGACAGGTTTACCCTTGTTCTGTTTCTCATGTGAAACAGAAGATCAAGCCTTCAATTCGCGGGAAAAACTCCATCACCTAAAAGAGAGCACGCAAGTGCCCTTTCAACTTTGCCGGTCGAAATCAAAACACTCTTGCACCAAGATGGCAACTGAAACTCTCATGATTGACTCAACGTACATCGCAATGGTGCAAGCTAAGCCATTCAATGGAAAGGCTACAGCAAACGCGGCGGACCGTCTCCGACGGTTCTCGGCAATATGTAGTCAACTAGCAGGAAGGGCAATGAAATGGTTATTCCCGTTCTCACTAGCAGGTAGAGCACTGCAGTGGTACAACCATCACCACGCGGAGATGGATTCTTGGCAAAAGTGCAGGGATTTATTCCTAGCACATAACTGGAACCCATCCCAGCAAGGGGGAAGCTCGTACACCATACCTGCCAAGAGAGAGGTGAATGATCTAAGCTCTAAATTCCATGCCCTATCCGTCACTGTGAAGAACCAGCTACGCTTAAGTAAAATTCTAGAAGTCCAGTCAGCTCAACTAGCCGCTGTAGTGAAAGAAACCAGTCGGGAGATTTTGGCTAACCATGCAGGAAACAAGAAAGAATCAAGCCAAAAACACGATAGGCCTGAAATCAAGGTCATTTATGGATGGAAGCCACAAAAACCACCGGTCACTAACAGTGAGTTGCTCCTGCCCCTGCCCCAAGAGTTCACACAAGGAGTTAAAGCTCTGAAGGCAACAACACCAACATCACCATGCGTTGAAAAGACAGAACTGGAGTGGCCTTGCAAAGCTTCCGCATCATCTTCAATTGCGAAAGACAAGTCATCAAGCTGAATCATATCTTGGAGACGTCCGCACTCGACGGACGAAAAACAACGAGTCCTCACTGGTAAGTGCATCAGTATGTATCCCATATTTATTTCACAATGCATATTTATTTTTTCAAGCATGTTTGAATTTCCACAAATCATTGCATTTAAATTCTTAAACTTTGGAGCCATTTGTATGAATTTTCCTTGGATACCTGGCCACCCACACTCATTCCAACTAGCATTCATCGCATCTTTGAACCTTGTGCCACCCTACAAAAGCAGAGCCCGAACCTAGCTACGGCTCGGTCGGCCGACCGTGGCACGTCGGCCGATTCCAAACTTTGGCCTTTGCAGAGCACTCATACAACATCATGCACTACCATAAGCATCCATCACATCTTACAAAGAAGGCATTCAACGGTGTCCATCTCTGGTCGGCCGGCCAGCTCATGTCGGCCGATGCATGGCTGCCTCTTTTACAATGTTTTCAACCATGATGTAGCTGCCAAGGTATCCAACGCGCTCATGATCAAAGCTTGGCCAAAATGCGCCGGTGAGAGGGTCGGCCGACCCCACCTGGTCGGCCGATCTGGGGTGAGCTCCGGTTATAAAAAGCCTTGGCATGGCGCTTGATCACTTTGCCCCAACCCGAGCTGCGTCTCGCCCTCGGAGTTTCTCTTCTCCCTCTGTTTAGTTCTCAAGTTTTTAGCTCCTTAGTTTAAGAATAAAAAAACCAAGTAAAAATGGATTTCATTTCTGCATAATGGTGCTGTTCTACTTGTGCTTAAGTACTTGAACGAGTTGTGGAGGTCCTCAACCCCGCAAGAACATTTGTTTGTGGTGTATCATAACCCACAAGAACACCGTTGTGGAGGCAACCACGCCCCACAAGAACGACTAACTCTTGGACGACTAACCCACTAACGCTAACCCTTTTGTCTTCCAAGAATCGTTCTTGTTGTTGCTCCTTGTGCAGGCATCATGAACCTCGTCCGAGGAGTCGTGAAGCAAGCAAAAAGATTGAAGGGGTCAAGCTCAAGGCGGAGCCGACATTCCGGAAGCACTGAGTTGGTTTCCTCCAGCACGGAGATCATGGACTCGGCCGGTGGCTCCGAAGAAAGGACGGGCAGCCAACATTCCATGGAGATATCCAAAGACCAGTACTACTACACTGGGGCTGGCGCCACATCCGTAGGAGGTGGAGGCGGCGGCGGCAATGGAGAAGGTAACGGAGACAGCTCCAGCAGCAACCACAACGAAGACGACCCTCGCCCGGTGTTCATCTCCGACGACCAACTCGACATCGACGAAGGCTACGAAACAGAAGCGTATCAAATTCTTATGGGTCGCGCTTTTGATCACACACGTGTGTTCACAAGCGAACTCATGGAGAAATCAGGTATGGCCACTGACTTCGAAAGCGTTTGGGGTGCTGTGGGTTGGTCATATTTTGCGCGCATTCATAAGGGTGGGTGTCGCTTGTTAACAATTCAATTTCTTGCTACTTTGAGAAAATCTGAGGAGGGGATTACTTTTCGCTTTCTAAGGGAAGAGTATTTCATTTCCTGGAGGCAGCTTAGTAGCCATTTGGGTTTTAGCAAGCGTGGTAGCTTGGAGATTGATAAAGTTTTGAGGCTTTTTGTGAGAGAATCGTTCTGGCGGGACATCTCTGGTATCACAGATGGGACTCCCCCAAGAACAAGCCACATTCATAACCCCACTCTCCATTTTATGCACCGCTGGATTGCCATGACTCTTTTTCCTCAAAATGATCTTCGGACCGTTCGTATTGATGAATTGAAATTATTATATGCGATGGTTAAGAAGATAAAAATTTCCCAAGTCATTTTTATGATCGATCAATGGATGGGTGTTTTTAGAAGGCAAGGTTTCATTGAGTGTACTTCCTTGGTCACTCGCATCTTTGAGTCAATGGGCCTTTTGGATAATCATCGAGTCGAGTTCCTTCCACAGCCTCGCCCAACTCTGGATGAATCTCATTTTGTTCAGAGTCACCTTGTTACGCATGCCATAGACCAAAAGCTTGTTATGGTTTATCATAATAGTACAACCAGAATTCCGTTGCCAGCACCGGAACATTGGTTGTACAAGTGCAAAACACTTTTGTTGGAGTTACAGCAGGAAGGCAGGCGGAGCGTGACAGGAAGGGTGACAAGAAGCATGCCCCGACGGGAAGAAGCCGCGGTGCCACAAACCCAAGGAACATGGGAACCTCCTACTCCGCTATACGTACCAGCAGGATCAAACTGAGAGCAGCCACAGTGTCGGATTTATGAGCCCGGCAGTCCACACAGGGTAGCCTACGTGGTTGATTTGTTGAGGGACAGATCGAGGATCAGAAGTCGATGGTAACACAAGACGCAAGGATTGAACAGGTTCGGGCCATCAGGATGACGTAATACCCTACGTCTTGTGTTGGGGGTGATTGTATTGCTGTGTATGAAGTCCTGAAGGATCTCCGTAGTTGGGTTCTGTCCTAGGTTGAACGATTGCTCGTAATGTCGTGTTCTGGAGGGGGCTCTCAAGGCGCCTTATATAGTCCGGCTGTCTTGAGTTACAAGTCGGCTAGAGATCGTAACCTACCCGAAATACAAGGATGCGATCCTATAACGATTACAGATATCTTTCCCTATAATTCTAGCTAGTTTATCTTGATCTCCAAGCTTCTTGCGGGATACGCCGTCTGCTTCCTTGCCGCGCGGGCCGTCGCGCCCATCCGGCTCGTCCGATTGGTGGGCCACCCGACTGGTGGGCCTCCCAGTCTGACAAACCGATCCAGTTGCATTCGGACCGGGCTGCCCCTTGCTGGTTGGGCCAATCCGCCTTCTGGGTACCCCTGGGGGTCTACCTCCGACAAGCCCCCGAGTAGTACGTGGTTGAGAGACAAGTCGGCGAGGTCGTGCTGTCTGACGAGCGCCGAGCTTGCTGCAGTTGGAAGCGAAACCGCGTGATACTGGAGAGAAAAGAGCCGTCTGCAACGGATGCGCCGCGAGGTGCGTCCGTTGGCCGTAGCCTCCGAGCCTTGAAGCGATTCCGAAGGAATCGGTCCAAGGGTTAGTAGCCTTGTTCTGGGGATCTCTCCCCATTTCAACTTGTGGAGGTATTTGTACTGGCTGAAGCCCCAGCCAAGTGAGGAGAAGATGGTGGTGGTTGGAGGCGCTGGATTTATGCTGCGTCAAGGGCGGAAGGACGAGTACTTCGACATTGCCCTCAACACCTCCAACAAAGGATGGAAAGCCGAGTGGTTCTATGTCGGGAACCACGAGCCGGCGATCCCCTGCCACACCGGAGAGCGGCCGAAGGTTAGAGATTGCTGGAATGAACTTCCTGACGCCTCCGAGATGGATGAGGTGGACGAGCTCCTTGTGTTGATCAAGGAGCTGAAGGATCAAGGCTTGACGGCGATTGGTATCGCCTGCAACTTCAGCAGGCGGCTGATCCAGCCGATCCAGGAGCGGAAGCACCCGAGCTACGAGTACTCGGGCCGGGATGATCCCACTCGGGTTGCCAACCGCACCGTGAGCAAGGAGGAAATGAAGGCGCGCGTCGGCGGGTTCTTCCTCGGCCACGTGTCGGAGAAGGACCAGCCGCGCCCTTTTTCACTGAAGAGGCCTCCACCACCGGTAAGTTGCCATTCCGAGTGCTTTTTGAATGTTCTTTCTTGACGTAATTTCTGATTTCGTCCGTTGGCCGTCTGATTTTGCGTCTTCTCTTGTGCAGGATCGAGTCTTCGAATATTTCTCTGCTGCCCCACTTCCAGAGGACTTCCCAAGGAAAGTGATTCTGGAGGACGCGCCTCCGGCTGCTCAGGGCGGCACGCGGGCAGAGGGGGCGGTTGATCCGCCTGCTTCCCGTATATGGGCACCCAGTGACACGGAGGGCTCGCTGAGTCCTTCGGATGAGGAGGTGGTGGAGGACCGTCCGCGGAAGCGCCGGGCGGCCGTGGCGAAAAGGAATAATCGCGGGGGCGGCGTTTCCAAGCGGGCGGTGGCCGTTGACGATGGGGCGGCCGACGACTCGGCAACGTTGTCGGATGAAGCGCCCTCCGTCCGGGATGCAGTGGCGGGTACGGTGCCGCCGCCTCCCAAGCGGAGGCGCACGAAGAAGGTGGCGGCGAAGAAATCGGACGCGCAGCCGGCTCAGCGGCCGACTGCGGGTTCGGACGCCGATGTTCACGAGCCGGGACGTCCTTCCCCGGCCGTCATGGAGGAAGAGGAGAAGGACGAGGCGGTGCCCGACGATGTGTTCCAGGAGCAGGAGCACGCCCGGGCCATGGGCGTCTCGGTGGAGGAGAGGCGGCGCAGGGTGGCGGAGACGCTTGTGCAGGCCACGGCGGATGCAAGGCCAGTCTCCGATTTGGGGACCAGGCCAATCCTCATGGCGGCTTCGGCGCAGCGGCGTCCTAAGCTCCCTGTCTTCCGGCCCCGAGTCGCGGTGGTGAAGAGTACTCGGTGAGTTGTCGGTCTTCACGTTTCTTCTTGTTATCATTTATCTCCGAGTTCTTGTTTTAACTTCCGAGTGCTTTTTTCAGCAATGCCTCCGATCTGGACGGTGAGGCGGCCAGCGGGAGGGCTCCTTCAACTGATGCCCTGCGAGGCCCGAGTGCTCCCCCGGCCGCACCTGCAGGCCAGTCATCCTCGGGTGCTACGCCCGAGGTGACGAACTCGGCCGATGGGCCGGGAGCGGCGCAGACGGCGGAGGTCCCAGTCAGGCCTGACCCGGAGGTGGTAGTGGAGGTGCCGGCGGCCGACGACGATACGGCGATTACTCCAAGTGTCACTGGGGATCCTGACGTGGACACGGTGATCCAGTCTTCGCCCGCAGGCGTGGGCAACATTGCTCGGGGAGAAGCCCAGGAGGAGGTTCTGCCGAAACAGTCGGACACCTCGGGGACCATCACTGTCCCCGGGGTTGACGCCATGGCGGAGGAGGAAGGCTCGGTGATCGCCGAACTTCAGGTTGTTGTCGACCACGCCCAGCGCCTTGCAGCGGTTAGATTCCTCCCCTGTCTTGTTGATCTTTTTTTTTCTTTATTGGCTTTCTGAGTTCTTCGCCTTTTCGGACGGTTGTAGAAATTGGCTACGCTCCGGCAGTCGCGCCTTGTGCAGACTCAGGACGCGGAGTCGGCGCTCCGGCGTGCGGCGAAGGCGGAAGCAGAGCTCAAACGGGTCAAGCGTCAGCGTGACGCTGCCAAGAAGAGCTTGAACGACGCTATCGTGGAGCATCGACACAGTCTTCATCGTAAGGCCCTCTCCTTGTAGCTCCCGAGTAGTTGCTGAACTGTGGGACTTTACCGTGTTGTCTTCATCCTGACCGAGTGCTTTCTTGCCTTTCCAGAGAAAGAGATGGAGAGGGACCGTCACATCAACGAGCTGAAGGAGCTGCGATTTGCGAACGCAACTCTGCAGCAGTCGGAGGAGGTGATGGCGGGCAAGTTGAAGCAGGAGCAGGACTTCCGAAAAGGTGCGGACATGACGATGCTCCAGGCCATGTATACAATTCAGAATAACTCTCAAATCATAACAGGCTTGGAGCAAGATCTGACATCGGCGCATCTGGCCCTGACGGAGGTCAACGAGGCGGCGAGGGACCTGCTGGACTCCGTGGCCCCGGAGGAGGGTGAGCCGACTGCCTTAGTCGCGCGTCTTCAAGCTGCGCCAATCCACATCACCGAGCTGATCAAGGAATCGGCCGTTGTGTGTGCGAACGACGCCTTGGCGCGTGTTCGGACACTATACCCGCGGATTGACCTTGCACCGGTTGGCGATGGGGTGGCGGCGGACGCCACGGCGGAGCAGGTTGATGCGGCGATGGCTGAAACTCGCCCAATCGCCGAGAAAGTTGGCGAGGCTCTCAAGTTTGAGTAGAGTCCTGTATTCTGTAGCAGAGTGATGTAAACTTTTGTATATACATGTAGTCAGAAACAAGTAAAACAAGAGTGTTAGATACTTTGTTTTATGTTTTAATGTTGCCCGAGTAGCTTTTGGCTGAAATGTGCTTTTCCCTTTGCTTCACTTATCCTAAGTTCATAACGTCGAGAGCAGATCCCGTGCACGTGTAGAAGGCTTAGGCGTCGTTCCAGGCCCGGTTACACAGCATTTAGTTAAGAACTACTCGGGAACGGAGTGATTCCGAGAGGTTTTGCAAGGAGAACAAATATACGAAGGAAAAAGCATATACTATTATTGAACTTTGTGATACATAGCTTTTCATGGGTAGAATCGGCGTAAATGCTCTATGTTCCACGGGTGTGGGACCTCGGTGCCATCCTCATATTGGAGACGAAAAGTACCCGGACATATGACCTGAGTCACGATGAACGGGCCTTCCCATGGGGCGGAGAGTTTGTGAACCCCTGCTGTGGATTGCACTCGGCGTAGGACGAGGTCACCAATGTTGAAGTCCCGTTGCTGGATGTTCTTGTCGTGGTAGCGTCGGAGTTGTTGCTGGTAGCGCGCGTGTTGTATGAGCGCGTTAACTCGGTGTTCTTCGATGGAGTCTAGGTCCACCTCGCGAGCTGCCTCTGCTTCGCCTTCGTCGTAGTTATCGATGCGCGGTGATCCAAAAGCATGTCGGTGGGGAGGATTGCCTCGGAGCCGTAGATGAGGAAGAATGGAGTATGACCTGTTGCACGACTCGGCTGAGTCCTGAGTCCCCAGATGACTTGTGGTAGCTCTTGGTGCCACCGTCCGGCGAATTTCTTCAATGGGTCGAAGACTCTTGCTTTTAGTCCTTGGAGTATCATGGCGTTGGCTCGTTCCACCTGTCCATTACATCTGGGATGGGCGACGGAGGCGTAGTATACATCGATACAGCTTCTCTCGCAAAAGTCCCAGAAGGCGGACCCGGTGAACTGTGTCCCCAAGTTGGTGATGATCCTGTTAGGGACTCCGAACCGGTGTGTGATTTCTTCGATGAAGGCGGCGGCTTGCTTTGACGTTGGAGTTCCGACGATGGCCTTGTATTCTATCCATTTGGAGAACTTATCGATGGCGACGAGGATGTGTGTGTAACCTCCCGGGGCTGCTCTGAATGGTCCCACCATGTCCAACCCCCAACAGGCGAATGGCCACGAAGGCGGGATGGTGCGTAGAGCTTGGGCCGGAAGGTGTTTCTGCTTGGCGAAGAATTGGCACCCCTGGCATCGGCGGACGAGTGCTTTGGCGTCGGAGACGGCGGTGGGCCAAAAGAACCCGGCTCGGTATGCTTTCCCGACTAGAGTTCCTGCGGCGGCGTGGCTTCCACAAACTCCCGAGTGGATGTCATCAAGGATCTGGAGGCCGACTTCTTTCGTGACGCATTTGATGAATACTTGATTTGTGACGGCTCGTCTGTACAAGGCGCCACCGACCACCACGTAGTTTTTGCTTCGGCGTTCCAGGATCTTTCGCTCCGTGGGGTCCTTTGGCACCTTGTTGTATGCGAGGAAATCTATGAACTCGGCCATCCAGTCTTCTTCTTCTTCGGCGTTTCAGCACCTCGCAGAGTTCCGGGGCAGGCTCTGGCTCGTCGCCCAACTCTTCAACCGAGGGTTTGAGGAGGCCTTGCACGAACACTCCCCCTGGAACTTCTGCGCGGGTGGATCCCAGCTTGGCGAGTGCATCAGCGGCGAGGTTGTTTTCCCGTGGGACGTGGTGGTACTCAACTCCGTAGAATTTCCCCTCCTGCTTATGCACTGCCTCGCAATAGGCGTTCATCCGCTCGCTGTGGCGATCCCACTCTTTGTTCACCTAGTTTATAACAACAGCAGAGTCACCATAGACTAGGAACCTCTTTATGCCTAGTGAGGTGGCGATGCGGAACCCGTGGAGAATTGCTTCGTACTCGGCCCCTCCTCCGTCGATCATCAGGGAGCCGTTAAAGTACATCTTCCAGTGTTCGCCGCTGGTGTCTTCTTTCGCGTCCTGGCTCTCGGTCCATTCGGCGACGAAGTCGGCGAGGATCTGTGACCTGATGGTGGTGCGCGGGACAAAGTCTATGATGAAGGAGGCAAGCTCGACGGACCACTTGATGATTCACCCCGTGACGTCTCTGTTGTGGAGGATTTCCCCGAGTGGAAATTGCGTGACCACCTTGATGCGATGCGCTTGGAAGTAATGCCGGAGTTTTCTTGACGTGATCAGCAGTGCGTAGAGTAGCTTCTGCACCTGGGGATAGCGAGACTTGGATTCGCTGAGTACTTCGCTCACGTAGTAGACTGGTCGCTGCACTCGTTGCACCTTTCCTTCTTCCTCCCTTTCCACGACGATGACGGTGCTCACCACGTTGGTCGTGGCAGCAATGTACAGGAGTAGCGTTTCGTCGTTATGCGGAGCGGCGAGTACTGGTGGATTGGAGAGGTAGTTCTTGAGGTCGGTGAAAGCTTGCTGCGCCTCTTGGTTCCACTCGAACCTGTCGGTTTTCTTGATGATCTTGAAGAACGGCAATCCCTTATCCCCCAGCCGGGAGATGAATCTGCTCAAGGCCGCCATGCAACCAGTCAGCTTTTGGATCTCTTTTTTCCCAGTCGGCGGTTTCATCCTCCGGATGGTGTCTATCTTCTCTGGGTTGGCTTGAATGCCTCTGTTGCTGACGATGAAACCGAGTAGTTTCCCTTTGGGTACACCGAAGACGCACTTAGTCGGGTTCAGCCTCCAGTTGAGCCTGCGGAGATTGTTAAACATTTCGGAGAGGTCGGCGATGAACTCGGCTTTGATCTTTGTCTTGATGACTATGTCGTTGACGTAGGCCTCGGCGTTGCGGCCGATCTGAGTGCCCAGGGTCAAGTTAATGGCCCTCTGGTAGGTGGCTCCGGCGTTGCGGAGGCCAAACATCATCTTGGTGTAGTAGTAGGCGCCGATCGGAGTTATGAAGGACGTCTTCTCCTGGTCTTCTTCTTTCAAGGCGATCTGGTGGTAGCCGGAGTAACAATCAAGGAAGCATAAGAGTACGCATCCGGCGGTGGAGTCAACGACTTGGTCGATGCGGGGTAGGACGAAGGGGTCTTTAGGGCAGTGCCTGTTGAGATCCGTGTAGTCAACACACATTCTCCATTCATTATTCTTTTTTCTTACAAGGACTGGGTTAGCGAGCCAGTCAGGGTAAAAGACTTCTCTAATGAACCCGGCGGCTAACAGCCTTGTAATCTCTGCCCTAATGGCCTCCTTGCGGTCCTGCGCGAAGCGTCGGAGCTTTTGGCGAACTGGCTTGGCGTTCGCGTCAACCTTCAAGGAGTGCTCGACCACCTCCCTCGGAACACCCGGCATATCTGATGGAGTCCATGCAAATATATCGGCGTTGTCCCGGAGGAAGGCGACGAGCGCGCTTTCCTATTTGGGGTCGAGCCCTGATCCGATCAGGGCGGTTTTGGAGGAGTCGGAGAGCCCAAGTGAGATAGCGCGCACTTCTTCAGCCGGCTGCATTGTGGTCGGTGCGGCTCTTCGCTTGGAGGACTCGGGGATGGAGCCCGGGTCTCCTTGGAAGGTTCTTGCCTCGTGGACCACCTCCATCTGCAGCACGCTGCGTTCGATGCCGGTGCAGAGGTGGAGCCCTTCTTTGTCGCAGCGCTTGGAGGTGTGGACGTCGCTGCGGATGGAGAGGACGCCGTTTGGTGCTGGCATCTTCATCAGCAGATATGTGTAGTTGGGGATCGCCATGAATTTGGCGAGCGCTGGTCTCCCCAGTATGGCGTGGTAGGCGGTGGTGAAGTCGGCGACCTGGAAGTTGAGGTACTCGGTCCTGAAGTTGTCCTGATCGCCGAAGGTGACGGGCAGAGCAATCTGCCCGAGTAGTTTGGAGCCCTTGCCCGGGATCAGCCCGTAGAACGGGTGGAGAGAAGGAGTCTGGGCGTCGAGGCCGATGCCCATGTCCCTCAGCGTCTGGGCGAAGATGATGTTGAGCCCGCTCCCACCGTCGACGAGTACTTTGGTGAGGCGGGCGTTGTGCACGATCGGGCTGAGCACCAGCGGGTACTCGCCCACGTCGGAGACCTGGAACCACTGGTCCTCCCTGGAGATGGTGATCGGCTGCTCAGACCAGCGGAGTGGTTGGATCGGCGATGTGTAGCAGGAGAATATCTCCCGGTCACGTACTTTCTCCCGGCGCTTATCATCTACGGGCGGTGGTCCTCCGAGGATGAAGTTCACCTGCCTGTCGACATTCGGGAAAGCAGGGTTCGCGGGAGCCCCTTTTCCCTTGTCGCCTTTGTCGTCGTCTCGTGGCGGCAGCTTCCCCTCCTTTTTCTTGTAGGCGTCGGCGAGCCCCATGCAGTCGATCATGCGATGCTTGGACTGCTTGTGGATGGGGCAGGGTCCTTGGAGCATCTTCTCGAAGTCAGCGCTGAAGTTGGACCGCGGGCGAGGGCCGCTACGATCCATGGCGGCGACGGTGAAGTCTCTCGAGTGCTTCCGGTCATCCCTCCTGCTTGGTTCAGGCCGGGGGCGGCGTGTGTCCTCCTTCTTCGGGCGGTCTTCTCGGCGGGGGGGACGATCATCGTCCCGAGTGCTTTTCTTGCCGTAGTGGAGGCGGACAGCCTCCTTGGCGTTCGCCATCTTGTTCACCCGGCAAAGAACTCACCGGAAGTCTTTGGCATGTCCTCGCAGAGGCGCTCGAAGACGACGGAGTCGGCGAGGCCATCGAGGAAGTAGCTGATGATCTCGGACTCGGAGCAGCCGGGAACTAAGTTCCGGTTCTCCATATACCGATCGGTGTAGTCGCGGAGGCTCTCCCCGCGGTTCTACTTCACCTTGCCCAGGTCCCAGGCGGTGCCTGGTCGGATGGAGCTCCCCTGGAAATAGCTCTTGAACTTGTCGCAGAGGGTCCCCCAGCTGTCGATGGAGCCGGGCTCGAGGCTGTGAAGCCAGGTCAGCCCCACCTTGGTCATGGCGATGGGGAAGTAGGCGCACATGGAGTCGTGGTCGCCGTTCACCGCGCGGATGGCGATGCTGTACGTCCGGAGCCACATCGTCGGGTCCGCCTTCCCGTCATATTTTTCTATGCCTGTAGGTTTGAAGTTAGCAGGCATTCTAATGGATCTTACTCGGGCAGTGAATGCTGGGAAGCCGTCGCAGTCGTTGAGGTTCTCGACGTCCTCGTGTCCCGAGTCGGCGGAGCAGTCTTTCGGGGTGTGAGCCCGGGGTGGCCTGTCTTGTCCGAGTGGAGGCCCGTACTTGCGGTCGAACTCTCGGCGGCGTGCGGCCTCAGCGGCCTCAAGCTCTCGGCGTTGGCGCGCGTCGCGATCCAGCCCTGGGGGGCCGTGTTCACGATTGTACTCGGCGCGCCGTCGGAGCTCTTCCTCGTCCCTTCGCCGATGACGGTCGTCGAGGTTCCTTCGGAGATCGCGGTTGTGGAGTTGTTCGCGGAGATCCCGGGGCTGGTCAACCACGCCGTGATCGGCTTCTCGGCGGCTGGCCGACTTGGAGTGGCGAGATGAGGAGGCAGGAGCCCTCTGGGCATTGATCATGCCCGCGGCTGCAGTCAGCCTGGCCTTGATCCGGTTGAGCTCCGGGGTTTCCGGGATCCCTTCCAGTTCCTGGTGCGCGGCGGCGAGGTTGGCTGACGGGGTGGCGTAAACACCCACGCCGGCAGTTTCTTGGATGAAGTCGTCTTGGAGATTACGCGTGACCCTGGGGTTTCGGCGTTCTCGCCGCGCGTCGCGGCGTCGTTGCTTCTCACCGTTGCGCCCCGATCCTGGCGTCACGGTGCGCTTGATCCTCGCCTTGAACCGTTGGCTCGTCGGCGGATATGTCGGAGACGAACATCTCCCGCTTGGTAGGCGTGATCCTCTTATTTGGAGGGAGGACACGTGTCACCCGCGGGAAAGTCGGGGTTGGTTCAGGTGGAGTCGGCGTATCCTGAGGATGAGGATGCTCTGTCGCCGCAACGTTCGGAGCAGATCCAATCTGGGTGGTCGTGACGTGATCGACCGCCCTGACCGCATCTGGGGAGTAGTCGGCGTTCACGCGTTCGCCGAGCGCTTGCTGGTAGACGGCCCCGCTGTTCCCGAGTCCCAGCGGGAATCGTGTCGGCGAGGCGATGCTCCGACGAGCAGATTCGGTGAGTTCGATGCACTCACCGATGGAAGCGATGGCGTGGTCCATGTCCGCCTCGAACCGGCGTTGGCGTGCAGCCCATCGGCGCCTTCGCTCCTCGGGCGTCTGCTGCACCCTGCGTGGCTGAGGCGGAGTGGACGAAGCAGTCGGTGGTATAGGAGAAAGCGTGTTCCCCTCGGATGGCGGGAGAACGACGCCGGCCGTCGCGGTCGCCGAGTTGTTGGCGATGGTTGGCGACGGAGCGGTGATGGTGACGATCCCGTCTGGCGTAGCGTCAAGTCGCGGCGCTGTCTCCTCTGGGGTGGCGTCACGGGTGAAGGAGAGCTCTCCCTCGGGTCCGGCGGTAAAAACCATGGATCCGAAGAAGAACATAGCCCCCTCAGCGATGGAAATCTTCACGGATGCCGGCGTGATGACGGCGGAAGTGGATGCCATCGAGCTTGCAGATTGATCTCATCGATCAACCCCTACCTGGCGCGCCAACTGTCGGATTTATGAGCCCGGCAGTCCACACAGGGTAGCCTACGTGGTTGATTTGTTGAGGGACAGATCGAGGATCAGAAGTCGATGGTAACACAAGACGCAAGGATTGAACAGGTTCGGGCCGTCAGGATGACGTAATACCCTACGTCCTGTGTTGGGGTGATTGTATTGCTGTGTATGAAGTTCCTTGAAGGATCTCCGTAGTTGGGTTCTGTCCTAGGTTGAACGATTGCTCGTAATGTCGTGTTCTGGAGGGGGTCTCAAGGCGCCTTATATAGTCCGGCTGCCTTGAGTTACAAGTCGGCTAGAGATCGTAACCTACCTGAAATACAAGGATGCGATCCTATAACGATTACAGATATCTTTCCCTATAATTCCGGCTAGTTTATCTTGATCTCCAAGCTTCTTGCGGGATACGCCGTCTGCTTCCTTGCCGCGCGGGCCGTCGCGCCCATCCGGCTCGTCCGACTGGTGGGCCACCCGACTGGTGGGCCTCCCAGTCTGACAAACCGATCCAGTTGCACTCGGACCGGGCCGCCCCTTGCTGGTTGGGCCAATCCGCCTTCTGGGTACCCCTGGGGGTCTACCCCCGACACACAGCCGCCCACACCATATATGGCGGGTGGTTCGGGATGGCAAGAAGCCCCGCAAGCACAATGGAACCCCCAAGACCCGCACTATCATCAGTCGTCCAGCTCAAGTGGCGGCCCTCCTCCGTTCGACGCTCGACGGTCCTTTTCAGCAAGGGACTGGCGCAGCAGCATGGATGGGTTATCCAACCGTATGGGAACCCTTGAGGTAACCACCCACCGCATTGATGATACTTTGACCCAACATGTGCAGCAGTCGCAGGATTGGTGGGACCAACCAGTGAAGAATTACAACGCCCTACAGAATAGCATCCAGCAAGGCAATCAGAACATGAATGCCTACCTCCGGTACCAGGGGTTCGACCCGAACGGCCCTCGTTATCGCTAGCAGTAAGAAGTCCAGCATGGGGGAGGACCCCCGCACAGGTAAGTTCATCTAACCGTACCTTTCATTTTCTGATCTTTTTTAGAGTAATTTGGTGTTAAAAAAACTTGTCCTTGTATGAAAATGATGAATTTTTGCTATGACGTTCCCCTGTATCCAAGTCTCAATAAGGCAGTCTTTTGTGTCTTGGATTTGTTGGCTTAAATTAATGATCTCCTTTGAAACTTAAAACTTGTGGGTAGCAAATGCTAGATCTGATTCTAGGTTGTTGGGAGCTATGATATATTAAGTTAGAATTGTTTTATCCTTACCCAAGTGAAACTTGATCCTGGAGATTTTATTTCAAAAAGAACAAAATTTTAGGCTCCTCAGTGAAGAGTGAAAATCCTACCACCCCTCACAGTCCAACCACGTACAAACATGTGCAGTTGTTTTGAGTTTTGTCAAGTTCATTGTGATCTTTGTAAGATTTACTTCATGCTCTTAAAATCGGAGTCACGTACACGCCACCATACTTGTCATACTTCTACTCTGGAAGTAAAGCACAACATGCTTATCATTTGCTTGCCAAAATAAAATACTCCAAAGTAAAGGGATTTCTCTCCAAAAATATTCCTAGGCATAAGGTTTAGGCTCCATATCTTACTTAAAAAAAAAGAAATGGACACATGTCTAGTCCATGAAAAAAAAGAGAGAGAGGAAGAAAAAAAAGGGGAGCCAAGTTTTATAGCAAATTCCTAAAGGAGAGAAATTCCCTAAAGGAGTTCATTTTCTACTACCACATATCCACACTGGCACACTTTGATTTGAGTGTATGATTTAATTCTTCATTGATCCTGGATTTGACTCAACAAAATAAGCAATGTATGTGTGAAACAAAAGTTTCCCATTTATGAACCCCACTTGTTTATGCTATTAAGGGAAATTTTGAGAGGAGAGATGGAAAGGATTCATACACCTATGAGCGACTTGAAAGAGAGAGTCACTTGAGGAGCCTTGTTTTCTGTTGCAAAAGTTTCTTTAAAAACCTCCAGTGAAAGGGTGAAACGAAGGTTTGGCGGAGCATTCTTGCTAAGTTGTTCTGGCTTTCAACCGCTCATGATGAAGAAAAGCTAAAAGCTCCATAGGTGGCAAGGTAAAAAGGGGAGGATTTAATCTTTGCCAACTTATTCAAGCTATGAAATGCTTTTTTATTGACATTATCTCTTTTGGGAAGCATGCAAAATCTGATCTAATAGTTTTTAACTCACTAAGCTTTGCTCAAGGTGAGCAAAGATCTTAGCTTGGGGGAGTTTGTTGGCGCTTGTTAAGTCATGATTATCCTGTAACGCCAACATGATAAAATAAAACAAACCAACAATAATCAGTAGGATTTGGTTTCAAATAATGTAGTTCCACTTGTACATAAAGATTATTTGGTTGCAGGAGATATGGGCCAAAAGATGAAGGAAAACAGGGCTAAGCCCAGTTCGCCCGACCTGGCCTGGCGCCCAAATTAGCCCAAGTTTGGCCATGCAAAAGAAGCACAAATCCATGTCATCCAGAACATTGAATCAATGACAGTTACATCCAAGGGATGACAAGGAGGATAAGGAGAAGCACATGGATTGATGGGCCCACATGAGAACCAAAAGTTACTCAAAGATCTCATACCCAGACTCCACGACTATCATGGTCCATATTCCAGTTACACAGAAGAAGACCGAGGCGGTGCGAGCCTAGACCAGGTCGGCCGACCTGGCCAGGTCGGCCGACCCAGTCTAGAAGCCATTGTGGCCGTTCCTTCTCCAGCGCCTCTGGACCGACTTCAGGACCAGATCTTCGCCGTGGATGAGTTCAGTCGGTGCATCGGACGATCGGGCGACGTCAAGACGTCGGCCGACTCAGGGGTGGGCCCACTCGTCCTCAACCGCCTTATACCGGTCCTGAACCGCCTTTCAGCACTATAAATGGATGACCAACGCCTCCTGTACAACACACACCAGAAGGAAGAGCTCCAATTGCTACAAGTCATAGTCTTAGTTAGTAGAGAAGTAGTTCTAGGAGTTGAGCTTCTACGGGTTTCTGAAGGAGTCTTGGTAAGCCTAGAGCTCAGTTATCTTGTATCCTTTTGCTTATTTGTAAGACTTAGAGCCTTAATGGATATGCTTTCTTGCTTATGTTACTTGACTTATAGTCTTGTGTGTGCATCATATGAGTTGTATGTCTTGCACCTTAGTGTAGAAGATACATGTTATGGCAATGGCCCAATGAATCTTTATGATTGTTTTTTACCTTTCCGTATAATTGGTAAAGATGTATTTCATATTACAAACGTGGTGTTTGGGGTATGGAATGCCGTTGGGGATACCCTACCCCACGTATTCAGAGGTAGGCGGCAGGTGGTCGTGACAGCCCTGTCCGTCCTTTGTAATCCTCGCCGTTCTGGTTTGGGTGTTTGCAGGCCTTTGTGATAAACATCGTGACAGTACCCTTGGATGAGGGGATCCCACGACTTCTCGATTTTTCCTCTAATTTGTGTCTCTTGCTGAGCTTGTATAGGATATACTTGTAGGAGTGTAACCCGTAAGTAAGAAGTACATAGAATCCCTAGTTCTCTCGTAGGACCTTCATATTAACTAGACTTACATAATGAGCAATGAAATCCTCTGTGTGTCAACCTACCCAACTTGTTATATCATGTTATCCCTTGTTCTATTCTTGGTATATTAATTGTGATATAGTTGATGCATTGGAAAACACATTACTTTGCCATACGCTTTCCCTGAGGACATAAATACGGTACTCTAGAATACTCCCGGGTGAAATGCTATAATGTACTTCTATGCGCTTGCAGAACTTATGTAACGCTAAGATTTATATTAAGGCATCTCTAGTGCTATCACTCCTGTAGTGGTGATGCTAAGAAATACCAACACCACCATGACTTCCATGAAGAAGGGGCAGTTTAACTAAAATTTGAAGGACTCAAGAATCCCATAACCACTCAGCTGATCATCGACATATAGATTCGTGACACTTCAACATTGTTTGGAGAAAGGACACAAGTGAAGAAGGATAGACTCCTATATGGTGAAATTATTTTTCCATTGTTATAGCGCACATGGACTTACCTAGTAATATGTGAATTATGTGCCGCAAAACTGATACCACTGAATATATATGTATTTAGAACATCTTTAATATTGCGATTCCATAATTATTAGCCAGATGTTATATAAAGAGTTATGGTAAAAATTGATTTTATGACGTCCACTGAAAATGAACAAAGGAAGTATAGGTTCCTGCTTTTTGCATTTAGCTCCTTCATGACATGTGGAAGGATCTTTCCTTTCAACTTTGCTGCTAGACAGACCCTTGTGCAGAACCTTTCCATAATCATTTGCCTTATCTTGTCCATCAACTCTACCATAGGAAGAGCTTTTTCATGCATGATCCAACTATTGAATGTCTCAGCAATATTATTTGTTACATAATCACACTTGCTAGTTAGAGAGAACATACATCTAGCCCATAATTGCTTGTGGGTTTTATCCAGCCACTTCATTGCTTTTGGGCAAGCTTTTTTCATCTCATTGTAATGCTTATCAAAAGTTGTCCTTCTGTAAGCCCTTGATGCAGGCCAAAGGTTCCTCTCAAAAACTTCACCACGAAATCTCTTTTGAAAGTTCTTGACAAGGTGTCTCATGCATTCTTTGTGCTCAACACCATTACTGAAGACTTTAATTACTACTGAATCTATTCCCTTCTCTGCATCAGTGGAGATGACTAATCCATGAGGTGACCCTATTGCTTGGTAAAGCTTCTCCATGAACCACTCCCGGTTCTCAAGTGGAGATGACCAATCCATGGGGTGACCCTATTGCTTGGTTAAGCTTCACCATGAACCACTCCCAGTTCTCAATTGTCTCACTGCCAAAAACTCCATATGCAACTAGAAACATCCAGTTGTGCCCATCTATTGCAACTACTGATGCCAATTGGCCTTTCCACTTGCCTGTCAACATAGTAGAGTCAATGTCTAAGTAAGGCCTGTATCCATTCAGAAACCCATCAATGCAAGGCTTTAGAGCAACAAACATTTTTGTGAACCTATGCTTGCTACCTACTATTTCCCTGTCAATGTCAACAATGCTACCAGGACTCCTCTTCTCTATCTCTGCCTTCCAACTGAACACATGCTTAAAGCTGTCCTCCCAGCCACCAAGAATCTCATTCAATGCCATCTGTCGGCCGTCCCAAACAACGTAATATGAAACCTTGATGCAATATTTCTCCTCTAGTTTCTCCTTCAATGCTTTAGCTACAATTATAGGATCTTCCCTCAACCAGTTGATAACCCTGTCTTTCACCCAATGATTAGTTGCCATGCAATTATGCTCAAACTTGCTTGTGCTAGCACATGTATTCTTGTGTGGCAACTCCGTCTTTCACCCAATGATTAGTTGTCATGCAATTAGGCTCAAACTTGCTTGTGCTAGCACATGTATTCTTGTGTGGCATCTTCTTAATCTGCAAAAAATTACAAGAAAAAAGAAGCACTACTGGAATGGCAAACAAGAATAATAGGTTGTTTACATACCTTCCAAGTCCTTCCATCTGCTTCCTGAGATGCATGAATTCTCCACCTGCACTTCTTGGCCTTACAGTAAGCTCTATACCATGTGGACTCTATATGGAACTGCAAGTTCAACCTCATTAAGAATAGCATATTGTCTAATGCACCTCTTAAAACAAACATAATCTTCAAATGTAACACCAACTTCTATCTTAGGGTTATCTATATCTATAATCCGCATCATCCGGCTGCAACCATCCTCATCATCAACAAGCAATGGATCATTATCCTCTGGGTCAGAGTCAAGATAGTCATCTGTGTCATCCACTTCATCATCTGATATAAGATCCTTGTACATTGCATTCTCATCATCCACACCAACATACTAAATCTCATCAGACTCCTCCAGTCATTGGTTTTGGAAGGGCCAGAGTCTATGTTTTTGTTTGGAACAATGGCAATGTGCTGATCAGACATACTAATTGTCTCAATTGTAGTGTTTGGGACATGATCTATGTGCTGCATAGTGTCTACATGACTCTGCTGAGTGCTGATAATAGATGAAACTTGAGAAGTCAGAATATTGGAGCTCTTCATAGTTAGCAATCTAGGACCTGTGTCCTTAATTTCCACTTGAATTGGTAGCTTCCTAATATCCCAGTACATGTGAAAAGCATCAAGCAATGCATCATCTGAATCTAACTGAACATTCTCCTTCCTATTCTTGTCAAAATAAGTGACAGACAAGCACTGATCCTAGTCATGCACTATCTCCTCATTCAGCATCTCCTCTAGATCAAACCAACAAAGAGTATCCTTGTCAAAAACCCGGTTCAGATTGGTTGTCACATGATAATCATCCTTCCCGTCAGTCCTTTGTTCCGCATATGCAGGGATCCTAATCGCCACTCTACAACAAGAGCTAGGATCCATCCTACAACACAAATCGACGGTATAATCCACAAATACCATCGAGATCTACCACAATCCTACGGATCTATCGTGTACGCCCCTAGCCCATCGGAATTGAATAGGAGAGGTGCAAAATCTCACCCTTTTGGGAGCCATTTCAAAAGTTTTCCCTTCGATGGAGATTCCAAGCTTGGCCGGCTGCAGGGGGACACCATCTTCCGCCTATCAGCTTCTCATCTGGGGTCGCGAGGAGTGTGCGGGGTCAGAGGTTGAGGGGCAGGAGGAGGCGGCAATGGCGAACCGGAGAGCTTGGCACCGACGGCACCATGGAGCTGAAAAGGTCGAGTCAAAGGGGAAGGTGTGACTGGATGCGGTCGGGCTCGGCCCATATTCCCCTTTTTTAGTCAGGTAGAGTTCAAGGGCAGCAAATGTCATTTTGAAACTATTCTCTCTCCAGCTCACATGGGAAATTCAATTTCGCCCGATGCAGTGTCTTCCAGTAAATTGTCACGAAGCAGGATTGTCTTACAGCCAAAATCGTTTTTCACGGCGTCCTGCAGCAAATTGGCACCATTTTGGATGTCCCGCAGCAAATTTTGCCTTTCTTTTTTGTTGGAACTCAACTAGGAGCTTATATGTTACCCATCACAAGAATTAGAGCCGCTCCAATCATGTGTCATATGCATTGATGTTTCGTTCCAAAAAGTACTCAAATATATGTTCTTTTTAACTATCAGGTGCTGAAATATATATACATAATAGAATTTGGCTAACAGCTCAAACAAAGTCGTGCAAAATCGGGAAATATCCGAACCCTTCTGTTTCAGTGAAAGGGGATGGTGTTTTTCTCCACCAAGAGTCCATGATACAAAAGAACCTTCTGCAATCAGCTCAAAAGAACCTGTTTTCATTACTTTGAACCCCACATGTCACCACCTTGCTCGGTCGGATCTTGCGTATGTACCACACGAGGCCCCCAATGCCAATGGCTGCAGAGATTGAGACGACAACGCTTGCTGCAAGAAAATTGCCCAAATATCATAAGTCTAGTACTCTAGTTAATTTGAAGAATATGGGAGTATTACAAAGATTGTGTGGGATTTGGTTCTCACCAGCAACGATGCCTGCTGATCCATGATGCCCTGAAGCGTTGCCATCTGCAATACAGAGGGTAGATCAAGGTACAGATAAACCTAGTGCCGAATGCACTTTTTACTCCTTATTAGGTGTTTGGAATAAAGAACCACCTCATGCATCTAGAAAAAGAATGAACTATTGTTGGATACTTCAATAAATTTGGTGGGATAAACTGATCATGTGTTTGTGAGGGACGAGGTGTGACGGTGGACGATTAACCCATTTTATTATTTCGCAATCTAGCTAGACAAAAATGAGGAATGAGAAAGTGACGCATCAACGTCGTATTCTACAAATCAAATATGAGACATATAAGGTCATTTTTGAGTCCGTGGTTCATGTGTAGTGAGATGGGCCGATGGCTGCACCTACTAAACATTTCGAACTGGGAAGTTATTACGTTTCGGTACACGCACATAATGACATGCCTGCAGCTGACCTCTTGATTATGACGATTTACTTTGATAGAATAATCACGAGCTACAGTTTTCAAATTGGCCATGGAGCAGCCGAGTGTAAAAGCTAAGTTGCCAAGGACAACGGCCCTGTTTGGAACTGCCGTCGACAGAAACACTTCTCATATATACTGCACAAATTTAAAATACCGTTTATTTGAGAAGCGGGTATGATCCAACTTCTGTATTAGCGGTGGGGAGAATCGTGGCTAGAAAAAGCTGCAAAAAAAGCATATTGTCGGTGCCGCTGTGTAAGGGTGGGGCAGGAGTTCGGGGCTTTTCTCGACCTGCGTGAGAAGGTCTTCTTCTTAGCAAAATACTCGAGGGTTGTCTTACCCCCGCAGGTCGAGTTTTTTATTTTAAAAGCATATTGTTTGGCTAATAGTTTTAGCTTATTTTGGCCATAAGCAGAATTTAACTTGTTCCAAACAGGGCCAACGTAGGGCGTGTTTGGATCCTTAACTAAAGTTTAGCTCTTGTCATATCGAATATCAGATGCTAATTAGAAGGACAAAACATGAGCTAATTATAAAACTAATTGCAGAACCCTAGGCTAATTTACGAGACAAGTCTATTAAGTCTAATTAATCCATCATTAGCAAATAGTTATTGTAGCACCATATTATCAAATCATGGACTAATTAGACTTAGCAGATTCATCTCGTGAATTAGCCTCCATCTATCTAATATAACAAGGACTAAAATTTAGCCTCTATTATCAAACAGGGCAGATAGAGCACGCACCTGCACAGTCCGTGGTGGAGTTGTGTCCGTCGTCGCAAATGCAGACGAAGTCCTTGGTGGCCGGGTCGAACCCGCACGTGCCCCCGCCGCCGCGGCGCTTGTCCTGGCACTGCAGGCACCGCGTCGTGACGGGGATCTCGAAGTCTACCCGCACCCCGTACGCCGGCACCTGGTCGTAGGGCGGGAACTTGTCCCCGGCCGCGCGCCAGTACACGCTCGTGTACGCCTCGCAATGCCGCAGCATCGCCCGCAGCGACTCCGCGGCGCGCGGGCGGTACGCGCAGCAGCTCAAGTCGCCCTCCTCCAGCGCGCTGCGGCAGCCCGGCAGGTTCCGGCACAGGTACCCCGCGCTGTCGCACGCCGAGTCGCACCGGTCCGGGTACCTGTCGCAGCTGGCGGGCCGCGGCGCCACGATCACACGCGCCTCGTCGCAGTCGAAGAAGAGGTAGTCGTTCCGCGGGGACAGCGAGAAGCGGGTGCTCGTGTCCAGGCTGAAGGGCGCCGCGCGGACGGAGGTGAAGGGCCGCGCGCACGTCCACATGGACGGGTCCGTCACGACCAGGTGCGGGTCGGAGTAGTCCGCGCCGGCCACCGGGTACGTGCCGGACGGGGTGCGGAGGCGGAGCGTGGCGTTGTCGGTGCCGCATGTGAGCATGTTGCGGTAGTACGGGCTGCCGCACCCGTCGTCGATGCCCAGAGGGTAGTGGACTGGGATGTTGCCGCAGCTTTCGCGGCAGAGCCCGGCGGCGGCGGTCGATGGAAGTGCCATGGCGACGATTACTACGATCGCTGAAGCACGGAGACGGAGACAGAGACGGAGACAATGAATCTCCATCGGTGAAGAAGTGGAGTGGTGCAGCGTGGCAGTGGAAGTGAGAGCTGGCCAGCTGCTCTGGATTTGCCCGTTTGTGCGAGCGTTCAAGCAAAGAATCACACAGAGTGGGGGCTAGCTTAAGGCCAGGCTGCTGCTTTTGCACTTTTGCTTTGGAGCTTTCATCCTTTGAGCTTTTGCTTTCTTTGTGTTAGTCTCTTGTTTAATGCACTGCCGGAATCTATTCCCATGTCTTTTGTGTTTGGTCGGCCACCCATCCACATTGCTGAAGCAAGGTATAGTTAGACACTAAGAATGTGTTGTTGCAGAAATTTAGAAAACTTCAACTTGACGAGTTCTACTTTAATTGTTTTTTTTTTCTAGATCTAATGTGACTTTAACCTTAGGGAACCTAGAGGTAAACTGAGTATATGGAGCAATGGGAGTGTGTTAATTAGCACTACTGGAGAAAGGGGCTTCGGTCCGACCCCCCATTTTGCATTGGTACCAGACATTTTTTGGTTCGGTACCAATGCCCCCCTTTAGTACCGGACCAAAAGGCTGACGCCCCGGGAGCCCCGGGAAGGGTTTTAGTGCCGGGCCGTTAGCCCCCTTTAGTATCGGGCGGAGCCACGGCCCGGTACTAAAGTCCCCGGCCACCTTTAGTATCGGGCCGTGGCTCCGCCCGGTACTGAAGGGAGCATTTTAGTACCGGCCGTGGCCACGTCCGGTACTAAATCTTCTCCTATATATACTCCTTCTTCTTCCCTTAGCCCGAACCATGAACAACTCGAGCTTGCTGTTCATGGTGTCCAGGTAAGGGGAGGAGATTTTTCTTATTTCACACTCATTTTGTAGAGATTTTCATCATTGAAGGGCTCTAAAAGGTCAGAAACTCGATTTCTCTTTTTTTACCTTTCCGATTTCGCATTTAATGCTGATGAGGACATGACAACCATGGATATGGCCATAATTATTTGTTTTAGAGTAGTCCAACATGGGTGTCCAAGTTAAGAAGAAGGCCTAAAGCTAATTCGGTTCGAGTCCTCAAGGTGGAGGTCCAAAACAACTCAAGTTCGAGCCCACCTCGGAGTCTAGGAGCAGCCCGCACTAAAATAGATGCCCAGGTCACATACGGAGTCCATTTTGGACGTTCTTTATATGGATGGAAAGATAATTTTATAGAGCTTCCAATAGGACCTGTCTCACATCAAAATTCCTTCTGAGTCAACAGGAATCATCGAAACAAATGAATATCCAGAATCTGTCAGGGTGCTGCACCACCGTCTTTTGAGCCGTTGGCCCGTGTATCATGTTGGAGCCCATAGGGGCAAGTCCAGCGGGGTCATGCATGACCTAAACCTCATATATTCAGTAGCCACCACCACATTAGGGTTTGGGTTTTGTTTAGTCAAGTTTTTGAAGTCAAAACTGTGATAGAGTCATTGTAACTGTAGCGACAAGTTCGTTTACAGTGATCCAGGGCCCCATTCTTGTTCTACAACCCTGTGGCGATTAGTCCTTTGTTGATCAGAACTTGAACTCCACTCATATTTGCTTTATACAGATCTGCAATTTCAGATTGCGTGTTTATCATTCTCTTGCTTTTGTTCTTCGATTCGATTGCAGGGAAAGCCTTCTCGGCGAGGTCAATCAAGTTGTGCTTGGCTGATAACCAACAGAGCAGTGGTGTAATAGTTGCAGGGTTCGAATCATGTTTGATTTGAAGCCGGATTGCCAACATCGAGTCTCCACCAATCGAATTTACCCTCTACCTCTCAGAAGATCGGCCAACCCCTTATCGAGTGGTATCAGGATTCAGGTTGCCCGTGAGGTATTATCGTGTGCGCTTTAGATTCATCTTGTTTTCATTTACCTATAGTCCAAAAAAAGCCCTACAAAAATATTTTCGTTGTTCTATAACCCCTTTGTACTCCACAATGTTTTAGTTTAGTTAGCTTTTCTGAATTTTAGTCCGTCGTTGTGTCATTGTGTTCATCGTGTCTAGGTCTTGTTGGTGGTCTTAGTGTCAAGTATTGTTTGCTATTGAGAGAAGAATAGATTGTTTTCCCCACAATCAGATTAGGTTGCTGTCAGAGTTATCATCCAGCAGTCCACCCGGGGGTACCCAAGTGGTTGATTTGTAGGCAAAGGGCAATCGCAGGACTAGGGAGCTCGAGGTAACATAGAGATGCAAGGTTTATACAGGTTCGGGCTACCCGGAGGTATAATACCCTACGTCCTGTGCTCGGAGGTCTTGTATTGCATCGCTCGGCAATGCTCCGGGGAACAGTGGCGAGTTTGTGGCTACAATAGACGAATGGGAATCAGATGACCTGGGGGGTCAACCTAGGCCGCCTTATATAGGCTGACGGCCTAGGGTTTACAAGTCGGTTATCTCTAATTGTATCCAGCTACAACTAGGAAACTAATCTGAGTTTGTTCCACCGTAATCTCCATGATCTTCGGGTGAGATCCGAGTATCTCACCGCACGCCTTGCGGACTACGTCTTCATCAATCTTGTCCATCAAGTCCGAAGATCCTCATGGGCAGGCCTAGGGTCGGCCCACACCTTTGTCAGATGTGGGCCTAGGCCGACTGTCTACCCAGTCGGTAGTGGGCCCAGGGGTACCCATATCCCACAAGTACCCAAGCAATGTGCAGGCACGTGTCGGACTGTTGATGAAGAAGCGAGGCCGTCAAGGTTGGTTGAAGCGCCTTGGTCGGCAGGCCGGCACAAGTGTGGGCGGTGCTCAAAAAGAAAACCGCAGGTCTTCGGGAATGGCCCTGGGCAGACCTGGGGGTAGAACCCCGAGTGGTGTAGCGCCGAGTTGTGGCCAACTCGGGTGTCGAGGTGCTGCGCCACTTTGAGGAATGTGACACATCCTAATGGGGCATATGGAGAGCGACGTAAGGAGCTCTCCCTATGGAGTAGTCCCCGAGCATTGGGCCGATTAGTATAATGGGGCGAATGGCCAAAAGAGAAGAATCTCCAAGCTTCGGGGCAGTCGGGCCACCCAAAGGATAATGATGCCATGGATGTCTGAACAATCCGGGATAAGAACAATAAACCCGTGGGTGCTCGTGGCAAACCCATGGTGAAAACGCTGCTGACAACGTACAGGGCGGTCTGAACACCTCGAAGGGAGGGACTGCGCGGCGCAAAGCTCACGCGCCATAAAGTGTGGCCGGAGTCACATGTATGCAGCTAGCGCTGGGCTATAAATAGATGCAAAGGTTCGGGACCTCGCACTTATCGAAAGAGAAGTGTAGCAACCACTTAGTAAACATGTTGGGGACTTTGCCTTGGATCCATCCACCATGTGTGTATCTTGGGGACTTTAGAGTATGATGCTAGAAGAGTGCTTGCGATGGAATTAAGGTGTTAGTGAGCATCTGTAGGCTCTTCCATTTCCTCTTCGCATTGCCTTGGGCCGTGGGCCTGTAAGGGTGAAATGCTTGTAGAGTCGGGGCAAGCTTGGAGGCAGTCTCACGCAACCCTCAAGTCCGGTGGTGTCGCCGTTGGTCGCCATGATGCTACAAGAGAACTTGCGATGAGCTCATGTGGACCAAGCATGCCACGGATGTAGCAACTCGGGCAACGGCGATGGCTCCTGACCGTTGTCTTGACGGTCAATATCTTTGTCCTTGTGAATGGCCCATGGCCAACATGTATTTGTAATTGTATAGCCTTTTTACTGATGGGGACCTTTGCTCGTGATCTTGTTCCATGCTGTACTGCTGTTGTGTCGACACATGTCTTAAATCTTGTCTTGCATATCTCAAGGTACCAAGTCCCCGAGCGCCGGGGCTAACCGAGTCGCGGAGACCCATTGACTAGAGTCACAGCACCGAGTTCCCGAGCGTCGGGGCTGGCTGAGTCGCGGAGACCCGTTGACCCGAGTCGTAGCGCCGAGTCCCCGAGAGTCAGGGTTGGCCGAGTCGTGGAGATCCGTTGATCGTCGTAGCGCCGAGTCCCCGAGCGTCGGGGCTGGCCGAGTCGCGGAGACCCGTTGACCGAAGTCGTAGCGCCGAGTCCCCGAGCGTCGGGGCTGGCCGAGTCACGGAGACCTGTTGACCGGAGTCGTAGCGCCGAGTCCCCGAGCATCGGGGCTTGCGGAGTCGTGGAGACCCGTTGACCGGAGTCGTAGCGCTGAGTCCCTAAGCATCAGGGCTGGCCGAGTCGCGGAGACCCGTTCACCGAAGTTGTAGTGCCGAGTCCCCAAGCGTCGGGGCTGGCCGAGTCGCGGAGACCCGTTGACCGGAGTCGTAGCACCGAGTCCCCGGGCGTCGGGGCTGGCCGAGTCGCGGAGACCCGTTGACCGGAGTCGTAGTACCGAGTCCCCGAGCATCGAGGCTGGCGGAGTCGCGGGAACCCGTTGACCGGAGTCGTAGCATTGAGTCGTAGCGCCAAGTTCCCGAGCATCGGGGCTGGCCGAGTCACGGAGACCCGTTGACCGGAGTCGTAGCGCCGAGTCCCCGAGTGTTGGGGCTGGCAGAGTCGCAGGAACCCATTGACCGGAGTCGTAGCGCCGAGTCCCCGAGCGTCGGGGCTGTCCGAGTCATGGAGACCCGTTGATCGGAGTCGTAGCACCGAGTCCCCGAGCTTCGGGGCTGGCTGAGTCGCGGAGACCCGTTGACTGGAATCGTAGCACCGAGTCCCCGAGCGTCGGGGCTTGCCGAGTCGTTTGGGCAAATAGCGTTGGCGCACGGAGAGCCGTTGGCCCACAATTGACGGCCATGCTGCGGATTCCGTCCGTTACTCGCGGTGCCCTTAGGGTAATTTGAACCGTTGGGAGGGGGATAAATCGAATCAGTCGCCGGGTTACGTTTCACCGCATTCATTCCTAGATTCACCGTCGCCGCATCCCGCCGTCGTCCACTGTTGTTGCTCTTGCCACCATTGCTCGCAGCCGCCGCCGCGACCCAACGCCGCCGCCGTGAGTCGAGGGAATCTTCTTGCTTCCAAGCACCACGCGGCCTGAGGATTAGCCTCCCTTCCAGTTGTGGCAATGGCGGAGTCATCACCTCCCACAAAGATGCCGGCGCCGGAGGAGAAGGTGTCATCGCCAGCAAGGGTGGAGCACGTAGTGGGCCCTGTGGACGGCACCACCGCTGCTGCGGGGGCAAGGCCTGCTGCGGGCAGTTCGTCTGCTTCCGTCGGCGCACGCAGTGACATTATGGGGACCCCGGCCGCCGGCGGTGATGGTGATGTGGCCATAGTGCTCGTGGCCACCTCTGGGGCAGGCGTCGCTGGGAAGGCGGGAGATGCTCCCGTGGAGGGCCAGGAGTGGACCGGAGGTGAAGAAGAATTGCCGCGCCAAGAACCCGCCTGGGGTCAATCCTCCATGACAGAGGAGAGGCTTCAAGCCATGGTGACCCGGGGCATCCTAGAACCCAAGGAGGTGTTGCTGTGGCGCGCTCCCGGTGATGACGGAAGCCCGTGGGAGCATTCGGAGATGGGGAGTGCTGTCTTCGCCTCCTTCTTCGAGCGCGGCTTTGGGTTGCCAACTCGTGACTTCTTCCGTGGGCTGCTCAACTTTTACGGTATTGAGCTTACCCACCTGAATCGTACTTCCATCCTGATGATCTCGGTCTTTATCCACCTCTGTGAGGCATTTTTTGGGATCCCGCCACATTTCAATTTGTGGCGGAGATTGTACCGTATGAAGATTATCAGGGAAGTTGACGGGAAGGGGCCGGCCCGAGTTACTGGAGGAGCCAGCTTCTCTTTGAGGCCGGGCATGTCCAAGCATTACTTTGTGCTGGACATGAATGACTCCAGCAAGGGCTGGTGGCACGAATGGTTCTACATCGGCAATCATCCTCTGGCTCTGCCGACCCGGACTGGGCACTGTTCGAAGAAGATTGCATAGTGAGAGTCACTTCCTGAAGGCGAAGAACTATGGGAGGTCAATGAACTGCTGCAACTGATAGCTGAAGCGAAGAAGAACAAGTTGACTGCTGCGGCCATTATGATTTCCTTCGTTCGGCGCCTGACCCAGCCCATTAAGGACCAGGTGCATCCAGGATACGAGTTCTGGGGTGCCAAGGACCCGACCCGGGAACAAGTCCAGACCGTATCAGTAGCCGAGACTTGCGAACGAGTCTTCAGCTTTATGAGGGGAGATATCTTCAATGAGGGTGCCCTATGGCTTTTTCTTTGCACAACCCGGCACCGCCGGTAAGTACCGCATGCTTTTGTATTTTGCTTGCTCTGATGCTGTCAAAGGTTTAGTCTGACAGTCCACCTGAGGTTACCCAAATGGTTGATTTGCAGGCAAAGGGCAATCACGAGACTAGGGATCTCGAGGTAACACAGGAACACAGGGATTATACAGATTCGGGCTACCCAGAGGTATAATACCCTACGTCCTGTGCTCCGTGGTGTTGTATTACTCTACTCGGCGAAGTTCTAGAGAACGAGGGCGAGCTCTTGGTTACAATGAGGGATCTGGTAGCTAAGAGTTGAATGAACGAAGGGGTCAACCTAGGCCGCCTTATATAGGCTGACGGCCTAGGGTTTACAAGTCGGTTATCTCTAATTGTTATCCAGCTACACCTAGGAAAGTAATCCAAGTCGGTTGTAACATAATCTCCGTGATCCTCGGGCGAAATCTGAGTACATCACCGCATGCCTTGCGGGCTAAGTCTTCACCGATCTTATGCATCAAGCCGAGGATCCTCGTGGGCCGGCATGGGGTCGGCCCACATCGCTGTCAAACATGGGCCCACGCCGACTGTCTACCCGGTCGGTAGTGGGCCCATGGTACCCATATCCCACAAGTCCCCGAGCAACGTGCAGGCACGTAGCGGACTGTCGATGAAGGAGCGAAACCTTGATGGTCGGCTGAAGCGTCTTGGTCGGCAGGTCGACACAAGGGTGGGCGGTGCTCAAAAAAGAACAAGCAGTAATCATCGGGGATGACCCCGGGCAGACCCAGGGGTGAAACCCCGAGTGGCACAGTGCCGAGTTGTGGCCGAGCCGGGCACCATAAGGGACTACACCACTTTGAGAAAGTGACACATCCTGATGGGGCATATGGAGAGTGACGTAAGGAGCTCTCCATATGGAGTAGTCCCCGAGCATTGGGACGACTAGAAAAGTCGGGCGAATGGTCAAAAGGTATTAAACGCCAAACGCCGAGGTAGGCGGGCCACCTAAAGGATAAGATCGCCACGGGTGTCTGAGCGCTTCGTGACAACAACAGTGTTCACATGAGTGCACAGAACACGCCCGTGGTCGAAGGCTCTCAAAAACATTAAGGGTGGATTGAGCGCCTCGGGGAGAAGTGCTGCGCAGCACAGAGCTCACGCGCCAGATAGTGCAACCGAAGTCACATGTAAACAGTCAGCACAGGGCTATAAATGAATTGAAAGGCTCGGGGCCTTGCGCTTTATCGGAGGAGAAGCGTAGCAACCATTTAGCAAATATGTTCGGGACTTGTTGTTGGGTTCATCCACAGGGGGGAAACCATTCAGTACTTGAGAGCTTGGTGCTAGAAGAGTGCTTGCAAAGATCATGAGGTGTTGATGAGCGTCTGTGTGCTTCCCCGTTGGCTCCCAGCATTGCCTTGGGCCGAGGGCCTTGTAGGGTGAAATGCTTTGTAGAGCCAAGGGAAGCCTAGAGGCATTCGCTCCCTACCCTCAAGTGGGGTTAACCCATCGTCGGTCGCCATGGTGCTACAAGAGAGCTTGCGATGAGCTCATATGGACGAAGCTTGCTGTGTATGCACCAATCTGCGCCACGGTGAGTGCCCCAAGCCATCATATTGACGGTTAATGCTTTTTGCCCTTGTAACCGGCCCATGGCTGGCTCTTCTTGTAACTGTATAGTTTGTTAATGAATCCTTCTTCACAACTTGGCTGCAAATGTGATTTCTGTTATCTCTAGCCCAAGGGCCAACTTGGCAACGTAGGTCCATAACAGGGCTCACAGCGCTGAGTCCCTGAGCGCCGGTGCTGGCCGAGTCGCGAAGACCCATTAACTGAGTCAGAGCGCCGGTGCAGGCCGAACCGCGGAGACCCATTGACCGGAGTCAGAGCACCGAGTTCTCGAGCGTCGGGGCTGGCTGAGTTGCGAAGACTCGTTGACCGGAGTCAGAGCGCCGAGTCCCCGAACGTCAGGGCTGGCCGAGTCGCGGAGGCCCGTTGACCGGAGTCAGAGCGCCGAGTCCCCGAGCGTCGGGGCTGGCCGAGTCGCGGAGACCCGTTGACCGGAGTCAGAGCGCCGAGTCCCCGAGCGTCGGGGCTGGCCGAGTCACGGAGACCCGTTGACCGGAGTCAGAGCGCCGAGTCCCCGAGCGTCGGGGCTGGCCGAGTCGCGGAGACCCGTTGACCGGAGTCAGAGCGCCGTGTCCCCGAGCGTCGGGGCTGGCCGAGTCACGGAGACCCATTGACCGAAGTCAGAGCACCGATTCTCTGAGCGTTGGGGCTGGCCGAGCGGAGACCCGTTGACCGGAGTTAGAGCCCCGAGGCCCGGAGTGTCGGGGCTGGCCAAGTCACGGAGACCCGTTGACCGGAGTAAGAGCACCGAGTCCCCGAGTGTCGGGGCTGGCCGAGTCCCATAGGCAAATTACCGTTGGCGCGCGGAGAGCCGTTGGACCGCGATTAACGGAGTCGCCGCGGATTCCGTCCGTCAGTCGTGGCGCCGTTAGGGTAATTTGAATCGGCGGAAAGGGGATAAATTGGATCTGTTGCCGGCAGTTTTCTTTACCACTGTCACTCACAAATCTAGGGCCATCTCGCGCCTTCGCCGCCGCTTAACGCCGCCGTGAGTTTGACTCGACCGCAGCGCATTTGCCATCGCCGGAAGTCCTCCACCACCACCATTGCGACGCAACCTTAGTCGCGACCGTGCACTGGGAGAGGAAATGGCGGACCCGAAGGCTTCGTTGAAGACGCCGGCGTCATGGGAGGAGGCGCCGCCGCTGACGAGGACAGCGGATACGGGTGTCTCCACGGGTCGCGGGGATGCTGATGCGGGTGAGATGGCGTTGTCTTCCGCGGGCCAATTAGGGGTCGCGGGGGATGCCGACACCGGTGGGGGTGGCGCTACTGCAACGCCGGTAACCGCCGCCGGGACGGATGCCGCGGGGAAGGCGATTTAGTCGCCTGTTGAGGTCTTGGAACTGATCTCCGTGCCCCAGGAACCTGCTTGGGGTCGATCCTCCATGATTGAGGGGGAGCTTCAAGACATGGTGTGGCGAGGTGTACTGGGGACCAAAGAAGAGCTGCTATGGTGGCCTCCTGGGGATGACGCGTGGCCATGGGAGCGCTCGGAAACAGAGACAGTGGTTTTCGTGTCCTTCTTTGAGCGGGGATTTGGATTCCCGACGGGAGATTTCTTCCGGGGTCTGCTGCATTACTATGGTATTGAGCTAACCCATCTGAATCCCACCACAATTCTTGTAATCTCGGTCTTCATCTATCTCTGTGTGGCTTTTCTGGGAATCCCTCTGCATTTTGACTTGTGGCGACGTCTGTACCGTATGAAGATGATCAGGGAAGATGCTGGTAAAGGACCGGCCCGAATTACTGGCGGGGCAGGGTTCTCTTTGAGGCCCGGCATGTCCAAAAGGTACTTCGTGCTAGATATGAATGATTCCAACAAGGGGTGTCGAGCAGATTGGTTCTATGTCACCAACCATCCCCCAACTCTGCCGACTCGGACTGGCCATCAGCCGAAGAAGATCACAGACTGGGAGTTGGCTCTTGAGGGCAAGGATATGCAGGAGGCTGAAGAGCTGTTGCAGTTGATAGCTGAATTGAAGGGAAGGAAGTTGACTGCAGTAGCCATCATGATTTCTTTTGCCAGGCGCCTGACGCAACCAATCAAGCACCGGGTCCACCCCGGATATGAATTCTCGGGTGCCAAAGACCCGACTCGAGAACAAGTTCGGTTCGTGTCCATCTCCGAGACCAAAGAGAGGGTCTCTAGTTTTATGCGAGGGGAGATCTACAACCAGGGTGCACCGGTGCCCTTCTCATTGCACAACCCGCCGCCGCCGGTAAGTATTTGATTCTGGCACAACTTTTGTAGCTTGATACTGTATGAATGGCTCTGCGTATGGAGCCTGAGTTGCTGTGCTGATTGTCCTACAGGAGCGTGCATTGAAATATTTTTGTCCAGCTCCGTTGCCCGAGGGTAGCGTTCAGCTGGAAAATCTTATGACGGCGGAGGAGGCGTCCCGGATGCCTCGGGCGGTGGACGAGGAGCCAGCCGAATGGGAGGCTGGCGACTTGATTTCGGCTCCCCTGGAGGAGTCAGATGGTGATCAGGTGACCCTGGCTGATGTTATTGGTGCAGGGAAGCCAAGGTGCACGGCTGTACACAAGGTGGTTATGTCGAGGTTGACGAGGTCGACTGGTGGGGGCTCGTCGCTGAGGCAACCGCCCAAGCTGGGGCAGGCTGCACGGGCCGAGTCCAAGGCGAAGAGGAAGAGAAAGCTGATATCCTCGGTGAGCGAAGCCGAGGAGGAAGCCGACAGGGCCCCTCGAGCCCGGACTTGGCGTAGTCGCCCCGGACCGACGCTAGCGGTCAGGGGACCTTGTACGTGCAGCCGCCAGAGCAGCCAGAGTTGCTCCTGGAGCCCAGTTCCTTGCTGCCCATGCTTCTGAAGGGGGTCGAATTCAAGCGCCCTCGGAAGAATGGGTAAGTTGCTTGATATCCCTGACTGTCGCCTAGGTGTTGTATTTATGCTGTGTCCGCTTTGGATGCAGGCTCGGGAGTCATGGTGGTGGGTCTGGCCTGGTGCCGCTCTCGGGACTAGGTGGCAAGGCAGCGCTCGTTCAGCTGCCTATCACAGCAACGGGGCCTGGGATTGGTATCGAGGAGGGCCTATCGGAGCAGAGGCCGAGTACTGGTACTGCTATGGCTCCCAGGTTTGAAGCCGTCGCGACCGGGCCTGGAGCCGGGCCGAGTTCGTCAGTGCTGACTCCAGAGCGTGCTCTGGAGCTCGACATTGCCGACCACGAGAGCGAGCTTCGGAAGCTACAGAATGTGGCCAGTGTGCTGGATCACGTCGTCAAGGTATGACGTCTCGAGCTTTATGAGCGTTGTTGTTCTTGCAGCTGCTGATCACCTTCGGCTCGGTCTGTAAAAGACCTTCTCTTCGAGCAGCGGGCCCTCGAGGACCGCCGGACCCTGGCCAAGATTCAGGAGGAATGAGTCCAAGAGACCAACGAGGCCAAGGAGTACCAAATGAAGAGGGAACGGGAGATGGCCGACATCGTCAAGCTCAACGAGGAGCTAATGAATGACATGAAGATCTTGTCTGAGGTTAGTTCCCTGCAATATCTGTGCGGTTCTTGATTCGGATAATTGTGCTGATGATGATTTGTCACAGGTGCGGAGAAAAGGAGAAGGCTCTCCAGGGAAAGGTGGATAAGCTGGCCGGGGCCAAACGGAAACTCGAGGAGGAGGTCGGCGCCTGGAAGGAAGCCAACAAGCGCCTCAAGGCAGAGTCCGAGCGCTTGGTGGAAGCCAACCAACACTTGAAGGACGAGCATGACCTGGCCCTGCATGGTAAGTGCCGCTTGTTGTGTTAACTGCCGTTCTCACTGGCCTGTGTGCTTAGGAACTCCTTTGGCAGGTGTTCGGTCCAAGCTCCTTGAACTGCGGCAGGTGGCCGAGTTCAACGCCAATTCGTTGATCCCTGCCAAGTCAGGCCCGGGGGCTTTGACACTGGTTCAACGGCTCTGGGCCGGTCCTACGCACGCAGCGCAACTGGTGCAGGAGACTGCAATTGGCTGTGGTAGTCGGATTCTGGCGTTGATCCGAGTGCACTTCCCATCGCTCGAGCTTGCTCCGATCAGCAAAGGCCTTCCTGATGGGGTCTCCGACGAGCAGTTCGACAACTTAGTAAAGGAGTGTGTGCCCCTGTTGAAAGTTGTAGCTAAGGAGCTGGGCCTGTAAAATGACATTTGTTGAAGCAAACAATGTTTGATAATGTAATATAAGTATATCAGGGTTCAATCTATTTGAGCGTTATGTGCTGTGTTTGCAAAATGAAATGTGTACCCTTTTCCCTGCCGACTAGGGCTTTGCGTCGCCCGATCGGCCATTGCCTTGTGCCGTTTAAGTGCCCTTTTATCCCGCTGACCACTGCTCACGGAGAGGACGGCTTACCACTCAGCGACGCTTAGCTAGAAGGCTTACTCGCTGGTAGCGCGTGGGTTGAGCACGGAGGTCAAGGTTTCACGGTTGGGGACTCGGACCGACCAGGTTAGCTCAGCTTTTGCCGGGGGGAACATGGGGTCGGGCAAGGACTTTGGAAGTTAGAGTCAACAGGGACTCTCCCTGTGATCGTGGTGAGTTTGGGTCGGGCCCAATCCCCGAGCATCAGCTTGGAGGTCGGTTGAAAAGTTAGTGGCGAGCCTTATGACCCAGAGTCATTGGCGGGAAGAAATACTTTTTTATTATTAATATCAAAGGAAGAGTACATAGCTTTGAAGGCATCTATGGGTAGAACTTTGTGAGGTGCTGTATGTTCCACACATTGGGGACGGGGTCACCATTGGCCCACTGGAGGCTGTACGTTCCTGGCGAAACGACTTCCTTGACGATGAAGGGCCTGTCGGGGATAGAATCCCCAGTATCCGCAAGGAAGAAAGAAGGCGGACTCCTATTAGAATTCCCCTATAATCCTACTAGGACTCATACCATGTAATCCTACTAGGACTCCTACCTTGTAACTGGCTAGTAACCCGCCCCCTGGACTATATAAAGGAGGGCCGGGATACCTAGACGAGCATCGAAAAACAACCCAGCGCAGGGCGCAATACTATACACTCCATACAGGATATTGGGTACGCTGCCTTGGCGGCCCGAACCTGTCCAAATCGTGTCTTGTGTCCCACGTTTACCTTTATGCTTCAGGTCTGGCGATCCCCCACTGCATAAATCACTACCTTGGGGACCCCCCATAGTAGGCTAATCGGCATAAAAAACCGATAGCTGGCGCGCCAGGTAGGGGTGATCGCCGAGATCATCGGGCGAGCTTGAAGGACCTCATCATCAACTTCGATCTAGCCAGCGTGAGGCAGCAGCACGTTGTCTCCACGGGCGTTGGTCCCCAATCCGCAGTGGATTCCTATTCGATGATTTGCGGGTGGATTTTCCTAGTCAAGTTCAAGGCGTAGATTGCACCATTGCCGAGTCTAAAGCAAAGTCGATCTACTCGCCGCCGACTACTTCGACTACTCGCTGATGACTACTTCGACTACTCGTCGCCGACTACTTCGACTACTCACCGATGACTACTTCGATTACCCGTTGACATATCGACTAAGCAACTAGTCGGGAGCGGACACTACTCCCCAACAACTAGTCGGAATTAACTCTGACTAGTCGGCTTCATCAACAACCGTCGCTGCTGACATCAACTACTCGGCTCCACTTCAAACTATTCAGATCTCACGACGAACTACTCGGCTCGACTTGGAACAGCTCGGAGCTACTCAGATTTGACCCGAAACAACTTGGTTTGATTTAAGACCCAGTCAGAGACAAGTTCCGACTAGTTTGGCTTCATCAACTACCAACTACTCGGTCACGCCGACCAAGACGATGCCCGAGGGATTATCCTCGAACGTGGCAACGACGCGCTGATTCTCCTTCTCATTCACGAATCAAGCTAAGTTGCTTATTTCTTTCAATATTATTTTTCTAACATGTTTTCTTCATGTTTGGCCATGCGCCGACTACTTTGATATGCTCTTCGACGGGAATTACCCTCGGGGGCTACTCCTTGATCGACTACTTCTGGGGTCTGCTGATGAACAACCCCTGGACTTGGTAGATTGAGTGTGTAGGGCACTGCCCACGCGCTTGGTAGATCGAGTTCGTAGGGCACCACCACATTCTTGGTACACCGAATCAGGAGGCTTTGCCACGAAGTTCTGTGTATTGAGCACTGGAGGCACCACAGTGGCTACACCCTAAGGAGGCACAAATCCTTTGCGCACAGTTCGTGCTCTCCTTCGTCACAATGCCGACTACTTATTTTGTCTATCTCTTAAGGTCACTCGGATAGCACATGCCTTAATCCATGAAACGTCGGCTCTTTCTGCCACGCCTAACGTCTCTACATGCATAAACGAGTTCGTCTCATACACGCTACGAGCAACGGCTAATGCAGGGACCAGGTGCTTAAACATAATAGGCTAACTACTCGGGAGAAATATGACCGAAACAAGAGCATGACACAGCTTTTACGCTTATATTCATTATCCAATGAATTTCAGTACTTTCATTGTACTCTATAAAAATGCTACATAATATACGTATTTTTTCTTTCAGGTCAAGCTTTGGCAACAACTCTCCAGGGCGCTCAACGTACCTCCAACGGCATAGCCAGCTCCTAAACTCAGGGGCTCAACGCCAATTACTACTCGACGTGGCTCCAGCAGCTCACCTGGCGCATAAAGTCGGGGGCTAGACGCTGCAAAACAACTTGGATAAAGCTTGAAAGAACTTGGATGAGAAGACCATTTCCTAAAGCAGAAGGTCGTAGGTTCAAAGAAGACAAAGACCCTTGGATTGATTCTTCAATCATTCCAAGGCTCGGGGCTGATAAGCTACACCCATCAATCGCTTTATTCAAGACGGAAGAAGCAGATTCAAGATTTGACCCTCAGCCTGATTCTTCGATTCAACCTAAGGCTCGGGGCTACTCCATATGGAGTGCGACTTTCGCCGCTCTCCATATATCAAGATGTTCACTACTAGAGGTTTTCAACGAAGGCACAGTAGGGCGAGGAACAACTCGGCTGATGCTAAATTTGTTGGAAAACAACTCGGCAGGCATGAAGACTTTGAGCACACCATACCCTCATGGTAGCTTCCCATTACTTTGGAGATTCAGCCAGCAAAGTACTCGAGGAGCACCTAAACTACTCAGCAAGGATCGAAAAAGTATTCGAAGACTGCTGCATACGGCTATGAAGCGCTTGGGGGCTTGTCGGGGATAGAATCCCCAGTATACGCAAGAAAGAAAGAAGGCGGACTCCTATTAGAATTCCCCTGTAATCCTACTAGGACTCATACCATGTAATCCTACTAGGACTTCTACCTTGTAACTGGCTAGTAACCTGCCCCCTAGACTATATAAAGGAGGGCCGGGGTACCTAGACAGGCATCGAAAAACAACCCAGTGCAGGGCGCAATACTATACACCCCATACAGGACATAGGGTACGCTGCCTTGGCGGCCCGAACCTGTCCAAATCGTTTCTTGTGTCCCACATTTACCTTGATGCTTCAGGTCTGGCGATCCCCCACCGCACAAATCACTACCTTGGAGACCCCCCATAGTAGGCTAATCGGCATAAAAAACCGACAGGGCCCTTCCCAGGGGGCCGATAACTTGTGCTTGTCCTTGGAGGACATGACTCGGCGCAGGGCCAAGTCTCCGACATTGAGGGATCGTTCTCGGACGTTCTTGTTGTGGTACCGTCGAACTTGTTGATCATGTCTGGCATGCTGGATCAGTGCGGCAAGTCGGTGTTCTTCTAAGTTGTCGATGTCAAACTGCCGACCTATTTTTGCTTCTCCTTCCTCATAGTGCTGGATATGCGGGGCACCATAGGCGAGGTCGGCTGGGAGGACGGCATCGGAGCCGTACACTAGGAAGAATGGAGTGTATCCTGTTGCTCGGCTCTTCTGTGTCCACAGGCCACATATGATGTGGGGTACTTCTTTGGCCCACCGACCGGCATGCTTGTTGAGGTCGTCGTACATGGCCTTCTTGAGTGAGTCCTGGACCATGCCGTTGGCTCACTCAACCTGGCCGTTGCACCTGGGGTGCATCGAGGAACAGTAGTAGACGTCCATGCAATTGTCTTGGCAGTAGTCCCATAACTTGTGTCCTATGAACTCGGATCCCAGGTTGGTGACGATGCGGTTTGGGATGCCGAACCGGTGGGTGGGCTCCTTGATGAACTTGGCAGCTGTAGCAGACTTGGTGTCGGTTACGACCTTGTATTCGATCCATTTGGTGAATTTGTCGACTGCCACCATGAGGTGCTTGAATCCGCCCAGGGCGGTTTTGAATGGCTTGACGTTGTCGAGTCCCCATATCGCGAATGGCCAAGACGGGGGGATCGTTCTGAGTGCCTGAGCCAGGAGGTGCTTTTGCTTCTGGAAGAATTGGCAGCCGGTGCAGCGGCGCACCAGGTCCTTTGTGTCGGACAGAGCTATTGGCCAGTAGAACCCCGCTCTGTAAGGCTTGCCGACTAGGGTCCCGGCGGCTGCGTGGTTGCTACATGTGCCCGAGTGGATTTCCTGTAGGAGGCTGATGCCTTCGTCACGGAGGACACACTTCATGAGTATGTCTGTGGAGGTGGCCTTCCTGTACAAGGCGTCGCCAATAACGACGTAATTTGTCGAGCGCCGAGTCAGCTTTTTGATTTCTTCCTTCGTACCGGGTGACAAGCTTTCTGTGAGAAAAGCGATGAAGGGGGCACGCCAGTCTGCTTCTACCAGGAGAACTTCATTGGTCAACGGACCACTCGGGAGTGGCTCTGGGTCGGGCACGGGGCTGCCATCCTCAAGCATCTTGATGGATGGAGTGCGTAGGTCTTGAACGAAAACGCTGACTGGCACCTGAGCTCTGGTTGACACTAGCTTGGACAGGACGTCGGTGGTGACGTTGTCCTCTCGGAGGACGTGGTGAAGCTCGAGCCCTTAGAAGTGAGCTTCAAGCTTGCAGACCTCTGCACAATATGCATTCATGGTTTCTTTGGTCGTGTCCCAATTCTTGTTGACTTGCTTGATGACCAATTTGGAGTCGCCGTAGCATATCAGTCGCTTGATGCCGAGTGACACCGCGATCCGGAGACCGTGGATAAGCACTTCGTACTCGGCCCCATTGTTGGTGGCCTGGTAATGTTTCTCGAGAACGTATTTTAGGTGCTGCCCCTCCGGGGAGATGAACAACACTCCTGCGCCGGCTCCTTCGATGTTGAGGGCGCCGTCGAAGTACATCTTCCAATGCTCTGGCCGCTCTGCTGGGGTCGGAGCCTGTATCTCTGTCCACTTGGCCACGAAGTCGGCCAGTATCTGGGATTTGATGGCCTCCTGTGGTTCGAAGTTGATGGTGTGCTCTCCGAGTTCAACGGACCACTTTACTATGCGGCCATTGGCGTCTCTGTTGTGGAGGATGGCTCTGAGCGGGAAATTCGAGATGACCCGGATGACATGGGCCTGGAAGTAGTAACGTAGCTTCCTGGCAGTGATCAAGAGCGCGTAGAGCAGCTTCTGAGGGTGAGGGTATTAGACCTTGGAGTCACCGAGTACCTTGCTGACAAAATATACTGGGTGCTGGACCTTGTACTGGTGGCCTTCTTCTGGTCGCTCGACGACCTGGGCTGTGCTGACTATGGGTATGGTAGCCGAGATGTAGAGTAATAGCTCCTCCCCGGGGGTCAGGCCCGTGAGTACCGAGGGGTTAACTAGGAACTCCTTGAGGTCGGCCAGGGCCTTACTAGTCTCAGGGGTCCATTCAAACTTGTCCGCCTTTTTGAGGATTTTGAAGAACGAAAGTCCCTTTTCGCCGAGCTTGCCGATGAATCGGCTCAGGGCCGCCATCATTCCTATGAGCTTCATAATGTCCTTCTTGCACTTGGGTTCCTCGAGGTTGCATATGGTGTCCAGCTTGACTGGGTTCGCCTCGATGCCGCATTGGCTGACCAGGAAGCCCAGGAGCTTTCCTGACGGCACGCCGAACGCGCATTTCGTCGGGTTCAGTTTCCACCTGAAGCGGCGTAGGTTGTTAAAGGTTTCCTGGAGGTCGGCGATCAGGAACTCGCCATCATATGTCTTGGCGACGACATCGTCGACGTAAGCTTCCATATTTTGCCCGATTTGGCTTTGGAGGCAACCCTGGATGGCTTTCGGGTATGTAGCGCCGGCATTCTTCAGCCCGAAAGTCATCATCTTGTAGAAGTAGATGCCGTGCAGGGTGATGAACTCCGTTTTATCCTGGTCGGATGTCTTGAGGGCTATCTGGTGATAACCCGAGTAGCAATCTAGAAAACACAGGAGCACACAGCCGGACGTAGAGTCAGCGACTTGGTCGATTCGCGGAAGAGGAAAGGGGTCTTTAGGACAGTAGCGGTTGAGATCCATGTAGTCAATGCACATTCTCCATTCACCGTTTTGCTTCTTTACAAGTACAGGATTTGCAATCCACTCAGGGTGTTTGCATTCTCTAATGAAACCGGCAACTAGGAGCTTATTCAATTCTACCCTAATGGCCTCCTTGTGATCTTGAGCGAATCAGCGCAGCTTCTTGGTAGGGTTCGCGTTCTTGCTCAAGTCCAAGGAGTGCTCAGCCTTCTCCCTCGAGACTCCCAGTTGTCCCGGAGGAAGGAGGTGAGTGCATCTTCCTATTTAGGAGTGAGCCCTGGCCCTATGAGGGCCGTCTTAGTGGGGTCGTTGAGTCCCAAGCTGATCGCTTTGGGGCTTCTGCGGGCATTAGCGTCGTGGGTTGCTGCTTCTGCTCCGAGAGGACGGGCTCACTGGTCGCCGCCTTGGGGGCTTCCTCTGCCAGCAATGTGTTGTTGCCGAGTTGCTGGGACAACTCGGCTATCCTGATAGCCTCCCCGTCGCACTCGTAGGAGGTCTTGATGTCTCCACGGATGGAGAGGACTCCGTTGGGTGCCGGCATCTTCAGGACCAGGTAAGTGTGGTTCGGAATCGCCATGAACCGAGCCAACATGGGTCTGCCGAAGATGGCATGGTAGGAGCTCTGGAAGTCAGCTACCTCGAAATGTGGGAACTCTGTGCGGTAATTGTCAGTCGTGCCGAATGTAACTGGTAGGGCGACCCTTCCTATTGGGTAGGAAGCTTTTCCTGGTACGATGCCAAAGAATGGATCTTCAGCACTTTAGAGTCGGCTGTAGTCGAATCCCATGCTGTTGAGGGTGCTGGTGAAGATGATGTTCAGGGCACTGCCGCCGTCGACCAGGACCTTGGAGAGGAGGACTCATTCGATGACAGGAGCGACGACGAGTGGGTAGGACCCTTGCTGGGGTAAGTATACCCAATGATCGGCGCGACTGAAGGTGATGGGCATCTCCGACCACTGGAGATAATCTACTAGCTTGGTGGAGACCATGTTCACCTCACGCTTGTGGAGCTTGTCTTTGCGTCTGTCTGGAAAGGCGCCGGGTCCCCCAATGATGACGTTGATGTGGCAGTCGGCATGCTGGAAGTTGCCATTGGCACCATGCCTGGGAGGCTCTGCTGGTGCAGCGGGTCGGCGCTCATCGTCTTGGTTATGTTGATCTTCCCGGCGGGCCGGAGCCTCACAGTCGCGGTCGCCATGACGGTAGTCGTCCCGGCGGTCGTGGTATTCCCTGCGACGGTAGTCGTCACGCCGGTCACGGTCATTGTCGCGGCGATAGTTGTTGTAGCGGCCACCATTGTTGTTGTAGCGCTGTTTCTTGGTCGGCAGCGTGGCGCCGAGTTCCTTGAGCAGAGCATGACAGTCACAGAGATTGTGCTTGGCATCCTTATGAAAGGGGCGTGTTGGATCAGGGCGGCGAGTCGGCGCTCTTCCGCGCTATCGATGTTGAACTGCCGACTTGTTTCTGCTTCACCTTCCTCATAGTGCTAGATGCGTGAGGCACCGTAAGCGAGGTCGGCCGGGATGACAACTTCGGAGCCATATACCAGGAAGAATGGGGGTGTAGTCGGCTGCTTGGCTCTTTTGTGTTCGTAGGCCCCACACGATGTGGGACACTTCTTTGGCCCATCGGCCAGTGTGCTTGTTGAGGTCATCGTACATGGTCTTCTTGAGCGAGTCCTGGACCATACCATTGGCTCGTTGAACTTGGCCATTGCACCTAGGGTGCATTGAGGAAGAGTAGTAGACGTCGATGCAGTTATCCTGAGAAAAGTCCCAGAATTCGTGTCCTGTGAACTCTGATCCTAGGTCGGTGATGATGCGGTTCGGAATACCAAACCGGTGGGTGAGTTCTTCAATGAACTTTGTGACTATAGCTAACTTGGTGTCGGCCCCAACCTTGTACTCGATCCATTTGGTGAACTTGTCAACTGCCACCAAGAGGTGCTTGAATCCGCCGGGGGCAATTTTGAATGGCCCGACGTTGTCGAGTCCCCATACCGCGAATGGCCAAGATGATAAGGAATCGTTTGGAGCGCCTGTGCTGGCAGGTGCTTCTGCTTCTAGAAAAACTGGCACCTTGTACAACGGCGCACCAGATCCTTGGCGTCGGAGAGGGCCATGGTCCAGTAGAATCCTGCCCTATAGGCTTTGCCGACCAGGGTCCCGGCGGTTGTGTGGTTGCTGCACGTGCCCAAGTGAATCTCCTGCAAGAGGCTAATGCCTTCATCACGAAGGACACACTTCATGAGTATGCCTGTGGAGGCGGCCTTTTTGTACAGGGCGTCGCCGATGACGACGTAGTTTGTCGAGCTCCAAGCTAGTTTTTCAATTTCCTCCTTTGTTCCTGGTGACCAGCTGTTGACACCGGATTTTCGCACCTGACATGCTGAGTCAGATGGTGACGTGGTGAGGTTGAGACTGCGTAGTGGGCCCGTTGAATGGTCAAGCAGAAGATGACAGAGAAGGAAGCCGATGCTGAAGAGGAGTCCGATGAAACAAGAATCTCGATCTGATGATGGAAGAAGGGCGTGTCGGCTAAGAAGGAAGTGTATCAGATGCGGGGACTATTTCCTTTTCAGAGGGCGTATGGGAGTCCCGTTTTATGTTAAGCTTAGTTTACTTTGTTCGCAAGTTAGTCTGGTCCGATCAGGACTCTCCATGACCAGGGTATAAATATGAACCCTCGTCCATTGTAAAAACTAGTCTCACAATCAATACAACCCGGCTTCACGCCAAAAACCTTAGTAGTAGTTACCGACGAAGCTCATTGGTGGACGGGCTGCATCAGTTCTGATCTCCGGCTTACCAGTAAGTTAGTCAATTTATCGAACTAGTATAGGCTTTGAATTGAGGCGCATCGCCCTTTCTCGTTTATACTGTTCAACCGATTTATCTCTGGATAATCAAGATTGATATAGATTTCCTACGTCGGAGCTAGATCAATATTGATTATCCAACAGATTATCGTTTATCGGACTGCACTTTAAGTCTAGATTCCCTACGTCGGAGCTAGATATCAAGATTGGGCTAGATTCCCTACGTCGGAGCTAGAGTAATCTTGGTTACTAAAGGCAGTTTTTGCGGTTTGTTGGAGTTGCTAGATTGGTTTAGATCTACGCCATGTGAATCAATTCTACTTCTTCAACGGCTTTGAGCATTGGTCTTGGTCCGATTTAAGCAATATTTATCTTACAGCATCGTTCTAGGTCCGATCCTGCTTTGTGGTTTAATCTGGTTGTTCTTTGAGTATTGCACTGGTGTAGATTCCCTACGTCGGAGCTGGATCTTTGCAATACGATTAGATTAATCTTTGGTTGTCATGCTTGATTTAGATTCCCTACGTCGGAGCTAGATTCATCTTGATTAGTCAAAGGAAGCTTTGGTTATGCCTTATTGTTATTTGAATGTTAAGTGTGGTTTAGATTCCCTACGTCGGAGCTAGGTCATGCTTGATTATTTGGTAGCATATCTTAGAATCAGAGCGACTCTGTTAATGTTTTATCTGCTTATTTGCTTAATCTGATTAACACCTGTGCGAGCATCTTGTTTAGTTGTCAGATTGGTAAGTTGAATTTGACTATCTAGCTATCTGATTTGATCATAGCTGGAGAAATCTAGATTCCCTACGTCGGAGCTAGATTTCTCTGAAAAAACTATGGTCCGATTGGCTAGTTAGATAGTCCGACAAGATGAGTCAAACTGGCAACTAGGCAAGGTGGACAATGTATCGGCTTACACTTTGTTTATTTGATATCTTGTTTAAAGACACAGCTGGTCCATTACTTTACATATTGGCCTTGTTTTATGCTTTATTTTATTATTTAAAGGCTGATCTGTTATATCAATCAAGGTCCGATTCTGAGGTCCGATTTGGTGTCTGATTGAGGTCTGATTACTCGGTCTGATTGACGTCATCATTGAAGTCCGATTTTGAGGTCCGATTGGTATCGGCCGACACGTGCCTGATTGGGTCTTGGCTAAAATTCGACGTTACTCCATCGTCTGAAATAGAGCCGGCACAATCAAAGAGTAATTTAACTGTTTTATTCCCTTGTCAATTTCAGGTCAAATTGACTGGCACGCTGCGAACCTGAACTGGAGTGTAGGGCTGGCACTGGAGCGAAGCAGATCTCCCTGGTCTTCTTGTGCTGACCGCGGAGAATACGACCGTCGATTTTCCGCGTCAACACATTTTTGGCACGCCCAGTGGGACACGAGAAACAAATTCCAAGATGTCGTCGTCTGATGCTGAACAAGAAACCGCAGCAAGACTTGCTGCTGAAAAAGAAGCTGCTGAGAAGGCCAAGAATGACAAAAACAAGACGCCTGAGGCGGCCATTCCAATTACAAAGGCCGATCTGTCTAAAGCTCAATTGGATGCAGTTCAGGCCCAAATTGATGCATTTGAGAAGCTCTGCCTTGGCCAATTTGGACGTAATCGTTCAGGACCTATACTCAAAGGTCCTCTCCCAGATCCAGAATTGATCAAGAAGACAACTGATGCTCGGGAGTACCAGGTCAACATGACAGAGATGATTCACCAGGCTGTTCATCATGCATTGATCAACCAGTCAGGCACTTTGGTGAATTCTTTGGATAATCTCATCAAGAAGGCGGTGGATGATGCTATTTGCTTGAAAGGTCCAGTGTTTATAGCAGATTCTGCAGGGGCATCAGGATCAGGGAAAGGCAAAGAAACTGAAGATAATGCAATGACCGTTGCTCCACAGATTCCGATTGCTCCACCACCTCCTATTGAACTGGCCAACGGTTTTCTGTTGATGGCCGATGGATCTATTGTCGGCCCACATGGTGAAAATATGCTAGAACTCTGAACGAACAAGAAAAGCAACCTGCAGCTGCAAGGCTACGTACAGAGATTCCTTCACATCAGCGTATGGTCGGTGATTACAATAATTATATGATGGATATTGCTGATGGGATGCCAACTGGAAGTCAATAGTCCGATTGGTCACAGAAAATAGCCAAGGTGATCCAGAATCAATTCGGCTTGAAGCCTAAGGATGAAGCGAGGTTGTATCGGCACCCGTACCCGTCTTACTTTGATGCAGTGCCACTTCCTCCGCGATACAGAGTGCCGAATTTCTCCAAATTCTCCGGGCAGGATGATATGACCACTATTGAGCATGTCAGTCGATTCCTGGCTCAATGTGGTGAAGCTGCTTCAGAGGAGGGACTCAGGCTCAGATTTTTCCCTCTGTCACTGTCAGGGCCGGTGTTTACCTGGTTTACGTCGTTGCCAGCAGGATCAGTCACAGGATGGTCCGATATGGAGAAGCAGTTTCATAAATACTTCTTTTCGGGTCTCAACGAGATGAAGATTTCCGATTTGATTGCTGTCAGGCAGAGAAACGATGAGACCGTCAAGGAGTATATTCAACGGTTCCGTGATACCAGGAATCGGTGCTATAGTTTGAAGCTATCTGATATGCAGTTGGCCGAGCTTGCATTCCAGGGTTTGCTCGCTCCGATCAAAGAAAAGTTTTCTGCTCAGGAGTTTGAGACATTGGGACAACTGGTTCAGAAGGTATCAGCCCATGAGGTCCGATATCAAGGGATGAAGCGTACAAAGTTTTCCAAGCAAGTATCTTATCTCTCTGATTCTGAAGGGGAGGCTGATGTCAACATAGCCGAGTGGACCAAATCCAAGAAGCCGGTATCACTCCCATGGATCAAGCAGAACCCTGAGAAGTTTGGATTTGATATAACTAAGGCCGATAAGATTTTTGATTTACTGCTCAGTGAGAAACTTATCCAGCTTTCTCCAAATCATTCTATTCCATCGGCCGATGAGTTGAAGAAACGCAAATATTGCAAATGGCATAACTCGACTTCTCATGAGACAAATGAATGCAAGGTGTTCAGGAGGGAGAACCAATTGGCTATAGAATCTGGCAAGATCAAATTTGAAGACAACAAGAAAGCCATGAAGATCGACGGTCATCCTTTTCCTAATAACTTTGCTGATTTCTCCTTTTCTGTTAATATGGTTGATGCTGATGAAAAGGGGAAGTTTAAGGTGCTTACATCGGACCACGTCAAGAGTTCTGGTGCCGTTGATCCTGCAGTTCAAGTTACTGTTGAAGAGCTGCGGAGGAATCATCAGGCGTTTGGGCGAGAATCTAATGCTCCTGGTGGATATCGGCCGCGTGTAACTTCCCAGATGTTGATTAACAAGTACAAAAGGCAGCAGGCAGCAGCCCGAGCATGGGAAGAGCGCGAGGAACGACGACGTCGGTGGCGCGAGTATCAAGCAAGGCGGCTTGATGAAGAGTTTGATGATCAGCGCCGACGTGATGACAGGTTCGATGGCCGACGCCGATATGATGAATGGTCCGATGGCCGACGCCGATATGATGACAGGACCGATGGCAGGCGTTGGTTTGATGATAGAATCGATGATCGTCGTCAGTACGGTTATAGGTCCGATTGGCATATAGACAGGCGTCAAGGTTATAACCGGTATGATCAGGATGACGATCACTGGGGGTGTCCTTTCTTCGTATTCTGCTGGAACGAGAAGCTTAGACTGCCATCAAAAGCAGATTGTCCTGAATGCAGTTTCCAGTATGAAGAATACAGAGCTTCCAAGAGAGGTCGACGATCAGTTCATGAACGGATCGGCGTCAGGATTGATGATCATCATCAAGGAGATGAAGGCCGAGTTGATGCTCATGGCCATAAAAATATCGAAGGCCAGGTTGATGTTCTTGGCCCTGAAAAAATGGAAGAAAAGGTTCCAGTTCGGAATCGGATCAAAGAACCTCGAATGAAGCCTGGACAGTGGTGCCCATCAGGGATTTCTAGGTCTAAAAAGAGACGTGTTCAGAGGTTGCGCTATTATGAGCAGATTCAGGAGCAGGAATTGGCAAAAGAAAAGAAGACATGGCGTATCAAGATGGCCAATGATGATGAAGCAAGCACATCGGCCGCAATAAACATGGTTTTGATGTTGCCTTTTGATTTTGCTGCTCCTAATGAACAGGACAATGATGAGGTCGATTATGAACTGGAGGAAGCCGCCGCATGCTTGGTTCTTGATTCAGAGAAGGCTATCTTTGAGAAGCCAAATGCAAATGGATATCGGCACCTGAAACCTCTGTACATCAAGGGATACGTTGATGGGAAGCCGATGACCAAGATGCTGGTTGATGGAGGAGCTGCAGTCAATCTCATGCCTTATTCCACGTTCCGTAAGTTGGGAAAAGGGATTGATGATCTGATCAAGACCAATATGACGCTCAAGGATTTTGGTGGGAACGTTTCAGAGCCTCGGGGGGCAATTCATGTTGAATTGACCATCGGCAGCAAAACATTGCCGACTACCTTCTTTGTGATTGATGGCCAAGGTTCTTACAGCATGCTCCTCGGGCGAGATTGGATTCATGCCAACTGTTGCATCCCATCCACGATGCACCAATGTTTGATTCAATGGCAGGGCAATAATGTGGAGATCGTCCCGGCTGATGATTCGGTTAGCATTGCTACAGCTGAATCAACGATTTGGGAGTTCGAAGGAATTGAATGCCTATCAGGAAAAACATGGGATGGTGACTTTCTCAAGGTGCCCGATCAAGGACTACAGCCGATCCAAGCAGTCGGCTCTGAGACTTTGTTTTAAATGGATGATTGTATAGAAGATCTTGAAGGACAAAGTGAGTTCGGCAAATTAGGGTTTGGATTTACGTCGGCCGATGAATTAGAAGAAATAGATATAGGATCTGGTGATAGACCAAGGCCGACGTATATCAGTGCTAAGTTGGATCCCGAGTATAAACAAGAGTTAATAAAACTTTTGAAGGAATATTCTGATTGTTTTGCTTGGGAATATTATGAAATGCCAGGTTTGAGTCGTAATATTGTTGAACATCGGCTACCCATCAAACCAGGATATCGACCACACAAGCAGTATGCAAGGAGGTTCAAGACTGAGATGCATGAACCAATTAAGGCCGAAATAACGAAGCTATTCGAAGCTAAGTTTATCAGGCCATGTCGATATGCTGAGTGGGTATCAAATATAGTTCCTGTTTATAAGAAAAATGGAAAGCTACGTGTTTGCATTGATTACAGGAACTTAAACAAAGTAACCCCCGAAGGATGAGTATCCGATGCCGGTGGCCGATATGCTTGTTGATGCAGCATCAGGCCATAAAGTGATGAGTTTCCTGGATGGTAATGCTGGTTATAATCAGATTTTCATGGCAGAAGAAGATATTCCCAAGACTGCATTCCAATGTCCAGGTGCTCTCGGTTTATATGAGTAGGTTGTTATGACTTTTGGTTTGAAAAATGCCGGTGCTACTTATCAACATGCTATGAATTATATTTTTCATAAACTAATCGGCAGGATAGTTGAAATCTACATTGATGATGTGGTAGTCAAATCAAAAGGTTATCAAGATCATTTGGCCGATTTGAAGGAGACGCTGGAATGCACCAGGCAACATGGATTGAAGATGAATCCGCTCAAATGTGCTTTTGGCGTATCGGCTGGCCAATTTCTCGGTTTTTTGGTACATGAAAGAGGGATTGAGGTAAATGATCGGAACCGCAAGGCGATTGATGATATTGAACCTCCAGTAAACAAGAAGGAATTGCAGAGTTTGATTGGAAAAATCAATTTCCTGAGGAGATTCATATCAAATCTATCGGTCCGATTGGAGGCATTTACTCCTCTATTAAAGTTGAAAGATGAAGAAGAGTTGGTGTGGGAGCCTAAACATCAAAAGGCATTGGATGAAATCAAGCAATATTTAGCATATCCGCCAGTTCTTATTCCACCACAAAAGGGTAAGCCGTACAAGCTTTATTTATCGGCTTTAATCATGCAATCGGCTCTGTCTTGATTCAAGATGTTGATGGGAAAGAACGAGTTATATTCTATTTAAGCCGAAGATTACTAGATCCTGAGACTCGGTACTCATATGTGGAGAAATTTTGCCTTTGTTTGTATTTTTCTTGTACAAAATTAAGGCATTATTTGCTATCGGCCGAGTGTACTATGATCTGTAGAGAGGATGTGATCAAGTATATGTTATCGATGCCAATCATGAAAGGGAGAATTGGCAAGTGGGTTTTTGCTCTGACGGAGTTTGATCTTAGATACGAATCGGCCAAAGCGGTAAAAGGGCAGATAATGGCTGATTTAGTTGCTGATCATTGTGGGCTTAACATTAATGCTGTTGAGCAATGCACTATGGAGCTTGATGTATCTGGTCCGATGAAAAAGGCTGATGTGGTTGACGCGGTTCCTTCGACTATATTCTTTGATGGTTCTTCTTGCGGCGATGGTTGCGGAATCGGCCTGATTATTATTTCGCCTCGGGGGGCAAGGTTTGAATTTGCTTTTCCAATTGAGAAATGCACAAATAATCAGGCGGAATATGAAGCATTGATGAAAGGTCTCCAGATTCTTAAAGAAATCGGCGCTCAGTTTGTTTAGGTATTTGGAGATTCTTTGCTGATTATCAATCAGTTACTTGGTAAATATGATTGCAAGATGGATGCTTTGTTATCTTACTTTGAAAAGTGCCGAGATTTGATTAGTCAATTCGCCTTGGTAACTCTTAAGCATGTTCCAAGACATCATAACGAAGAAGCAAATTGGCTGGCGCAAAAAGCGTCTGGCTATCGGCCTATGTCCGATGTGATGGTGCAGGAGATACCAGAAGGAGATTGGAGGAAAGAAATCATTGAATATTTGAAGGATCCTTCTATCAAAACTTCTAGAAAGATACGTTACAAATCGATCAGGCATGTCTTGGTTGAAGAAGTGCTTTATTTTCGCTCGATTGATGGAGTCCTATTGAGATGTATCGGATCTGAAGAAGCCAAGGTTTTAATGGGAGAAATTCATGAAGGTGTTTGCGGGGCTCATCAATCGGCGTTCAAGATGAAATGGATGATTAGAAAAAATGGGTATTATTGGCCGACGATTCTAGAAGACTGCTTTGAATATTATAAAGGATGCTAAGAGTGTCAAAGATATGGAAATATTCAAAGAGCTCCAGCATCGGCCATGAACCCTGTTATCAAACCATGGCCGTTTAGAGGATGGGGAATTGACCTGATCGGCCAAATTTTTCCACATTCAAGCAAGGGGCACAAATTCATATTAGTAGCAACAGATTATTTCACCAAATGGGTTGAAGCTATTCCTTTGAAGGAGGTGAAGTCACAGAATGTTATTGAATTCGTTAGAGAACACATTGTCTACCGATTTGGAATTCCACAGACGATCACGACAGATCAAGGTACGATGTTTACATCGGACGAGTTCAAAAATTTTGCTGCTGATATGGGTATCAAGCTTCTTAATTCATCGCCATATTATGCACAAGCCAATGGTCAAGCTGAAGCCTCCAATAAAAGTTTGATCAAGTTGATTGATAGAAAGATTGAGGAGTATCCAAGAAAATGGCATATTGTGCTTCCTGAAGCTCTGTGGGCCTATCGAATGGCTTGTCATGGATCGATCAAGGTTTCCCCGTATGAACTAGTTTATGGACATGAAGCCGTTCTTCCATGGGAAATTCGTACTGGATCAAGGCGTATCGAGCTTCAGGATAAATTGAAGGCCAGCGAATATATGGAGCTCATGAATAGTGAGTCCGATGACTTGGCTGTTCGTCGGCTGTGCGCTCTCGAAAGTATTGAGGCTAACAAACTCAGAGTGGCGAGGCATTATGATAAGAAAGTTAAAGGGAAAGAGTTCAAAGAGGGTGATCTTGTTTGGAAAGTTATTCTGCCAATTGGTTCTAAAGATCCCAAGTACGGCAAATGGTCACCAAATTGGGAGGGACCCTATCAAGTCGTCTGATGTATTCCTAGAAATGCTTATATTCTACAAACACTTGAAGGAGAAGTGTTTCCTAAGGCATTAAACGGGAAATATCTGAAGAAGTATTACCCTAGCATTTGGGTAAACTCGTAAAGCCGATGCTGTGCGTCAGGCTTGGAAGCCGATGGAAAATCGCCTCAAGAACAAAAAATAAGAGCCGATGCGATATGCATCGCCTTAAGGGCTATATACAAACAGAGAAAAGTATATTACATCATCAAGCCGCTCGATGGCAGAGCAGGCTGCTGGAAAAGGGATTGCATTTATATTTATATATTTCTCATACAGAAGGATTTCAGAAGATAAAAGGATCTAATAGGCGCCGATGTACTTTGTTCATCATTGCCAGAACAAGACTAGAAAAAGAAGGGCAAAAGGAAGCGCAAGTTTGAGGAGATATCTTCTTCCTTGAGTCGAAGAAATCCACTCTGGGTGCAGTCCCTTGAAGAACGCGCCGGTGGACCGGCTTTGCCCTAACTTGTAAAGGGCACTCTATTACACCCCTCTGAAAAACCTTCCCTTTGGTGAACCATGGAGAAACCTCATGAGGATTCTTCTAACAGAGGTTCCACCTGGATTCACTGTAGGATCAGAAAAAGGGGGAAGTACCCTATACTTCTTCACGAGAATTCTTCTAGCAGAAGAGGAAGAAGGAGTTGGATTCTATATCAAACAAAAGGAGTTTGTGTTCTATCATGAATATTAGCTGCGCCATGGCTAAGGGATGGTGGAGATAGAAGACCTGAGGCAGGTATTTATAGCCGGCGATCGATGGAAGCATTAAAGGAAAAATGGAATCCAAGGGATGCTTGTGGAAACTGTCCAAATAAAGAACAGTATTCTCGTGGAGATATGACATTGATTCAGAGCTGCTGTAATTGAAGGAGGGGCGTCTTTTGAGGAACTGCATTGAAGAGTCGTTTCGCCTGGGTCAATAGACGCATGGATACCCGTGAGGTAAATGCAGGGATCCATATCTATTCGTTGTCAGAGATGCTATCGCCCGAGAGAGAAAAAGAAGAAGATAAGGTTTACAGGTTATTGATGAAGAAAGAAAAACTATGGCCCAAAAATCAAGGAATTACATGGTGCAAGGATGGAAAGTTTCGGCACAAAAATCGGTGGAGGAGTTATGATGACAGATACGAATTTTGGAATAAAATATATTTTATCCCAAAATTGGGGGGCATGTGTTGACACCGGATTTTCGCACCTGACATGCTGAGTCAGATGGTGACGTGGTGAGGTTGAGACTGCGTAGTGGGCCCGTTGAATGGTCAAGCAGAAGATGACAGAGAAGGAAGCCGATGCTGAAGAGGAGTCCGATGAAACAAGAAGTTCGATCTGATGATGGAAGAAGGGCGTGTCGGCTAAGAAGGAAGTGTATCAGATGCGGGGACTATTTCCTTTTCAGAGGGCGTATGGGAGTCCCGTTTTATGTTAAGCTTAGTTTACTTTGTTCGCAAGTTAGTCTGGTCCAATCAGGACTCTCCATGACCAGGGTATAAATATGAACCCTCGTCCATTGTAAAAACTATTCTCACAATCAATACAACCCGGCTTCACGCCAAAAACCCTAGTAGTAGTTACCGACGAAGCTCATTGTGGACGGGCTGCATCAGTTCTGATCTCCGACTTACCAGTAAGTTAGTCAATTTATCGAACTAGTATAGGCTTTGAATTGAGGCGCATCGCCCTTTCTCGTTTATACTGTTCAACCGATTTATCTCTGGATAATCAAGATTGATATAGATTCCCTACGTCGGAGCTAGATCAATATTGATTATCCAACAGATTATCGTTTATCGGACTGCACTTTAAGTCTAGATTCCCTACGTCGGAGCTAGATATCAAGATTGGGCTAGATTCCCTACGTCGGAGCTAGAGTAATCTTGGTTACTAAAGGCAGTTTTTGCGGTTTGTTTGGAGTTGCTAGATTGGTTTAGATCTACGCCATGTGAATCAATTCTACTTCTTTAACGGCTTTGAGCATTGGTCTTGGTCCGATTTAAGCAATATTTATCTTACAGCATCGTTCTAGGTCCGATCCTGCTTTGTGGTTTAATCTGGTTGTTCTTTGAGTATTGCACTGGTGTAGATTCCCTACGTCGGAGCTGGATCTTTGCAATACGATTAGATTAATCTTTGGTTGTCATGCTTGATTTAGATTCCCTACGTCGGAGCTAGATTCATCTTGATTAGTCAAAGGAAACTTTGGTTATGCCTTATTGTTATTTGAATGTTAAGTGTGGTTTAGATTCCCTACGTCGGAGCTAGGTCATGCTTGATTATTTGGTAGCATATCTTAGAATCAGAACGACTCTGTTAATGTTTTATCTGCTTATTTGCTTAATCTGATTAACACCTGTGCGAGCATCTTGTTTAGTTGTCAGATTGGTAAGTTGAATTTGACTATCTAGCTATCTGATTTGATCATAGCTGGAGAAATCTAGATTCCCTACGTCGGAGCTAGATTTCTCTGAAAAAACTATGGTCCGATTGGCTAGTTAGATAGTCCGACAAGATGAGTCAAACTGGCAACTAGGCAAGGTGGACAATGTATCGGCTTACACTTTGTTTATTTGATATCTTGTTTAAAGACACAGCTGGTCCATTACTTTACATATTGGCCTTGTTTTATGCTTTATTTTATTATTTAAAGGCTGATCTGTTATATCAATCAAGGTCCGATTCTGAGGTCCGATTTGGTGTCTGATTGAGGTCTGATTACTCGGTCTGATTGACGTCATCATTGAAGTCCGATTTTGAGGTCCGATTGGTATCGGCCGACACGTGCTTGATTGGGTCTTGGCTAAAATTCGACGTTACTCCATCGTCTGAAATAGAGCCGGCACAATCAAAGAGTAATTTAACTGTTTATTTCCCTTGTCAATTTCAGGTCAAATTGACTGGCACGCCGCGAACCTGAACTGGAGTGTAGGCTGGCACTGGAGCGAAGCAGATCTCCCTGGTCTTCTTGTGCTGACCGCGGAGAATACGACCGCCGATTTTCCGCGTCAACACCGGCTCTCCGTGAGAAAAGCGATGAAGGGGGCGCGCCAGTGTGCTTCTACTAGGAGAACTTCGTTGGACACCGGGTCACCCGGAAGTGGTTCCGAGTCGGGCGTAGGGCTGCCGTCCTCAAGCATCTTGATAGACGGGGTGCGTAGGTCTTGGACAAAAACGCCGATGTTGGTATTTCTTACGATCGCAGATAAATCCGCAAGCGCACGGATACCGTTGTAGCTTTCACCCGGAAATATTCGGGGTATCGAATCCACAGGGAACGCAAGGGCACTGTCTAATCACTAAAGTTGACCGGATCGATCGAGTTTATATAAAGGCTGGGTAGAGAGGATAACTTAGCACTAAGCTGGAAATATAGCGAAGGGAGTTCTCCTATGCTTGCTTTGGGCACTGGGGTATCCTAGGCCTCTAGGAAATTGCCGGCCAACAGCTCTACGTCGTACCCGAACGTGGAGGATTACAAAGGACGGATAGGGCTGTCACCACCTGCCGCCTACCTCTTCTAATCCGTGGGGCTACAAGGCAAACGAGGGCAGATACATTCCTAAGCACCACGCTTAAGATAATATCAGCTATCCTAACCTTGGCCAAAGATTAAGATACTTTATGAATAAAGCAACGAACCCACAAGAAAAATAAAGAACTCAGCTTTCTATAACTCAGACTTAAATACTAAGCTGAATATCCCGGATACTTACTAAGGAGCTCGCATCCGCCGAGGTACAAGTGGAAGGTTGCCGACACGCCAGGACTCCTCCAAGCTCTCCCTCACTCTCTCCCTATTTCTACTCTCATTTGAGGAGGGCTTCCCCCGGACTTGTTACTCCAGCTTGATGATGATGGGCCCTGCACCGAGTCCATCTATTTATAGCTTGGAGAGGCCGAGTAGAGGCGATGCGTCGAACGGCGGCTGGTAAGAAGGTGGGCCCAGGTCGGCCGACCTAGGGGGGTCGGCTGACCGTGGGATTCACCGACTCTGGCGATGCACGGCACGGATGGCTTCCTGGAGGTGGTTGCCAATTGTGGGTCAAGGCGGTGGTGGTTTGGACGCGCGGCCAGGTCGGCCGACTTGGCCAAGTCGGTCGACCCGAGGTTGTGGCCCCTTGGCCCTACTCTTCCAGGGACACTTTCTTGTGGGCCCCATGGTCGGTTCCCGGTGAGTATTCGCGCACATGTGTACATTAAGTCAGGAATGTGGGCCCATGGATCCATGTGCTTGCCACGTGGCTCAATCCCATCTCTTTATTTCAACCGACTTGATCTTAGCGTCTCTGATTATTCCCGAGTGTGCTTCTGTCATTGGGTCAAAGATGGGCTCCATTGGGCTTGGGCCCAGGTCGGCCGACCTAAGGGGGTCGGGCGACCTGGCCCTGAGCCCAAATGTCCTCCTCTTTTGCCATTTAATCCCTGCACTCATATGTTCACCAAAACTTGTGGAATTGATTAGATATAAGCCCTAAAGCTATGGTGAATGCATTCTTGTATGTATTTTTTATGAGGATTGACGGTTAAAAGTGGTACTTAAGGACCGTCAGCAAGCTCCCCCACACCTTTGCTCGTCATCGAGTAAAGCTTTAGGAATAAGGTGGAAGTCGAGACTCCTTCTGATATGAAACTAGCATATAAGTTATTCCAAGACAGACCTACACTTGTGAATTTTGAAGTGTCTATCATGCCATCTTGGGTGGTTGATGAATGGAATGGCTCTTGATTCAAGTCATCTTAACTCTTCTGTTAAGTAACTTGGGTTTTTGAGAAATTTTCAAAAACATAACCTTACCTAGCTCCTCAAATTATTCTCCCGGATCGCTCATTGTGTATGATTCCTCACCAAGGCATTTCTTTGCCCCTTTTTTTTCACCCTACTTCTAAAAGGCTTATGTGGAGCTCAAGGTAGGAGTAAAGATAAGGCATACTTGCATCACATATATTGCAAAGTCAAAGAGCGGATCCAAGAAGAAAACCATGAATACAATCTGATCAAGATGTCCATGTGTGTGGAACAATGGAATGATAACTCCTTTTTGTATGATCTCTCTCCTCCTTAATTTACTTTGAGAACATGGCTATATAATTTTTTTCATGATACTTGAGCCTTCATGTGCCCATATTTTTTCTCTCTTTTTTTTATGCTTGGACCTTCATGTGTCCATTTTTTTCTATAGCCCATGTCTCTTTTTGCAATAATACTTGGAGAGGAGATCAACACTTAAATGGAGCATTTATTTTGTGGATGGATGAAAGGTATGTTGCTAGCTTCCAATGTGGAAGTTTTAGCATGTGTATGTGGAGTGTATGTGATCTTGATCATGAAAGCATGGAGAACATCTTGCAAGGGTCACAACAATTTGACAAAGCTCAAAGTGATAGCAAGCAGCATATGTGTATAGGTTTTGCAATGTGAACATCATATGGCTTTGGTAGGAATAAAGCATCACTGAGGAGCTTTGTAAGGCTATTAATTTAAAGTTTTATAAGAAAAACATTCCAAGCACTTTATACAGAAAGAGCAAGATTTCTTTCATCATACCATATCGCATTAATCAACCACTTAGATAAACATGTTTTCCTAAAGATATTTGCTCACAAGTAACAGGTGCATGTGCAAGGAATAAAGAATATGCAAGCCAATCAGGATAGACATGTAAACCAAAGGAGCATCAAGGCTTATTTTATCATGAGTTTAATTTTAATGATCATTAGAAGACATAAATGAATTAACTCATGAATCAGAGAGGATGAGGGATAGGATGTGCAAACCATCGCTCTGGACGAAATTGGAGACGAAAGGCACCAGAGAGCCGTCGGCCGACCTGGTGGGGTCGGCCGACCCCTTCTGGGCCTTTTCCGCCTTGATCTTTCTTGTGTAATCTCGTGCGATGTTGTGCAGCCTGTCTGTGCGTGGTCTCGAACATGTGTGCATCAAAAAGATTGAGAGACCCCCCACACTTGATCATGTACTTGTATTTATTCATACACGGTGGAAACAAAACCAGGGCTCTTTGGTTCTAAAGACCAAGAGCCTTTATTGGAACTCAATTTTTTTTTCAATGTGCAAGAACTGGCACCAGCTCTAAACCAAAATAAGATTTGGCTCGAAAGGGAACTTACTTGGGATACTCACATACCTCCCCCACACTTGGAGTTTGCAGTGGAAAGCAACCTAACTCAAGTATGTGGAGTTCAAGCTTCTTTTGTAATATTTTCCAAACCAAGACTTACCGAGTAGCCATGTAGCTTTATGTTCTTAAGCATCACCTGTCCATCGTTCTTCTTAATCTCCACCTGAAATGGTTAGTGACAAAAATACCCAAAGAAAAGATTATACTAAAAACATGTTCTTGCTTTTTATTTGAAGGGAAATAAATGATAATCCGGGCCATCTCCCGGCAGTGCTTTGTTTATCGTCTGAAGCTAGACCATGAGGAATCCTTACTGTCGAGGTTGTACTCGACAGATATTTGTCCGGCAAGCACCCCGCCTTGTGCGAAGATTGACCACGGTGGATGAACAGAGAGACACGGGATTTTATACTGGTTCGGGCCCTCGAGATCGAGTAATGACCCTACGTCCAGTAGCTGCTTGTGTTATCTCGGCGAGTACAGATTACAATGGTGTAACAAGTACCCCCGGGTGTATTGGCTAAGATTGGGAATACCCTTTACGCACAGGACCCCCGCTATTTATATCCAGGGAGACGTGCCTTACAAGACAAAACAGACCTAAACCTAGTAGGACTCTAACTATCATCGGGCTTTCCTTCTGCGATCCGGCCATCGTGTCCTGTTCGGAGTTTTCATCGTTCGGAGTCGGTAGTCGGCAATCCACGTGATCGGGCACCCTAGTATTATGGCCTCAACAGTAGCCCCCCGAGCTTATCTTGTTCATAAAAGGTCGATCTTTAAGTAGCCTTCGGGTCTTTTTGCTCTTCGGGTGATTTTTGGGTATGGTTATACCTCGACAATCACTTGTAGATGAGAGCCAGAAAAGATCCCAAACTCTTGAATGGTGAGACCTGCAATCTGAATGATAAGGTCAGAGAAAATATTAGCCATAATAAACAAACATTCCATCTCGGAAGTTGGAAGACTAGGGATTGATGTAACGGCTGCTCAGCGCATTTAAAACCCACTCCGCACGTCTCCCGAAACTTTAGCAGTGCACGTGGCATTTACGGTCCTGCTCTGGTTCCTCGATTTTCGTGCAAAGCGTCGCCTCTGAATCCTTAAATACCGAATCCCTTGGATTGATTTGTACTTGAACCTTCCTTTCTAAACTTCCCCCTTGCCTTGGGAAAGAAAAAGCTTTGCCGCAAGTTCAAGCTTCCTCATCTCCTTTTCGGAGACTCTCCCCGCAGCTCCGCCGAACCACCGCCGGACAAGCCGGAGGATCCGCCGGTGACGACCCCACCTGCTGCTCCTCTTCAGGCTCCTCTCCGTGCCCTCCCCTGGTATGGGGATGAAGGAGTCAAAATCGAGCCACCAGAGGAGGCTCCGGCCATGGCGTCTCCGGCTCCCGAGGCTGCTCCGTCGAGCATTGCCGCCGGGAAGCGCCCTGCGCCTTCTTCTCCAGCCCCGGCGTCTCCCATCTCCCTCTCCTCCGATGACGAGCCATCACGAGGAGGGAGCGGAGCTCGGCTGAAGCTGGAATCGTCGCGCGCAGGCGCATCTTCGTCTTCTGCTCCGGCGGACACCAGCGGCGACGAAGAACTCGCCCGGCGCCTCTTCGTCTCCTTGAACCGCGACCTGATCGGGATCCCCGGAGACGGAGCGCTCGTGGATCTCGTCAGCGACTCTGAAGAAGAGAACGCGGTAGATGATCCGCCGGCCGGCGCCACACCGCCCTGATCCTCGCCGACGATGTCTAGTCACGCGAAGATCGTTATTTTTGATGTTTTCAGTTTTAGGATAATTATCGATCCCCTGTAAAATGTACTTCCTTTTGGACAAATGAAGCAATTTCTCTTTGAGAGATGCAACAATAATTCCTCTTCCTTTGTTTGGAAATTTTTCATGTCAATCTATTTGCAAAACTGCCCATTCAAAGAATGAAATTCCCCGAACAGAAGTTTACCCCGAACAGACCAACCAACACTTAGTATGTTTGGGAAATTCGACCCTAATAAATCATGATCGGGGTATTTCCTCTATACACACCAAGTGTTCGGTCATTTAAAACTGATAGCTTCCTAGGTAAGCTAGCAATCCTAAATGCATTAAATTTGACCTTCACAGTTTTCGAAACGACGTGTGCCGCAGAAAAAGGAAAGAATCTTTTTGACCCAACAGTAACTGCGGATTGCGCGGCTCAAGGGCAGATTTCTCGGGGTTCGTGCTCTCTCGCGAAACCATAAAGTCCCCCGGCGCAACCGCTCGGATTCCATTTGGGCCTTCGTCTTCCTCGCTTGCATCTTCCAACACTTGCAATTCTTCATCCATTTTCTCCCCTTTATCCATCTGTTCCTCTAGCCTCTCAAGCCAGCTCCTCACCGCCATGGCATCCTCACACCACTCCTCATCTAATGGTGAGTCATCAGGAGATCAGAGCAGCGCCGCCACCGGATGAGAACTTCACAGCGGCAACACGATCCTCACTACGGACAAGTACTGGCACAAGTCCACCACCATGGCGAAGCAACTGCAGAAACTGGAGGACCTTGGACTGCTCCCTGACACCAGCCTTTTCCCTCGTCGTCGTGCCAAAGGTCAGCTGTTCCCGACTGCCAACACTCTTGAGTTAGTGGCCTTCTTGGAGTTCTTCCAATGTGGATTTGGGGTCTATCTATCGGATTTCTTCCATAGTGTCTACGAGCATTACCAGATCGAGCTTGTGCGTCTCAAACCCAGCGCCGTAACCATGCTTAGCGTTTTCGCCTTTCTATGCGAAGCTTGGTTAGGAATTAAGCCCTCACTGCTACTGTGGAGACACTTTTATACTCCTGCATTTTATAAGAATCAAGTCATGATTGGGTCCATTGGGTTCTCCTTGAGAGATCGGGAGATCTATATCCCCTTTCTAGTAAAAGATTGCTGGAAAGGATATGAGCGTCATTGGTTCTACATCACCCTTCTCCAAACCTCAGTGGCGAAAGGGAAGCATTTGATGCCCTATCTCAAGGAAGAAACCAAGGCTTTGCCAAGAGTGACTCCAGAAATGCAGAAGCACATCGATCGGATCTTGGAGCTCTGCAATGCCGGCCTGACAGCGGTCCACATAGTAGAAGTCTTCATCAGGTGGAGATTTATTCCACTCATGACTCATGACCGCTATGCTTGGTCATTCGGGGGCGACAACGATCCGAACAGAATGAAGCCCGAAGGTTGGTCTGTAGTTTTCTCGTTTGATAATCTTTCTAAGTTTGTTCGGTCATTTTGAAACCATGACTCTTAACTAGCAGTTGTCCCAGAAACAGAGGTGGCTGCTCGGCTGAAGAAGATGTTTGGGGCCGATATCCCAGACTGGGAAGGCGTCCCAATACCTTACAGAGCTGACAACCCTCCTCTGGAGGTAAACTGTTTCTCAGAAAGCTTATTTTCTTGCTTAATGTTCATATGATATATCTTTCTTTCTCCCGAACAGGTTCCTCCCATTGTTGATGCCACCGCTCACACCATCAATATTGAGGAAGAAGGGGAGCAGCCCGTCGACCAAGGCATCGAGGCCCCGACCGACGAACAACCCGAACCCTCGCCTGCTGCGGAGAAAGAAATCCCAAGCAGCCCCAAGGTGACTATTCCCCGAACCCGCAAGCACTCTCGCAGCGTGAGCACGGAGAGGGTGACTCCAGGTTCGGGAACTCTTGGTATGCCCGGTCCTAGTGAGACGCTGCCCAGTCGCGGTCCGCTACGTCCTGATGCCTAGGTACCAAGCATGATCGTATTCGGGCATTTATTTGCAGCCTTTGACCACATAACCAAAGCTAAACGTGTTCGGGAGATTTCTCGTCAGGAAATTCGTCCGACCCCGCTGCCATCAAAGCCCGCATCTGGTGTCAAGCGATTCAAGGTTAGAATCCCAACATCTAGGTGAGAACTCTGACTTGCTTGGTTATGCTTGAATATTTCTCACAGGGAGAATTTTGTTTAACTATTTTTGATTATTGGTTCGGGGAATCAGGCCTTCCCAGCCTGCTGCTTCTCCTCCCATCAGGCCATCAGAGAAAACTCCCGAGCTTGACTCGGCAGCCCGACCTGATGATGCGGATAAGCTGGTGGAGGATGCAGGACCTGCCCCGACGCCCTTGGGCCCGATCATTACTTCGCTTTCAGCAGCCGAGGAACAATGGCATGCGTTGGATGCTCGTGCCTCCGCTGCGGAAGCGTCTATGATCAGATTGGAGGCCCAAGTTATCGTTCTCCAGTCCGAGAAAGAAGGTACATGCATTATGCTACCATGTTTAGTTTTTAGGTCCTTATCTGCAAACTTTTGCTCATACACTGCCTCTGATCCTGTAGCCAACTCCAAGAGCATTGAAATGCTCGAGAAGAAGAACTCGGACCTGGAAGGCAGGCTTGCTGCGCGGGACAAGGATGTCGCTGATCTCGCTGCCCGACTTGAAGCTTCAGAGAAGCGCAGTGCGTCCTTGGAGTCCAGGCTGATGGAAGGTGCTTGCGTTGCCGCAACCCACACCATCGGGGCCTTGAAGAGCCACATTCCCGATCTCAATGTCTCGCTGCTCTCCAAAGGCTTCAAGTGCTCAGCAACAGATGCTGAGGTATTGTTCGATAGTCTTGCCCCCTTGGTGGAACCGTTTGTACAGAAACTTGATCTCCATTTGAGTGACTCGGAGGAGTCGCCTTGAACTTTGTGCTTGGATCCTGTAATAGGGCAAAACTTTGAAGGTTTAGAATGCAGCTTTATTTTGTGGAACATATGCTGGCATGGTTTGCGTAAGTTTTAGAGCTGATCAGTGTTTTTGTTGAACTTTTTAACTGATAGCTTTGTCATTGCCAAAAATCCCGTTACCATAAGCTATTTTGGAATTGTTTAGTTGCTGAGGCGCGAGCGGTCTTCTGAACTGTGTAATTCCTTGTAGTTATGGTGTTTGGTCAGATTAGCGTAGCCTAGCCTTCTTGATTTAAAAAGCCCGATTCTTGCGTGGTAATGGTACTATAGTAGCCCCCGGGCTCTTTTGCAGTCATGCAGGCATGCTGAAAAAGAGTCTTAGAAGTACTAATCCGCAAGAATGTCCCGATCATATGGGGAGCCCCCGAGCGTTGCGGTTGGGATGCATAGAATAGGTCTGAAAAAACTTTCAGCGTGGTAGTCCCCGACTCTTTGTTAGTATATGCAATATGGTAACAAAGAGTAGAAACAGAATTGAAAAATAGGACCCAGCCCCCGAGCGTAAAAGTGAGGGTGAGTAAAGTGTGCAGAACTTATCTTTTTTTTTGTTGGCGCTGTAGGCGACGCGGATGACGGCTTTTATCTGCCAAACTTGATGAACAGGCTTGAACTTGCGTGATTACCTTGTTTAGGCATAGAATCTGCATAGTTGATCCATGTTCCATGTGTTTGGCAGCATATCTCCATCTATCTCCGCGATCCTGTAAGCTCCTGGTCGGGCGATGTCTACTACGATGTATGGCCCTTGTCATGGAGAGGACAACTTGTTTTTGTCCTTGGTGCATTGATCTAACTTGAGCACCATGTCACCAATGCATAGGCTTCTCTTGCGAACATTAGCGTCATAGTATTGTCGCAGCTTTTGCTGATACTGTGCCACTCTGAAAGCGGCTGCATCACGAGCCTCCTCCAGGAGGATTAGCTCATCTGTACATCTGTCAGGCTCTTCAGTTTCTAAAAATAGTGCTACTCGTGGGGCTTGTAGTCGGATGTCGGATGGTAGAATCGCCTCTGCTCCATATACCAAGAAGAAAGGTGTCTTGCCTGTTGCCCTGTTCAAGGTGCCTCATTGACCAAAGTACTGTTGGAACTTCATGAATCCACCGCTTGTCGTAAGCTTGCAATCTGTTAAAGATTCGCTTCTTGATGCCCTGGAGCACGATGCCATTGGCATGCTCTACTTGCCCGTTCGTCTTCGGGTGATTTACCGATGACCGATCATGCCTGATCCCGTGGTTGTAGCAAAAATCAGAAAAATTTTTGCTTTTAAACTGTGTGCCATTATCGGAGATTATCCTGTTCGGGACGCCGAATCATACGACAATACTCCGTAGGAATTTGACAGCTGCCTCTTTTGTAATTTTCTGAACCGGCTCGGCCTCGACCCATTTTGTGAATGTGTCGATGCCGACGAACAGAAATTTGTAACCCCCAACAGCCCTTGGAAAGGGCCCGAGGATGTCTATCCCCCATGTGGCAAAGGGCCATGACAAAGGAATAGTGTTTAGAGCTTGCGTAGGTTTAGTCTGTTTCCGTGCGAAGAATTGGCACGCCTCGCACTTCTTAACTAACTCAACTGCGTCTTGAAGAGCTGTAGGCCAGTAGAAGCTCTGTCGAAATGCTTTCCCTGCTAGGTATCAGGGAGAAGCGTGTGGTCCACAGATTCCTCCGTGAATATCGTGGAGCAAACTAATGCCATCGGTCCGTGTGATGCATTTGAGGAGCATCCCGTTGCGGGTTAGCTTATGTAACCGCCCGTCAACCAATTGATAGTTCTTGGCTTTACGATGGATTTTCTCCAATGTAGCATCATCGTCCAGAATAGCTTGGTTTGTGAGGTACGCCCGAATTGGATCCATCCAGTTCTCCTCGTTTCCAACTAGAGCGGCGGCTCGGGCCGTACCGACCAACATTGACTCCTTGACGGATTCGTTGGTTGTAGGGACTGTGCCCTTGGCAGGCGCAGTGTTTTGGTTCGGTAATGAAACCGACACAGATGGTTTAGTAAGAACTTCAAGTAACACGTTACCTGGGAGTCGTGTGCGCTCGGCAGCTGCCTTTGCTAGCTTGTCCGCGTCGCCATTGAATTCCCTTTTTACGTGTCGAACTTCGAGCCCATCAAATTTGCTTTCCATCCTCCTGTATGCTTCCAAGTATTTGGCCATGACCTCGCTCCGTGTGTTGTACTCTTTCATGACTTGCTTTGCAGCTAACTCGGAATCCCCTTTCACGAGCAGCCTCCTAACGCCAAGAGATGCAGCTATGCGGAGTCCTATCAAAAGTCCCTCATACTCGGCAACATTGTTAGTCGGGGTTGGATCAGCAAAATTGATTTGTAGTGTGTACCTGATGACGTCATTGTGTGGCGAGATCAGGACCACCCCAGCCCCCGCGCCTGCTCTGCAAAATGCTCCATCATAGAACATAGTCCAATGTTCGGGATTTTGGGCAGCTTCTTCGGGTTCGGGATTAGTCCATTCTGCGATGAATTCTGCCAGTGCCTGCGACTTGATGGCAGTTCTGGGTATGAATTCAACGTCGTAAGCCCCCCAGCTCCACAGACCATTGTGCAATCCTTCCCATGGCATCCCGATTATGTAAAATGTTACCTAGGGGGTAGGTCAACACGACCTTGATCTTGTGGCTCAGAAAATAATGCTTGAGCTTCTTGGAAGTCATTAGCACATCATACAGTAATTTCTGAATCTGAGGGTACCTTGTTTTGGCGTCATGTAACACCTCGCTCACGAAGTAAACGGAGTGTTGTGTTGTTGAATTTTCCGTTGGTCTCTCGACTGCCAGAACAGTGCTGACAACAGTTGGTGTGGCTGCTACGTACAACAGCATCTCCTCTTGTGGCTGCGGCAGGACCAGTACGGGCATTTTCCGTAGGTATTGTTTGAACGCCTGGAATGCCTCTTCTGCTTCTGCCGACCACTCAAAACGATCAGTTTTATGTAGCAATTTATAGAATGGCATACCTCATTCGCCTGACTTGGATACGAATCGACTCAGGGACGCCATCATTCCTGCCAACTTCTGGACCTCGTGGCGGCTGCGTGGAGACTTCATGTCGTCAAGTGCCTTGATCTTGTGTGGATTTGCCTCTATACCTCGCTGGGAGACAAGGTAACCAAGGAGCTTACCCGATGATACATCGAAGGTGCATTTGGCGGGGTTGAGCATCATCCTGTTTGCACGCAAGTTGTTGAATGTTTTGGTTAAATCAGCGATTAGGTCGCCTTTTAACTTACTTTTCACAACAATATCGTCTATGTATGCTTCCACGTTACGGCCAATTTGGCCCTCGAGAACAATGTGAATGCATTTTTGATAAGTGCAACCTGTGTTTTTCAGACCAAAAGGCATCTTTATATAGCAATAAACACCGAAGGGAGTTACAAATGCAGTTTTTTCCTCATCGTCAATGCACATGCTGATTTGGTGATACCCCGAATAGGCATCTAGAAAACAAAGCAGCTCGCATCCAGAGGTTGAATCTACAATTTGATCTATCCTAGGTAGTGGATACTCATCCTTCGGGCAAGCTTTATTCAGATCGGTGTAGTCCACGCATATCCGCCATGTTCCATTGGGCTTTTTCACCATGACTGGCTTTGCCAGCCACTCCGGGAAAGGGACCTCTCGAATGAAGCCGGCTTTGAGTAGTCGGTTGATTTCTTCGTTAATGGCGTCTCGCTTCTCCGGGGTATATCTCCTTTGCTTCTGCTTGAATGGTCGGACGCCAGTTCGTATGCCAAGCTTGTGCTCGATCACCTCCCTGGGGATCCCGGGCATATCGGACGGTTCCCAAGCGAACACATCCGCGTTTGCCCGGAGGAAAGCAATGAGCTCAAGTTCCTATTTGTCACCTAGACCAGAGCCCACTTGGGTGGTCTTGGTGGGTTCTGCCTAATCAAGGGCCACCGATTCGGTGCCCGGCTCGGTGCGTTTTGCCGGTGGCGCTCTTGGCGAGGCGGCGGCCGGCGACTCGTCTGCTTGCTGCGATGGCGTCCCCTTGACCGGGGTCTGGTCCACCACAGTCTGCTTCTCGGTAGCGCCGTCATCGGTCTTCTTTTCTCCTGCAGGCATCAGTTCAGGAACTTCTTTTCCCTTGGCCCTTGATCGGGCTTCTGCTGCTCGGGAGGTTTCTACCCCTGCTGCCTTTGCGGCAGCCTTTGGCAGGCTCTTGGTCTTTTTCTTGGCAGGTTCGGCAGCCTTGGCTGGCTCCTGCTCGTCTCCCTTGATCATGTCCAGGGTCTTCATGTCGCACTGGACCGCGCCCTTGCGGTCACCGCAGACGGTGATCGGTCCCAATGGCATAGGCAAAGTGGAGTAGGCAAAGTGGGCAAAGTGGAGTAGGCAAAGTGGGCGACCGCCATGAACTTCTTTAGGAACGGCCGTCCTAGGATGCAGTTATAGGCCGACGTGATGTCAGCCACCTCAAAGGTGAGGAACTTTGTTCGGATATTTTTGCCCTCCATGAGGGTCACCTGCAGATCGATCCTCCCTAAGGGAAAGGCTTAGATGCCTGGTATGACCCCGTAGAAAGGCTTCTCCACTGGGGACAAGGATCTCCTCGGGATCCCGAGCTCGTCAAAGGCGTTGACGAACAGCAGGTTGAGGGCGCTTCCACTGTCGATCAAGGTTCGCCCGATCTTGCGGGGCCCGATCCAGGGTTTGATACACAGTGGGAGTAGCGGCCCGTCATACAGCGTCTCGGGGTGATCCCTCTGATCAAATGTGATCGGGACTTTGGACCACCTCAACGGATGCTTGCAAGGCTCGTTGCTTGCTATCTGCCTCTCGACCAGCTTTAGCTGGGACTTGGAGGTTCGGGTAGAATAGCCACCGAAAATCGTGGCGATCTCTAGATCCTCAGGAAGGTCTGACTCATCGTCACAATCCATGTAGTTCGCCGTCCGAGGATTTTGAGTGGCCTGGTCGCATGGAGCCCCCTGCTGCTGGCCCTCCTCCTCCTATTTCTGCTTCTTGTACGCCATGTAGTCCACAAAGTGATGATTTATAGATCGGTGAATCGGGCAGTACATTGGGAGATTGGTAGGCTTGCCTTGATGCTTATACGGGGGTTTGTTGTCCACGGCCATGACCTCGTCGCCCTCGGTCTTGCGCTTCTTGTTCTTATGCTTGTTCTTCTTCTTGCCTTCCCTGGCTGGCTGTCTTTGTTCGGGCTTCCCATGGACCCGTGCTTGGGCGTCCGCCATCTTGGCGGTCTCTTCCAAGATCCCGTAGAGCTCGGCCACCGTCTTCGGGTTTTTCTTGGCAAGCTCCTCCGCCGTTCGCTCGTCCTTGCAGCCCTGATTAAAGGCCACAATCACCCGATCATCCACCATATCGAGGATGGTGTTGCGGGTGTCGCTGAAGCGACGGATGTAGTCCCAGAGGGACTCTCCAGGTTTCTGCACACAGTTGAGCAGATCTCCTTCGTGTCCGGGGCATTTGTAGGTGCCTTGGAAGTTGGCTTCAAACGTCTCCTGGAGATGGTTCTAAGACTTGATGCTGGCCTCGGGCAGGTTCATGAGCCATGTTCGGGCTGATCCCTGCAGGGCAGTCGACAAGTAGTTGGCCTTGACATAGTCGTCACCCCCGGTGGCGTCGATGATCATGGAATAGATCTGAATCCACTCGCGGGGGTTGGTCATTCCGTCATACTTCTCAATGTTGGTAGGACGAAACTTTTCTGGCCACCTAACCTTGCGCAGGCACGGGGAGTATGCGAGACATGCTCCTGTGCCTGGTCGGGATTCACGTGGCGGTGAATCTGGATGGGACCGGTAGTAGCCCTCACGTGCTCGGTAATCTCGATTGTAGTTGAGAGTTTCCCGAGCGTCGCGGGTGCGACGGTTGCGTTCGAGCTGCGGCCTCATGTCGCGCCCTTTGTGCGGGCGACAGTGGGGTCGTCCGTTAACAGATCGAGAGCGAACCAGTTGTGGTTCACTAGGCCTGTTTGACGGAGCCTGTGGTGCGGCAGCGGCGGCCTCGAGGCGCTCCTTGGCCTTGTCCGCTGCTTCCCGAGCCTTCTTGGTGATGGTGGCCATCGGGGTTCCCTCGGCCATTGCGTCCATCATCTCCAAGAGAGTTCGGATCTGCAGGTTGTCTTGCTCGACTGCCCAGAAATCGTTGTTAAGATTTCGGGAGCCAGTGAGGACGCGACCTGCTATGTATGGGTTTTAGCCGTCTGAAGAGTTGGTGCGTTGCTGAAACACGGAGGAGGTATAGATCTGCGCGAGTTGGAGGACTCAGCAGCGGCCTCGCTCCCGTTTGCAGCTAGCACATTAATGCAGTGGTCATCGGACAGTTCCGACCCATCGCTAGATCCACTGTAGTCAAGATCCAACCGTGCAGTGCGATCAGCAATGTCCTCGGGAGTTGGCTCCGTGAAGGTGACGAAAACTTCCCGACCGGCACATGTGAGATCGGGATCATGGATCCCTGTCAGCTTGAGCTCGTAATCGCCTTGGTGCTCGAACACGAGATCCCTGAAGTGGATCTCCCGTGTAGGCACTAGATGGCTGTGAGCGTAGAGATCGAAAGCGGTAGCAGAACTCCCGATGGTTTCCGATTTGACGGAACTGGGCATGTAGGGCAGGGAGGATGAGAAAGAGGGGGGTGTCATAGCCTTCTTATGCCTTGAATAATCCGAGGTGTTTCCATGATTTTCAAAGAGATCATCCTTGAAGTCAAAAGGTAATCCGAAAGGCTAAGTGTCCTCTGCCTTAACGGATGGTGTCTCAGGAGTTGGATCTAGGTTGGGCAAGTCTACGGGTAAGATAGGATCTACTTGAAGGTCTTCTTTCTCAGTTCCATCCATAGCAGCGGGAGAATGCTCTCGAATCTTCTTCAGGACCTCTCTCGCTCTAGCCGGTGTTACATGTAAGAATGATCCTCCGGCGGCTATATCAAAGAATCAGGCAGCCTTGCTAGTCAAACCGGACTGAAAATGTTGCATAAGCATCAAGTCCGGAAAGCCTAAATCCGTACCAGTAAGGCACAAATGCTGTCGCGATCATTTTCTTCTCTTTTTGTTGGAAGTTAATAATTTCCTTCCGAAGGGCACAGATCCGATGAACGGGGAAGTACTCCAGGCAAAGCTGGTCTCGTAACTTCTCCCATTCATGTTCGTTAGCCCAACGGTATGGTTATACCACTTCCTTGCCTTCTCTTTAAGAGAAAACAGGAAGAGCTTCCATTTAATCGTTGCTTGTGTCATGTCTGACATGATCAGACACGAGCATAGCAACTCTAATTCATGCAGGTGATGGTATGGATTTTCATCACGTTCTGAAAGGGCAACTCTAATTCATGCAGGTGATGGTATGGATTTTCATCACATTCTGAAAGGATGTCTCCTGGACCATAGCTATGAAAGCAGGGCGAAGCTCATAGCTATTTGTTTGTATAGGATTTGACGAGGGGTGCAGCTCCAATAATTCGCCTTTGGAGCATAGAACTCATGGATTTGGGTGGAGTCCATGGGTAAAATAAGAAAATAAAAGAAAATAAAATAAAATATAAATGAGCAACCGTAGTTCTTAGACAACACAGCTACCGTTCCCCGGCAACAGCGCCAGAAAGCTTGGTGGTATTTCTTATGATCGCAGATAAATCCACAAGCGCACGGATATCGTTGTAGCTTTCACCCAGAAGTATTCAGGGTATCGAATACACAGGGAACGAAAGGGCACTGTCTAATCACTAAAGTTGACTGGATCGATTGAGTTTATATGAAGGCTGGGTAGAGAGGATAAGTTAGCACTAAGCTAGGAATATAGCGAAGGGAGTTCTCCTATGCTTGTTTTGGGCACGGTGGTATCCTAGGCCTCTAGCAAATTGCCGGCCAACAACTCTACGCTGTACCCGAACGTGGAGGATTACAAAGGACGGACAGGGCTGTCACCACCTGCCGCCTACCTCTTCTAATCCGTGGGGCTACGAGGCAAACGAGGGCAGATACATTCCTAAGCACCACGCTTAAGATAATATCAGCTATCCTAACCTTGGCCAAAGATTAAGATACTTTATGAATAAAGCAACGAACCCACAAGCAAAATAAAGAACTCAGCTTTCTATAACTTAGACTTAAATACTAAGCTGAATATCCCTGATACTTACTAAGGAGCTCGCATCCGCCGAGGTACAAGTGGAGGGTCACCGACACACCGGGACTCCTCCAAGCTCTCCCTCACTCTCTCCCTATTTCTACTCTCATTTGAGGAGGGCTTCGCCTTGACTTGTTACTCCAGCTCGATGATGATGAGCCCTACCCCGAGTCCATCTATTTATAGCTTGGATAGGCAGAGTAGAGGCGGTGCGTCGAACGGCGGCCGGTAAGGAGGTCGGCCCAGGTAGGCCGATCTACGGGGGTCGGCCGACCGTGGGATTCACCGACTCTGGTGATGCACGGCACGGATGGCTTCTTGGAGGCGGTTGCCAGTTGTGGGTCAAGGCGGTGGTGGTTTGGACGCGCGGCTAGGTCGGCTGACCTGGCCAAGTTGGCCGACCCGGGGTTGTGGCCCCTCGGCCCCACTCTGCCACGAACACTTCCTTGTGGGCCCCATGGTCGGTTCCCGGTGAGTATTCGCGCACATGTGTACATTAAGTCAGGAATGTGGGCCCATGGATCCATGTGTTGCCACGTGGCTCAATCCCATCTCTTTATTTCCACCGACTTGATCTCAGCGTCTCTGATTATTCCCGAGCGTGCTTCTATCATTGGGTCAAAGACGGGCTCCATTGGGCTTGGGCCCAGGTCGGTGACCTAAGGGGGTCGAGCGACCTGGCCCTGAGCCCAAATGTCCTCCTCTTTTGCCATTTAATCCCTGCACTCATATGTTCACCAAAACTTGTGGAATTGATTAGATATAAGCCCTAAAGCTATGGTGAATGCATTCTTGTATGTATTTTCTATAAGGATTGACGGTCAAAAGTGTTACTTAAGGACCGTCAATAGCCAATTGGCACTTGGGCCCTTGTGGAGCCTAGCTTGGACAGGACGTCAGCACCTAAAGCGCCGCAAGTTGTTGAAGGTTTCCTGGAGGTCGGCGATCAGGGAGTCAACGTCGTACGTCTTGACGATGACATCGTCCATGCAGGCTGTGACATTTCAGCCAATTTGGCTTTGCAGGCAGCCCTGGATGGCCTTCTGGTATGTGGCGCCGGCGTTTTTCAACCCGAAGGTCATCGTCTTGTAGCAATAGATGCCATGTGGGGTGATGAGCGCTGTTTTGTCTTGGTCGGACGTCTTGAGAGCTATCTGGTGATAGCCCGAGTAGCAATCTAGGAAGCAGAGGAGTACGCAGCCGGACGTGGAGTCTACGACTTGGTCGATTCGTGGAAGAGGGAAGGGGTCTTTAGGGCAGTAGCGATTGAGATCTGTGTTGTCAATGCACATTCTCCATTCACCAGATTGCTTCTTTACGAGTGCACGATTTGCAAGCCACTTGAGGTTTTGCATTCTCTAATGAAACCGGTAGCTAAGAGCTTATTCAACTCTACCCTAATGGTCTCCTTTAGATCTTGGGTGAATCGGCGCAGCTTCTGCTTGACAGGCTTCGCGTTCTTGCTCAAGTCCAAGGAGTGCTCAGCCTTCTCCCTCGGGACTCCTGGCATGTCGGACGGCTTCCATGCGAAGATATCCCAATTATCCCGGAGGATGGAGGTGAGTGCGCTTTCCTATTTAGGAGTGAGCCCTGGCCCTATGAGGGCCGTCTTGGCGGGGTCGTTGAGTTCCAAGCTGATCACTTTGGGGGCTTCTGCAGGTGTCAGCGCTGTGGGCTGCTGCTTCTGCTCCGGGAGGACTGGCTCACCGGTCACCACCTTGGGGGCTGCTTCTGCAAGCAGAGCGCTGTTGCCGAGTTGTCGGGACAGCTCGGTGATCTTGATAGCTTCCCCATCACACTCAAATGAGGTCTTGATGTCTCCACGGATGGAGAGGGCACCATTGGGCGCCGGCACCTTTAGGACCAGGTATGTGTGGTTCGATATAGCCATGATCCGAGCCAACATGGGCCTGCCAACGATGGCATGGTAGGAACTCTGAAAGTCAGCCAGATCAAAGTATAAGAACTCCATGTGGTAGTTGTCCGCCGTGCCAAATGTTACTGGCAGGGCGACCCTTCCTATCGGGTTGGAAGCTTTTCCCGGCACGATGCTAAAGAATGAATCTTCGGCGCTCAGGAGTCGGCTGTAGTCGAACCCCATGCTGTTGAGGGTGCTGGTGAAGATGATGTTCAGGGCGCTCCCACCGTTGACCAGGACCTTGGAGAGGAGGACCCATTCAATGACAGGAGCGACGACAAGTGGGTACGACCCTGGCTCGTGTAGGTGGACCCAGTGGTCGGCACGGCTGAAGGTGATAGGCATCTCCGACCACTGGAGGTATTCCACGGGCTTGGTTGAGACCAGCTCACCTCATGCTTGTGGAGCTTGCCCTTGCGTCTGTCCAGGAAGGCGCCGGGCCCTCCGATGATGACGTTGATGTGGTGGTCGGCGTGCTGGAAGTCGCCATTATCGCCACGCCTGGGAGCTTCCTCTGGTGCAGCAGGTCGGCGCCTGTCATCTTGATGTCGTGGAGCTTCTCGGTGGGCCGGAGCCTCGCGGTGGGCGATCATCGCCATGACGGTAGTCGTCACGGTGGTCGCGGTCCTCTCTGCGGTGGTGGACATCGCGCCGGTCGCGATCATTGTGGCCGTCACGGCGGTAGTTGTTGTAGCGACCACCATTGTTGTTATAACGCTGTTTCTTGGTCGGCGGCATGGCGCCGAGTTCCTTGAGCAGCGCATGGCAGTCGCGGAGGTTGTGCTTGGCCTCCTTATGAAAGGGGCACTAGTCGTTTGGAGTATCATAGAACTCTACCGAGAGGAACCTGGGTTCCACCCGGCCTTCTTCTTCTTTTAGGGCTACAAGGGGCTCGGGGCCTGTCTTGCGTCCTCGCAGGGGCTCGTGACGTTTCGAGCTCTCAACTCAGTCATCATCCTCCGGTCGCTTGTGCTTGTTTTTGAACTGGGCCTGCTCGGCTTCATCGGCCTGGATCTCGAGGTTGACCACATCCATCAGTTGGGCGACCGTCTTTGGATTGGCCTTGAAGAGTGTTCTGAACAGCGGGTTGTCGATGAGTCCGCGCCTGTATGCATCAATGACGTCGCTGTTCTCCACGTCGATGAGCTTGTTCTGGTTGTTGAAGAAGCGATTCGTGTATTCCCGAAGGCTTTTGCCCTTTCTCTGCTTCACATTGTCCAAGTCGAACCTAGACCCCGGGCAGGCATAGCTGGCTTGATAGTTCATTGTGAAGGCGTGGCAGAGGTCTCCCCACCTGTCGATGGTGTCCTGAGGGAGGCCCTCGAGCCATAGTAGCGCCTCCTTGCCTAGCATCACTGGGAAGTAGGCGGCGGCTTGGTCATTTGAGCCATGGGCTGCTTTGACTGCCGTGTGGTACGTCTTCAACCAGAGCTTCGGGTCCGAGCGATCGTCGAACTTCTCGACTTGTGCTGGTTTGAAGGAGTCGGGCCATTGGATGGCGCAGAGCCGTTCAGAGAAGGCGGCGAAACCGTCAAAAGTCTCATTGCCGTCATCATGGCTGTCTTGTCCACGCTCGGCTCGCTGCCGGGCGTCATCCTGCCGCTGAGGTAGGCGGCGGGGTCGTCTGTCGTCCCACGGAGGGCCGTAGCATAGGTCATAGCGTTCGCATTCCATGAGCTCATGGACCGCACGCCGCTCTTCTTCTTCCGCCGCTTCATCGTCGTCTTCTGGTATGGGCTAGCAATCAGGTCGGCCGTAGTCCCGGTCGTAGCATTCACGGCGTTCGAGCTCGGCCACGTCCCGCTCGCAGTGCCGAGCGTTGAGGTCGTTCCGGATGTCCCGAGTGTTGTCTCTGAGACGATCTCTGAGATCACCATCTTGTCGGTCGTCGGTGCGGCGAGCATGCCTATCGTCGTGCTCCAAGTGCCAGGCTTGACGGTGCCCGGCGTTGTGGGGGTGGCGTCTTTCGTCGTCTTCTTCCACGTGGAGATTTTGCGCCACCTCCTCGTTGATGACGGATAGTAGGGGGCTCCTCTGGCGAGGATGACCCCTATCCGATCTACTATGAGCAGAGCGGTGGCTAGCAGAGCGGGCTGAGTTAGTCCTCCCAGATCGTGATCTGGCACGGTATGATCACTCAACCTGCTCTTGAGCAGCTTCAAGGCGGGCTCTGGCACATTGCACCTCATGGGTGTCGGCCATGTGCTCCAACTCGACGAAAGCGGCCGCGATGTTGGCCTGGGGGGTACGGAAGGGTACACGAGCCCCTGCAAATGGCCGGTAAAGATTGAGCGGGTGCAATCCGTGAGGGCCCTGACCGGCAGGTTGTTGCCTTAGCGGTGCTCCAGGAGGAATCCCCTCGGGTGCCGCGGCTGCAGCAGCACCTGCCGCATCCCCAATCGCCGCCTGGGGCGGCAGGGCTTCTTCGTTGCGCCGGTGAGCTCGGTCGGCGTTGCACTCCTGACGGCGCTCCCTGTCTGAGTTAGTTTCCCTGTCCTGGGTGGCCTGGTCTTCATAAATGAAGACTTCACGTCCCAGAGGCGTGGCGTAGCTTGAATTGTCGTTCGTGTCGGCCGGAGCCGGCAGTAGCACGCTCGTGGCGACTTGGAACTCACCACAGTCCGGGGACCGGGTGGGCTTGGGTGGGATCTCAGATTGGATCTGAGACATATTCCTCCGGAGTTGAGCTGAGTAGATCACTGAAGCGTTGCGTAGTCCAAGAGGAAGCTGGTCGCGAGGTCGGCGCAGGGCCTCCTCTGACATGGCGATGCACTCGGCGATGGTGTCCTGGACGCGATCCAACCCTGCGAGAAGCTCATCCAGAGGTGGAAGTCTTTGGCGGGCAGCCAGGCTTGGGGCCTGGTCACAGAGCGCAATCAAGTCAAGCCGCTGCCGGAGTGGGACGATGATTGATGACGAGACCGGCGAGGCCGACAGCGTGGGACTGGCCGGTGTGATGGCGTGGGGCGATGTGTCAGAGTCGGAAGTGGTGGAGTGGATCTTGGCGAAGAAGCTGCTGCGCTCAAGATGCATGGGGCAATCTTTGAGGCTCTCGGGGAAGATGACGCCACAATGATCTGCCATCGAGCTAGCTGTAATGCCCCCCGATTACCCCTACCTGGCGCGCCAACTGTCGGAGTTATTGTCCGGCAATCCACCCGGGGGTACCCAAGTGGTTGATTTGTAGGCAAAGGGTAATTGCAGGACTAGGGAGCTCGAGGTAACACAGAGACGCAAGGTTTATACAGGTTCGGGCTACCCGGAGGTATCATACCCTACATCCAGTGCTCGGAGGTCTTGTATTGCTTCGCTCCGCAATGCTCCGGAGAACAATGGCGAGTTTGTGGTTACAATAGACAAATGGGAATCAGATGACCTGGGGGTCGACCTAGGCCACCTTATATAGGCTGACGGCTGTTGACACCAGCGGTGGCAAACAGAAGTTCCGCAAGCGCACCGCTGTCGAAGTAGCTTTCACCCGTGAGTAAACCAGGTATCGAATCCACGGGGAACGTAAATGAGTATCTAATCACTAAAGCTGAGCCGGATCGATCAAGTGTATATAAAGGCTGGGTAGAGAGGATAACTTAGTATTAAGGTTCCGATGATAGTTAAGAGAATTCTCCTATGCTTGCTTTAGGCACCGGGGTATCCTAGGCCTCTAGGAAATTGCCGGCCAACAGCTCTACGCCGTACCCGTACGTGGAGGATTACAAAGGACGGACAGGGCTGTCACCACCTGCCGCCTACCTCTACTAATCCGTGGGGCTACGAGGCAATCGAGGGCAGATATACACCTAAGCACCACGCCTAAGATAAGATCAGCTATTGTCGGGGTTCTCTACCGCCAACAAGTAAATTTCCTACGATCGCATGTCAGGATCCGGATGGTGACTCGAGAGACAGGGGGTTTAGACTGGTTCGGGCCTCCGGAGAGTAATACCCTACGTCCAGTGAGCGTCGCTGTTCTCAAGTCCAAGTCTGTAGTAGGGGTATACAAACTAGTTGGGAGAGGGAGAGGGTCCCAAGTCCCTGAGTGATGCGAACGAGCGTGTGGTGTATGTTGTGACCGAGTGTTCGACCGGTGTTCGAATTGTCCCCCACTGATGTCCTCTTGTCCCCTTTTATAGCTTCAAGGGGAGAAGGGAGCGGGGGATAAGAAGGGGAAAAATTACACGGGGAGTTACTGCCCTCGAGAGCTCCATCCAGCGCCGTCTGCCGAGCCGTACAGGGAGCAGGTGTTGACGGAGTGGGCGTTCCGCCGGACCCGGGATCGTACATCCCGGGTGGTTGGGGTCGATGCCTTCCGGGGTAAGCTCCCGGGTGGTTCCCGGGTCGCGGTTGACTTGCTCGAGGTCCTCGGGCGCTCCAGGTGTCCTGCTCGGGCTCCAGGTGTCGTCGGTGGCCGTCTGGAGTTGTACTTGGGTGCCTGGTGTCGCGCATGCACTCCTCCCAAGACTGTAGCGCTCCTGTTCGGACGAGACGTGCGTCACTGTGGCTGCCGTGGCGAAGGACAGACGCCCATCACGCTCTGACGCGGCGAGTACCAAGTGGGTACGGCGCAGGATGGGCCGGGGCGTAGCCGGGTAGTTTCACCCGAGGGGTCGGAGACCACTCGGGGGCGGAAAACTCCTCGGGCGAACCGGGGAGCCATTCGGGGACGGAGGACATGTCGGACGAATCGGAGGACCACTCGGAGGCGGAGATCCTGTCGGGCGAATCGGAGAACCACTCGGGCGGTCTGGGTAGTCGGGGTATGGGGAGTTTGCCTTGTTTTTGGTCTTTGGCTTTCGCTTTTTGAGGGGTGGATTATCGTAAGCCCACGGATTAAGGGTTCAATTGGGCACCCCTAATCCGTACCCTCGTCAGTAGCCCCCGAGCCTGGGGGGGAGATGAAGGCTCGCGCCCAGGCTGAGTGGTGGCGTGGATATGGTAAATTGCCGCTTTTCCGGTGGGGGCGCGCGAGCGCACCCGCCGGGTGTAGCCCCCGAGCCTTGAGAAGAGCTGGTGCTCTTGTTAAGGTTTTGTGCCCGGGTGGTTCGCCTCGGATGTCGTCGGAGTCGAAGAACTTGTCGGGGAGAGGAAGCTTATCGGGGACGCCCCTTTGGTGGGCCGGTCAACCGCCCGACCGTTTGACGGGCCGGGAACGGAAACGCCGGCCCGGTCCCCTGCCGCGTGGGGAGGTGGGCGCGCCTTTTGAGGAGGTCAGGTGAAGAGACGTGCGCACGTCGCCGTGGCGCCAGTGGTGGGCCCGCGCATTTAAGGCCACGGCGGTTCCGCCCCGCCCCTACTTATAGCCGCGCGCCGCGGCGGGCCGGGGCTTTACCCGCGCCAGAGCTTTCCAACTCCCAACGCGCGCTTCGTCTTCCCCGTCGCCGCCACTTGCTTTCTTGCGTCTTTCGCCGCCGTCGCCTCGCCGTCGCTGCGGGGAGCAAGTGACCGAGCCTTCCATCTCGCCGGTGCTTTCTCTTCGGACTGCTGCAAGATGTCGACCTGGGAGCGCTCCCGCGTCTCGCGCCGGCAGCTGGAGAGCCTCGCGGCGGAAGGCCTGCTCCCGCCGTTGACGGAGGCCGTGGAGTGGAAGGTGCCCGGTGTCGAGGACTACCCCCAACCGCCAGAGGGGTACGTCGTTTCCTTCGTCGCCTTCCATGAGCGCGGGTTCTCCGTTCCCGCCGGACGGTTCATCCGCGCCGTACTCAATGAGTACGGGCTGGAGCTTCACCACCTCAACCCGAACGGAGTCCAGCAGATGGCGGTGTTCGTCGCCCTCTGCGAGGGGTACCTGGGGATAGGGGCCCATTGGGACCTCTTCAGGTATTTCTTCAAATTTTCGTTGCACACCGTGGAGGGCGGAGCCCCGGCGACGATTGGTTGCGCCGTGTTGAAGGGCAAGCAGGGGCGGGTGAAGGCCTACATCTCGGGGACCTTGACCAGCTCGAACAAGGGCTGGCACCCGTTGTGGTTCTACTTGAAGAACGACTGCCGCAACCCCCTCCCGGTGTACACCGGGAAGACCTTCGAGAAACTGCCCGCGTCGTGGGCGTACGGGCCCGAGAAGGAGCGGCAGGACAAGGTCCTCGGGGACATCTGGGAGGCCCTCGCCCGGCTCCGCGGCGCGGGGGTGACCACAGCGGAGGTCCTCGGCGGATATCTCTCGAGAGGCATCGTGCCGCTGAGGCGGCGCCGTCTCCAGATCTGGGAGATGGTGCAGCAGAACGCCCCCTTTGAGGGGACCGTGACGATGATCCCCCCGCCGTCGGGGGACGAGTTGGAACGCCGGGTGACGGCGGCGATGGGGAAGGGTCATGAGGCATATCCTCCCCCAGGCCTCCTCCCCATGCTCCCGCACAAGCGCACCAAGGATCTGGTAAGTTTTTGTTCGTACATCTCGAATCCCCGATTGGTTTTTCAGTTGGCTGATTCCGAACTATTTTAGATGGACGGCCTCCACTGCACCATCTCCCGGCCGCCGCTCCCCGAGGACAAGGCGAGAAACCGAGCCGAGGCCGAATGGGCTAAGGCGAGGAAAGATCGCCGGGAGGAGTGGAAGAAGGGCGAGGTCGCCAAGCGTGAACGGAACGCCGAGCGATCCAGGAGGAGGAGGAAGGGGGAGGATGACGTTTCCGAGGACGAGGACCCCGAGGAGTTTGTGGAGATCGTCTCGGGGAGCGAGGATGACGAGGAGAGTGACGACGACTCGCCTCCTCAGAAGCTGAAGTCGGCGGTGGTGATGGCCGCCGGCGCCTCGTCCTCGGCGCAGCACTTGGGGCGGAGCGGGAGAGGAGGACCGCTACCGCCGGATTCGGGGAGGGACGAAGGCTCTCGGTCGGACCGGCATCGGCGGTCCTCCGAGGAGAGCCGGCGCGAGAGGCGCAGCCGCACCCCTCCGTCCCCTCGTCACGACCTCGGGAGGGGAAGGAGTTCCCGGCGGGAGACGGCCTCCCCTCGCCGGGATAGGAGCCGGAGCCGGGACCTGTCAGAGCGCGCCCACAAGGGGGGCTCGACCTCGGGGGCGTCGTGCTCCCCCTTGCGATTTGCGCCGCGGGACGACAGGCGGCCGCTGTCGGCCCCTCAGATGACGCGGGCGCGGAGCGAGGGGCAGGACGCGCCCCGGATACCCGTAGCGGAGGCGCAAGCCCCTCCCGCCCCGGTGAGGGTCCCGACAAGGCGGCCGGACTCGACGCCGGCTGCGGGGGGAGGTGCATCAGGTCGGGCGGAGCCCCACTCGGGCAGGGATGCCGCAGTCGCGCCCGTGGCCCCTGCCCCATCGGTGCTGGCGGGATCCAAGCGGCCGCGGAGGATTGCGTGGAGGTGAGTGATGGCCCGACTTTCTCGAATGGTTTTGGCTTTTCCTGTAGTTACCATTTTTCCCAGCCGGGCTTTGCTGACTCGTAATGAACCAGTCGGGTCGACGCTTCGCTCGAGGTGGCGCCGAGGAAGACTCTGCGCTTGGCGGCGCCGTTGCCGGGGCCTGCGGCGGGGCAGGCTGAGCAGGCGACACCGGAGCCCGCGGCGAGGCCGGCCGGGAAAGCAGTGGTGGAGCCCGCGATGGAGCGGGCCGAGGTGATTCCGCCGGTGCCCTCGGCGGAGCGGGCTGAGGAGGGAACGCGGGTGCCCTCGGCGGAGCGAGCCGAGGAGGAGACACGGAGGGCGGCGCTCTCCGCGGTGGAACAGGTGCCGGAGGGGGACGGCGACAGCCCGGGAGACACACTCCTGACGGGCCTAGCCTTTACACAGGCCATCCCCCCAGAGGCGGCCGTGGCGGCGTTCCAAGCGGAGCTAGCCGAGGAGCTGGCGGAGGCGGCTCAGCGTGCTCCTCAGGAGGAGCCGGCTCACCCCGGAGTGGGGGAAGTTGCCGGAGAAGATGGCCG
>CM014273.1:34374568-34442869 GCA_004135705.1 Alloteropsis semialata
AAGCTCCCCCACACTTATCCTTTACTCGCCCTCGAGTAAAGTCTGAGCTTCATCATGGAGATCATTAACAAACATATAGGTTATTCCCAAACATTCAAGCTTAGTGGAAGTATATGAGTGGCTATCATGTCTTCTTTTGTTATTGCAGGAAGGAACGGCATTTTCTATGACATGATACATTTCACTCACAAGTACTTGGGGTTTTAAAATTTTGCAAAGAAAACCTATGCCTTGCTCCTCAAAGAGTTTCTCTCTGGATGATCATGGTGGTTAGACAACACTCATACTCTCCAAAATAGAACTTTTTGTGTGGAGCTCTCAAGATACATACCTTTTCTCACTTATGTTGTTATTCCAAGGATTGGATCCAAATCAGAGACAAGTCATGTAATCAAGTCAAGATGTGCAAGTGTGTGATATGAAGTGGACATGTAATGATACTCCTTTATTTTGACCCTTCTTCCCTTTTTCTTCCTTTTGAATATGGGCTATTGCACTCTCTTCTTCTTTTTTTCTACTCAATGTTCTTTTTAGCATGAGTCTTTTTCTTCTCTTTATTTTCCTATGCATTTAGCCCATATCTTCTTTCTATTTTAATTTTGGGAAGAAGAGTCGTTTTTCAGGAGTATTTACTTCATGACCATGAGACAAAGGCATATTTTGCTTCATCCTCAGTGTAAGGACTTAGCTTTTATGGTGGAGTGTATGTGATCTTGACTTTAAAAACATGAAATACCTCTATTAAGGGTCACAAGACTTGAAACAACTCAAAGCTCAAAGGTAAAGCTTGATCATATTTATAAGTGTTTGTCTCTCAAACCCGTGAGGAGCATAGCAAGGTACAAAGTTTTTAAAACTTTTCATAAATTCCAAGTACTTAGATAGTAAAGGCATCTTTCATATCAAAGCCATATCTCAAAATGCAATTACTTAGATGACATGAGATCCTATAAATATGAGGATTTCCACAAGCCAAAAGGTACAGGGAATAAAATATATGTACGTTAATATGAATTTCCATGTGATGGTAAGGTGCAACAGGGTTGATTTTACTAAGTTTTTAAATTCCAGGATCAGGTTCTGCAACAATTCAGCTGAAACAGAGTTTAGGATGACCAAACCAGTGTGCAGGAAGAAGCAGAGGCCAGGTGGGACCCAGACCAGGTCGGCCGACCTGGTGGGGTCGGGCGACCTGGGGGTGATTCCCCTGGTTCTGATCTCTCTCGTGCTGCTCTGTTGCGTTCTGATAGGCTCTGTTTCACATTGGATCACTCTGTTTTCCCGTTGCAGGTCTCCCCCACACTTGTACCTTTTATTCAAAACAAGTGGAAACACAAAACACAATCCTAATACACTACATAATTTATTTTATTCAGCAACTCAGAGGCACATTACATGATAATCAAAAGAAATAAATGTTAATTGAAGGGAAACTAATGTGCCTATCCTAATCCAAAGCCTAGGGAATCTAGGGTGCATTGTAAAGATTTTCATCCCCAGCAGCCTTGGCATAGCGCTTAAGTTTCACGGCTGTTGATTTGCGAAGCATATCAAAGTCGTCTTGAAGACTTATGCGCTCAAGTCGCTCTTCAGCGAACTTCTTCTCCAACTTTGCATGGTCACGACCGAGTTGATTAATCAACTCTAGCAACTCAGCATTGGAGGGAGCCTTGGGGGCCTTCTCTTCATCATCACTCTCAAATTGGCCCCCAGGCCTGCGAATTGGAGGAGGCTTGATGTGCCTCTTGATCTTGCCGGTGGGTGAAGATTCCACCGACTTCTCCAACTCCTTCCTCTCCTCAGGTGTGAGGGGAGGGAACAGCCCCTTCCCATAGCCACCACCGGGTTTCCTTTCTCCGAAGACCCGAAAACGTGGTTCTGGGGTGCTGGCTAGAGAGTAGATGGACACATCGGACGTATAATGATACGCCACGACATCCTCCCACTTGTTCCTGACCACCTCCTTCAGCTTCTCCCCTGGTTGAAGCTTGGGGATTCCATCCCCCTTGATTGGAGCGGCCGCCGGCGTCTTCTTTGGGGTCAATTGCCCTGTAGTCGGCCTTCTGTACGGGCTTGATGCCCGTGCATCACGCCTCTGGATCCTTCTCGGGGACTGAGATCGCGCCGCCGAGCGAGAACGTGAGGGGCCACCAGGGCCGGTCGGCCGACCAAGCACATCGGGCGACCCCCTGGTGCGGCCTCTCGCGTCCTCCTCCGGCGGGATGCTGGCCAGAGGGGTAACAACTACGGCCATGGCTTGCTCCAGGTTGGTGGGCACCAATTGGTTAGCCGGAGTGGGCTCTCCATCCAGATCAAAGGTTGATCGGGATTTGGGGTGGCTTTTCCCGGCCATTGAAGAAGAATTGGGAGGTGTGGCTTGGTGATTTCAGAATGGGGGCGAGGAAGAACTCAGATGAGAGGGAAGAAGAGGATGGGTGAAATTTTTAAAGATAGGCTAACCCTCTTCTCGGATCAATCAGAGTTAGAATCGCTCGTCCACCGCAAAACGGCTTCAGAGACGTTAGAGTAGAACGTTGGCAAAGGATAGGGCCGATCGGGCTTAGGATCAAGTCGGCCGACCTGGTTAGGTCGGCCGACCTGGCCTTGAGCCTGGTCGCCCTCTTCTTTTTTGTGCACTACGTGACAGGTCCACTAAACCCCAGAATGTGTGCATTTACGTGCTAGGGGTTAAGGATTTAACATAAGGTGTGATTATAAATGGGAATCATTCATGACCAAATTGATCACGTCAAATTCCTCATCTACTTTATCAGGTTCAAAGAAAACTTTTAAACGTTGACCATTTACCTTGAAGAGGTTACCTTCATGATCTTGGAGTGTGATTGCCCCATGCGACGAAGTCTCCACCACAACGAATGGTCCTTCCCATTTGCTTCGCAGTTTTCCATGCCCAAAGAGCTTCACATTGAAGAGCAATACCTTATCCCCGGGGTGGAACTCCTTCACCTTGATCCTCTTGTCGTGCCATCTCTTGGTTCTGTCCTTGTAGATTTTGGCACTGTGGTACGCTTTGTCTCTCCACTCTTCCAATTCTGAAAGTTGCATCCTTCTCATCTGCTGGGCTGCTGGCAAATCCATGTTCCACTTTCTTATGGCCCAGTGCGCCCGATGCTCTAGCTCAACTGGTAAATGGCAAGTCTTGCCGTAAACCAGCTGGTATGGGGACATCCCGATCGGCGTTTTGTACGCCGTTCGGTAGGCCCATAGAGCATCTGGTAACTTGCTCTTCCATCCTTTGCCCATTTCTGTCACGGTCTTCTGCAGAATGTTCTTGATCTGTTTGTTCGATGTTTCTGCTTGACCGCTTCTCTAGGGATGGTACGGTGTAGCTATGTTATGCTTTGCCCCCAGTTCTGCCAGAAATTTCTGGAAGGTCTTGTCGATGAAGTGCGACCCTCCATCACTGATCACCATCCTGGGAGTTCCAAAACGTGGAAAGATGATCTCATGGAACATCTTTCACGCGTGTTTGGAGTCAGCGGCTCGACAGGGCATTGCTTCAACCCACTTCGAGACGTAGTCCACTGCCACCAGGATGTACTCGCTGTCATAGGATTTGACGAAGGGTCCCATGAAATCAATGCCCCACACATCAAACAACTCAACTTGTAAGTTGTTTGTGAGTGGCATAGCATCTCTTGCAGTGATCCCTCCGTGTTTCTGGCACTGCTGGCATCGTCGAATGAATTCCTTTGTATCCTCATACATTGTGGGCCAATAGAATCCACTCTGCCAGATCTTCGACCTTGTCCTGAACGCCCCGTAGTGACCTCCATATGGGGCTGCATGGCACTGCTCGACCATCTTTCTTGCTTCGGTTGCTGGTACACATCGCCTGAGCATGCCATCTGAACACACCCTGTACAGGTATGGTTCATCCCACAGAAGGATTCTACTCTCATAGATAAGCCTTCTCTTATTCTCCCCTGGCGGTACATATCCTGCAACCATAACGTTCACAATATTTGCATACCAGGGGTCGGAGGCGGTCACCTTGAGTAGGGTGTCGTCACGTAGAAAATCATTTATCGGTAGATCCTGCATGTCACTAAACTGCACACGCGACAAATGATCGGCTACTGAATTCTCCACTCCCTTTTTATCTTTAATTTATAAATCAAATTCTTGGAGTAAGAGAATCCAGCGGATAAGGCGAGGTTTAGCATCTTTCTTGGTAAGCAAATATTTCAAAGCAGCGTGATCAGTGTAGACAATCACCTTGGCTCCTACCAAGTAAGATCTAAACTTGTCTATAGCAAAAACTACTGCCAAGAGCTCTTTTTCAGTGGTAGCATAGTTAAGTTGAGCTCCTGTCAAAGTTTTACTAGCATATGAGATAGCATGATGATTCTTATTTTTGGTCTGTCCAAGGACAGCACCAACAGCATAATCACTGGCATCACACATTATCTCAAAGGGTAGCGTCCAGTCAGGGGGTTGAATGACTGGTGCTGAGATGAGAGCGTTCTTTAAAATGGTGAAGGCGTGTAAACACTCATCATCGAAGTCAAAGGGCATGTCCTTGGCTAAAAGGCTAGTGAGGGGCCTGGCTATCTGAGAAAAATCTCTGATAAAGCGCCGGTAAAACCCCGCATGACCTAAGAAGCTACGGATCCCTTTAACATTGGTGGGAGGTGGAAGCTTTTCTATGACTTCTATTTTTGCTCTATCCACCTCTATTCCTCTTTCGGACACCAAGTGTCCTAGCACTATACCCTCTTGGACCATGAAATGGCACTTTTCCCAATTTAGCACCAGGTCCTTGTCTCGGCATCTTTGTAGCACCCTATCTAGGTTCTGCAGACAATGGTCGAAAGTCTTTCCGTAGACTGAAAAATCATCCATGAAACTTCCATAATCTCTTCTATCGTGTCTGAGAAGATAGACATCTTACACCTTTGGAACGATGCTGGTGCATTGCATAACCCGAACGATATTCTGTTGTATGCATACATCCCATAGGGGCAGGTGAAGGTGGTCTTTTCTTGATCATCGGGGTGGATGGAAATCTGATGGTAGCCGGAATACCCATCAAGGAAACAGAAGAAGGAGTGGTTTGCGAGTCTCTCCAACATCTCATCGATGAAAGGGAGCGGGAAGTGATCCTTCTTTGTCGCCTTGTTGAGTCGGCGATAATCAATGCACATCCGCCACCCAGTAACGGTACGCTGAGGAATCAGCTCGTTTTTCTCGTTACTTACGACGGTCATACCTCCCTTCTTGGGCACTACTTGGACAGGGCTGACCCATTCACTATGAGGGACGGGATAAATGATCCCGGCGTGCAGAAGTTTTAAAACTTCCTTCTTCACGACTTCCCTCATCGCATTGTTTCGCCTACGCTGAGGCTCCCTAGAAGGTGAAGAAGCTGGATCTATGCGAATGCGGTGGGTGCAGAGTGCAGGGCTTACTCCCTTCAAATCCTTGAGGGAGTACCCGAACGCCGAGCGGTGTTTCTCGAGCACCTTTACGAGTCTATCACTCTCGTCCTGCGATAGCTTGTCACTAATGATGACAGGGGTGTCTCTGTCTTCATTTAGAAAGACATAGCGAAGGCCAGCGGGCAAGGGTTTTAGCTCTACGTGTGTCTTAGGTGGCTCCTCAGTTTCAAGTGGCTCAGAAGCGTCATCCTCTTCTTCTATAAATTCGTGAACATGTTCTTCAAGAAATGACTCAAATGGGTCGCTAGGTTGCAGGGATTTCACTTCCTCAGCTGGGTTAGGTCCTACCAAAGGTTCAACTATGGAATTCTTGACCCTGGCTAAAGGTATGGTGAGAAGATTTCTTCCTATTTTGGCTAGGAGGTTTCCTTCCGAGGTTACATCTTGAAAGAGGCCCTCAACAGGGTGTCCTACCAGGAGGTCGAAATCTAATGTCTCAAAGACATAAAAGTCCAGAGCCATCTCAATCCCATGGTGAACGAGGAGAAAATCTCGTACTATGCCGAGACTCTCGAGAATTTGACCTGAGGGTGTTCTAAGAAGTTTTGACGTTGGGGCCATCTTTTTACGGCGTCCAAGGACGTAAGCGAAAGAACTGGACATGATGTTTGCCCCAACAGTCGGGTTGTACAGAATGTCTACGGCCACCTTGCTTACGAAACCGCGAATAGTCTGCGAAGGTGAGTTAATCCGAATGACTTCAGAAGAAGACTCAGATTCGTTTGACCATTCCGTGTTTAGGATGGGAATTAGCTCCCTCACAGTTTCGTCTAGGAATTCTGTCTCCATATAAATGGAGGGGGTCTTTACCGTAGGCTTTTTCTGTGTTGTGTAGTTCGAGGTATTCCCGAAGTCTTCAAAAAGATCTTCCTCGAACTCAAATGGCAATCCGAGGGGTTGAGTTTCCTCTTCCGCAACGGATGAGGTCTCAGGAACTGGACTGGGCAAGTCTATAGGTTCTACCTGGGAGTCTTCTTGCTCAGTTTCGGTCGCGTCGGCAGGGGAGTTTTCTCGGATGGCTGCTAGGACTTCTTGTGCTCTGGCCAGGGTTATGTGTAGGAATGAGCCTCCGGCTGCAGTGTCTATGTACCGGGTGGCTTCACTATTCAACCCAGACCGAAAATGCTGCATGAGCATGTAGTCTGGGATGCCTAGATCTGTTTCGGTCAGACATGAGTCCTGGAACCGGTCCCATGCTTTGGCGATCGTTTCCTTCTCTTGTTGCTGGAAGTTAATAATCTCCTTCCGCAGTGCACAGATCCGGTGAACAGGAAAGTATTCAAGACAAAACTTGTCTCGTAACTTTTCCCATTCACCGTTCGTTAGCGCAACAGTGTGATCGTACCACTTCCTCGCTTTCTCTTTGAGAGAGAACGGAAAGAGCTTCCATCTGATTGTTGCCTATGTCATGCCTGATATGACCAGACACGAGCAAAGCAACTCGAATTCGTGCAAGTGACGGTATGGGTTTTCACTATCACTTCCAGAGAAGGATATGTCCTGGACCATAACTATGAAGGCAGGGCGAAGTTCATAGCTATCGGTTAAAATAGGATTTGACGAGGGGTGCGGCTCCAATAATTCGCTCTTTGGAGCAGAGAACTCATGAATTTGGGTGGAATTCATGGTTGATAAAAAGGAAATAAAAAAGAAATATAAAATAAAAGATATACGGGCAACCTTAGATCTTAGATAACTGCTACCGTTCCCCGGCAACGGCGCCAGAAAGCTTGTTGACACCAGCGGTGGCAAACAAAAGGTCCGCAAGCGCACGGCTGTCGAAGTAGCTTTCACCCGTGAGTAAACCAGGTATCGAATCCACGGGGAACGTAAATGAGTATCTAATCACTAAAGCTGAGCCGGATCGATCGAGTGTATATAAAGGCTGGGTAGAGAGGATAACTTAGTATTAAGGTTCTGATGATAGTTAAGAGAATTCTCCTAAGCTTGCTTTAGGCACCGGGGTATCCTAGGCCTCTAGGAAATTGCCGGCCAACAGCTCTACGCCGTACCCGTACGTGGAGGATTACAAAGGACGGACAGGGCTGTCACCACCTGCCGCCTACCTCTACTAATCCGTGGGGCTACGAGGCAAACGAGGGTAGATATACACCTAAGCACCACGCCTAAGATAATATCAGCTATCCTAACCTTGATCAGAGATTAGAATACTTTATATAAATAAAGCAACGAATCCACAAGCACAATATAGAAATTGACTTATCTATAACTCAGTCTTAATTACTAGTTGAATCCCGGATACTTACTGAGCAGCTCGCATCCGTCGAGGTACAGGTGGAGGGACGCCGACACGCCGGGACTCCTCCAGACTCTCCCTCACTCTCTCCCTATTTCTACTCTGGATATGAGGAGGGCTTCGCCTTGGATCTTCACTTCAGCTCGATGATGATTAGCCCTGCCCCGAGTCCAGCTATTTATAGCTTGGAGAGGCAGTTTAGAGTCGGTGTGCAGCGGTTGAGGCGGTCCGGAGGTGGGCCCAGGTCGGCTGACTAAGGGGGATCGGCCGACCATTCGATGCACCGTCCTTGATGATGCACGGCACAGATGAACTCCTGGAGACGGTTTACAGTTGCTCCTGAAGGCGGTGGCGGTTTGGACGCGTGGCCAGGTCGGCCGACCTGGCTAGGTCGGCCGACCCAGGGCTGTGGCCCCTCGGCCCCACTCTGTCAGGGTCACTTCCCAGTGGGTCCTTTGGTCGGTTTCTGGTGGGTAATGGTGAAGATGTGTCAGTTTAGTTGGGGATATGGGCCCATGAATCCATGTGATTGTCACATGGCCTAATCCCATCTCTTTATTCCCACCGGCTTGATCTCAACATTCTTGATCACTCCTGAGTGTGCTTTTGCTGTTGGGCTAAGGCTGGACCTCATTGGGCCTGGTCCCAGGTCGGCCGACCAGGATAGGTCGGGCGACCTGGCCTTGGGCCCACTTTAGCCTTCCTTGCTCCACTTTATTCCTGTAAGTACATACACACCAAAACTCGTGGAATTCATTAGTAAATCACCCTATGTCTATTTGTTTTAATACTTTTTATATCTTTGTTAGCAATAATAATCTATCATTAAGAACCGCCAACAACGGCCTTGGGTTTACAAGTCGGTTATTTCTAATTGTATCCGGCTACAACTAGGAAACTAATCTGAGTTGGTTGCACCGTAATCTCCATGATCTTTGGGTGAGATCCGAGTATCTCGCCTCACGCCTTGCGGACTACGTCTTCATTAATCTTGTCCATCAAGTTCAAAGATCCTTGTGGGCCGGCCTGGGGTCGGCCCACACCTTTGTCAGACGTGGGTCGAGGCCGACTGTCTACCCGGTCGGTAGTGGGCCCAGGGGTACCCATATCCCATAGTTGCTGCACAAGTTGAAGGGAGAAGGAAAAGTTTGAGTTGTTCTATGTGATTTGACTGCTTTTGATGCGAGCTCGTGTTGGGAGAGAAAAAATAACATTAGGCAACAGATTGGTTTGGATATCGTGGTGCAATCAAGTTGAATTTTTTTTTATCTAGTCCACTTATTGGTGGATTTTTATTTGTGTGTCTTGCTGCAATTCTGAAAAAAAACATAAAGAAAAAGGTAAAGTGGTGCTAAGAAAAAGAAAGAAAAGAAAAAGCCGCACCAAAAAGAAAGAAAGAAAGAAAGACAAGTCAAAGAAGAAAAAATTCAGAAGTGCTTGCATCCTTTGAGTCCTTTGCTTAGTTGTTTTTTTGCTTGCTTGAACTAGGTCCGAGACAAGTTTAGGCCGGCAATATAGACTAGTTTGAGACTACTTTTCAGTCTTGCAATTCTGACTTGAATAATTATTATTCCTTGTTACCATACTGTGCCTACCCAAAGCTCTACATATACTTCTGATCAGTACAGGTTCACCTTGCAACTGTTACACCCAAGCTTGACAACAGATTGTGTCACCCTGTTGGCTTTGGTAAGAACACTTGCAGGATGGTGGTAAGCCGCTTGAGATATTGTATTCCACCTTCACCACCACCTAGTAGTTGCTAGTTGATAGGGATAATACTTTTGTGTTGTCTTTTGCTGTCTTCTAAAAATGACAGGTCATTCATATCCACCGACTTATGATGGTGTAGGTGCTGATGAGTACATTGAGTGGGAAATAGCAATAGATAACATATTTGCTACTCACTCTATGTGTGCACGGAGAAAGGTTCAGAATGCAGCTAGTATCTTACGGGGTACTGCTTTAAATTGGTGGGAGTCCTTAAGTCCTTTAGATATGACATTGCTTATTAGAGAAACTTTTGTCACTCCACCTTCTATTTTGAAGTCAAATGATGAGATGCCTCATATTGAGGATCAATCTCTTGTTCTTCCTCTCACTGTGTCTAACCCTTTTGCAGGATAATATACAAAAGCAAGAGGATGCCGTTGAGGAAAATGAGGAGCTCATAACCTTATGTGCACATTCAGAACCATCAATTAACATTGCACCTTTTGCTGCTGAGAACACAGTTCGTGCAAATGGTACTACACTCATGGACGGTGAGAATTGTCTTAATGTGCTGAATTTTTCCACAAACCATGTTATACTAGAGCAATTGTTAGTGGAACCATCTCTTGATTTATCTCTGTCACATGATGATTTGCTTGATGTTTCACGTGATGAAGATGAATTGTGTGATAATGTTTCAATTTTACATGTTTTGCAACCAAACACTTGTGCTGAACCTAAACATGTTATGCATATTGCAAAAGCCAATGATGAGCTAAAACTGTTGTCTTCTTTACACACTTTGGGTTACATTGAATTTGATATTTTGTGTAATCTAAATTATTTGGAAGAGAGACTTTTAGTATGCTGATTTGCTGGTTTGATAAATATACATATCATGTTGTTGGCAAATATGACAACAAAGGACAATATATGATACATAGAGTCTACATTCGTAGCAATATGAATTCTTCTTTTGTTGTGCAAGATTGTGATCGATTAGAGAACAGCCATAATAAAAATATATTCACATGTTTCTCTAGTAGTTTTGTCTCCCAAGAAGGGAAGCATTGTTGGTTGCTACCTATGCTTGCTGATGCTGAATTTTCTGATATACGACCATCTAGTCCTCCTTTGTCTTTTGTTAGTACTAGCAAGATAGTGTTGACAAACATTGTGTGCATTTCGATCATGGATCATACATGCTTACTGATATTTTTATGCGAGATTACACACTACACAAGTGGAAATATGGTAACATCCCTCCTTAGAATTATTTTGGTTCTCTTTGTTTTCGCAACCCCGTTCTCTTTTGTGTTGTACAGGATCAGTTTTGAGTACAATTGACGCCAAGGACGGCTTTTCGTCAAGAAGGGGAGGATGATGAGGACATGACAACCATGGATATGGCCATAATTATTTGTTTTAGAGGAGTCCAACATAGATGTACAAGTCAAGCGGAAGGCCTAAAGCTAATTCGCTTCGAGTCTCCAAGGTGGAGGCCCAAAACAACTCAAATTCGAGTCCACCTCGGAGTCCAAGAATAGCCCACACTAAAATCGACGCCCAGGTCGCATACGGAGTCTGTTTTGGATGTTCTTTATAAGGATGGAAAGATAATTTCATAGAGCTTCTAATGGGACTGGTCCCACATCAAAATTCCATCTGAGTCAATAGAACTCATCGAAACAAGTGGACATCCAGAATCTGTCAGGGTGCTGCACCACCGTCTTTTGGGCCATTGGCCCGTGTATCGTGTTGGAGCCCATAGTGGCGAGTCCAGCGGGGTCATGCATGACCTAACCCTCATATATTCAGTAGCCGCTGCCACATTAGGGTTTGGGTTTTGTTTAGTCACGTTTTTGAAGTCAAAACTGTGATAGATTCATTGTAACTATGGCGACAAGTCCGTTTACAGTGATCTAGGGCCCCGGTTATTGTTCTACAACCCTGTGGTGATTAGTCCTTTGTTGATTAGAGCTTGAACACCATATTTTTCGCTTCATACAGATCTGCAATTTCAGATTGCGTGTTTTCACTTTCTTGCTTGTGTTCTTCGATTCGCTTGCAGGGAAAGCCTTCTCGGCGAGGTCAATCAAGTTGTGCTTGGTTGATAAACAATAGAGCAGTGGTGTAACTGTTGCAGGGTTCGAATCGTATTTGATTTGAAGCCGGATCGCCAACGTCGAGTTCTCCACCAATCAAATTTACCCTCTACCTCTCGAAAGATCGGCCAGCGCCTTATTAAATGCTCTATTTAAGAAGGATTTAGAGGGGGTCAGTGATGGAGAAATTTTAGGGTTTCAATTTGTATATAGCTAGTTCATGTCTATATGGAGGGCAAATTTTATGTTTGTATAGTGATTAACTTAAGCGTCACTTTGCATCGGTAGTCAATTTTATTTTGAATGAATCAATTTTATGTTTGCTATTTATTATTTTGGCCCTAATTCACAAATTGAACTTTTGTTATGTAGAAATTATATTTTGTTAGATGAAGTTAGAAATTATATTATGTAGAAATCTAATTTTACAAAAATTATATTTTTTAAATGGACTAGTTTTTGTTAGCTGAATTTATATTTTTAAGTGGACTAGTTTTTTCTTTTATTATATTTATTACCCTATTTTTCAATATATTTTTTAAGTTGTACGTGATATTATACAGATGGACCGACAATGGATGTACGATGACAAATGCACGAAGGAATTCATTGATGGTCGGCATGGTTTTCTCGACGCTGCCGAGGCGAACACGTCCCCCCACGGGTTCATGTGTTGTCCCTGCAAAGTTTGCAAGAATGAGAAGGATAACCATGAGAGACAGACTCTTCACGCCCACTTGTACATATCTGGTTTCATGCCTAACTATTTTGTTTGGACCAAGCATGGTGAAAGAGGAATTAAAAATGAATGATGATGAAGAAGAGGAGGATGATAATAACAGCATTCCATACTGGAGTCAAGCCGGGGCTTTTGAGGATATTGCTGAGGATAATAACAGCATTCCATAATGGGCGATACAAAAGAAGACCATATTGCTGAGAATGATGATCTTGAGCAGATGTTACACGATGCTGAGAAAGACTGCAAAAGTGAGAAGTAGAGGATTAAGTACCGTCGCATGTTAGAGGACTACAACAAGTTGTTGTACGAGGGTTGCGAAGAGGGACTCAAAAAGCTGCGAAGCACATTGGATTTGCTCCAATGGAAGGCAACGAATGGTGTATCCGACAAGGGATTTGGGGAGTTGCTTAGTCTAGTGAAGAAGATGCTTCCGAAGGATAACCAATTGCCCGCCTATCGGTTTTTTATACCGACTAGCCTACTATAGGGGGTCCCTGAGTAGTCGAGTTGTCCGCAAGGGCCTCACCGGAACCAGAAGCACGATGGTGAACACGAGACGATTTAGATAGGTTCAGGACGCCTCGAAAGAGAGCGTAATACCCTACGTCCTGTATGGTGGATCACTTCGTGTTGATGCTTACGATTTTACAAGGGGTCCCTGCCTCACTTTATATACTCGGGAGACATTGTCTACAAGGCTAATAATACAGATTCCTAGTCGGATGCTAAACATAGAATCCTAACATGAATAGGCCGGGTTGTTTCCTAGTAGCCGACTAGTTTCCTTAACCTGTACGTCTTTTCCTTGCATCTGTCAGAGTTGGCGGCCCAATCCCCTGCCAAGTTGTTTCTCAACAATTTGAGCATCAGCCGAGTTTTTTCCTCGTCATCTTGCACCTTCGTTGAAAACCTCCAGAAGTGAACATGATGTGCTCTTTGCCGACTTCTTTTGCAATCAACCCCCGAGCGTGGCAACACCTCCACAAGTGAGTTAGCCCTTAGGAAAAAACCTCACAGTTATGCATCTGGAAAAATGCCTTTTGCAAAATATGCTTAGGGTTATCTCTTCATTAATAAAAACAAAAAGGAACCTGTTGAGGCCATAATACTAGGGTGCCCGATCACGTGGATTACCGACTACCGACTCCGAACGATGAAGACTCCGAACAAGACACGATGGCCAGATCGCAGAGGGAAACTCGATGATAGTTAGAGTCCTGTTAGATTTAGGTCTGTTTTGTCTTGTAAGGCACGTCGCCCTAGATATAAATAGCGGGGGTCCTGTGCGTAGAGGGTATCTCCAATCTTAGCCAATACACCCGAGGGTACTTGTTACGCCATTATAATCTGTACTCGCCGAGATAATACAAGCAGCAACTGGACGTAGGGTTATTACTCGATCTCGAGGGCCCGAACTAGTATAAAATCCCGTGTCTCTCTGTTCATCCACCGTGATCAATCTTCGCACAAGCAGGGTGCTTGCCGGACAAATATCTGCCGAGTACAACCTCGATAGAGGCGCGCCAGGTAGGGGCCCTCGCGTGAAGAAAGATCATGCCGATCGTCAACGGAGTCTGGATCGCCGACGCGTCGAGTTCATCGATGCCCTACATGCCCAGTTCCGTCAAGTCGGAAGCCATCGGGAGTTCTGCTTCCGCTTTCGATCTCTACGCTCACAGCCATCTAGTGCCTACACGGGAGATCCACTTCGGGGATCTCGTGTTCGAGCACCAAGGCGATTACGAGCTCAAGCTGACAGGGATCCATGATCCCGATCTCACATGCGCCGGTCGTGAAGTTTTCGCCACCTTCACGGAGCCAACTCCCGAGGACATCGCCGATCGCACTGCGCGGTTGGATCTCGACTACAGTAGATCTAGTGATGGGTCGGAACAGCCCGATGACCGCCGCATTCATGTGCTGACTGCAAACAGGAGCGAGGCCGCCGCTGAGTCTTCCAACTCGCGTAGATCCATACCTCCTCCACGTTTCAGCAACGCACCAACTCTTCAGACGGCTAAAACCCGTACACAACAGGTCGCGTCCTCACTGGCTCCCCGAAATCTTAACAATGATTTCTGGGCAGTCGAGCAGGACAACCTGCAGATCCGAACTCTCTTGGAGACGATGGAAGCAATGGCCGAGGGAACCCTGATGGCCACCATTGCCAAGAAGGCTCGGGAAGCAGCGGACAAGGCCAAGGAGCGCCTCGAGGCCGCCGTGGCCGCACCACAGGCTCTGTCAAACAGGCCTGGTGAACCAAAACCTGTTTGCTCCCGATCTGTTAACGGACGACCCCGCTATCGCCCGCACGAAGGGCGCGACATGAGGCCGTTGCTCGAACGCAACCGTCACACCCGCGACGCTCGGGAAACTCTCAATTACAATCGAGATTACCGAGCACATGAGGGCTACTACCGGTCCCATCCAGATTCGCCGCCACATGACTCCCGACCAGGTACAGGAGGATGTCTCGCATACTTCCCGGGCCTGCGCAAGGTCAGGTGGCCGGAAAAGTTTCGTCCTACCAACATTGAGAAGTATGACGGAACAACCAACCCCCGTGAGTGGATTCAAATCTACTCCACGATCATCGATGCCACTGGGGGTGACGACTACGTCAAGGCCAACTACTTGCCGACTGCCTTGCAGGGATCAGCCCGAACATGGCTCATGAACCTGCCCGAGGCCAGCATCAAGTCTTGGAACCATCTCCAGGAGACGTTTGAGGCCAACTTCCAAGGCACCTACAAACGCCCCGGACACGAAGGAGATCTGCTCAACTGTGTGCAGAAACCTGGAGAGTCCCTCCGGGACTACATCCGTCGCTTCAGCGACACCCGTAACACCATCCCCGATATGGTGGATGATCGGGTGATTGTGGCCTTTAATCAGGGCTGCAAGGACGAGCGAACGGCGGAGGAGCTTGCCAAGAAAAACCCGAAGACGGTGGCCGAGCTCTACGGGATCCTGGAAGAGACCGCCAAGATGGCAGATGCCCGAGCACGGGTCCACGGAAAGCCCGAACAAAGCCAGCCAGCCGGGGAAGGCAAGAAGAAGCATAAGCATAAAAATAAGAAGCGCAAGACCGAGGGCGACGAGGTCATGGCCATAGACAACAAACCCCCGTACAAGCGTCAGGGCAAACCTACCAATCTCCCAATGTACTGCCCGATTCACCGATCTACAAAGCATCACTTTGTGGATTGCATGGTGTACAGGAAGCAGAAGCAGGAGGAGGAAAGCCAGCAGCAGGGGGCTCCACGCGACTAGGCCGCTCAAAATCCTCGGACGGCGAACTACATGGATTGTGACGATGAGCCAGACCTTCCCGAGGATCTGGAGATCGCCATAATTTTCGGTGGCTATTCTACCCGAACGTCCAAGTCCCAGCTAAAGCTGGTCGAAAGGCAGATAGCAAGCACCAAGCCTTGCAAGCATCCGTTGAGGTGGTCCGAAATCCCGATCACATTTGATCAGAGGGATCACCCCGAGACGCTTTACGACGGGCCGCTACTCCCACTGTGTATCAAAGCCTGGATCGGGCCCCGCAAGATCGGGCGAACCTTGATTGACAGTGGGAGCGCCCTCAACCTGCTGTTCGTCAACGCCTTTGACGAGCTCGGGATCCCGAGGAGATCCTTGTCCCCGGTGGAGAAGCCTTTCTACGGGGTCGTACCAGGCATCCAAGCCTTTCCCTTAGGGAGGATCGATCTGCAGGTGACCCTCATGGAAGGCCAAAACATCCGAACAGAGTTCCTCACCTTTGAGGTGGCTGATGTCACGTCGGCCTATAACTGCATCCTGGGACGGCCGTTCTTGAAGAAATTCATGGCGGTCGCCCACTTCGCTTACTTCATGATCAAGGTCCCGGGGCCATTGGGCCTGATCACCGTCTGCGGTGACCGCAAGAGCGCGGTCCAGTGCGACATGAAGACCCTGACATGATCAAGGGAGACGAGCAAGAGCCAGCCAAGGCTGCTGAACCTGCCAAGAAAAAGACCAAGAGCCTGCCAAAGGCTGCCGCAAAGGCAGCAGGGGCAGAAACATCCCGAGCAGCAGAGGCCCGATCAAGGGCCAAGGGAAAAGAAGTTCCCGAACTGGTGCCTGCGGGAGAAAAGAAGACCGATGACGGCGCTGCCGAGAAGCAGACTGTGGTGGACCAGACCCCGGTCAAGGGACGCCATCGCAGCAAGCAGACGAGTCGCCGGCCGCCGCCTCGCCAAGAGCGCCACCGGCAAAACGCACCGAGCCGGGCACCAAATCGGTGGCCCTTGATGAGGCAGACCCGACCAAGACCACCCAGGTGGGCTCTGGTCTAGGTGACAAATAGGAACTCGAGCTCATTGCTTTCCTCTAGGCAAACGCGGATGTGTTCGCTTGGGAACCGTCCGATATGCCCGGGATCCCCAGGGAGGTGATCGAGCACAAGCTTGGCATACGAACTGGCGTCCAACCAGTCAAGTAGAAGCAAAGGAGATATACCCCGGAGAAGCGAGACGCCATTAACGAAGAAATCAACTGACTAGTCAAACCAGCTTCATTCGAGAGGTCCCTTTCTCGGAGTGGCTGGCAAACCCAATCATGGTGAAGAAGCCCAACGGAACGTGGCGGATGTGCGTGGACTACACCGATCTGAATAAAGCTTGCCCGAAGGACGAGTATCCACTACCTAGGATAGATCAAATTGTAGATTCAACCTCTGGATGCGAGCTGCTTTGTTTTCTAGATGCCTATTTGGGGTATCATCAAATCAGCATGTGCATTGACGATGAGGAGAAAACTGCATTTGTAACTCCCTTCGGTGTTTATTGCTATATAAAGATGCCTTTTGGTCTGAAAAACGCAGGTTGCACTTATCCAAAATGTGTTCACATTGTTCTTGAAGGCCAAATCGGCCGTAATGTGGAGGCATACATAGATGACATTGTTGTGAAAAGTAAGTTAAAAGGCGATTTAATCGCTGATTTAACCGAAACATTCAACAACTTGCGCGCAAACAGGATGATGCTCAACCCCGCCAAATGCACCTTCGGTGTATCACCGGGTAAGCTCCTTGGTTACCTTATCTCCCAGCGAGGTATAGAGGCAAATCCACACAAGATCAAGGCACTTGACGACATGAAGTCTCCACGCAGCCGCCACGAGGTCCAGAAGTTGGCAGGAATGATGGCGTCCCTGAGTCGATTCGTATCCAAGTCAGGCAAACGAGGTATGCCATTCTATAAATTGCTACGTAAAACTGATCATTTTGAGTGGTCGGCAGAAACAGAAGAGGCGTTCCAGGCGTTCAAACAATACCTACGGAAAATACCCGTACTGGCCCCGCCGCAGCCACAAGAGGAAATGCTGTTGTATTGGGTACCCACTTCTGCACGATCCTTGGCTTGGGTGCAGGATTATTCTTTGGCTTAGTCATCTTTTTGGTCTTCACAGGCGGGCGTTGAGCTTTTGTCTCGATGGATGCACCAACTTCTTTGGTCTCCTTCGCTTCCTTCTTCTTCGGCTCTTCCTTGGTGTCACGACGGTGAGGTGGAATATAGTTAACATTGACCATATTGCATACCTCAAGGCGTGGATGAAATTTGAACTCGCTCATGGTGCCATTGATGTCGAACTTGATCTCCCCCTTACCAACTTCAATGTTCGCCCTTGCGGTCTTGAGGAATGGCCTCCCAAGGATGAGTGGTGACTTTGTCCCTTCTCCCATATCAAGAATCACAAAGTCAATGGGGACTAAGTGTTCTCCAATCTTCACGAGTACGTTTTCAGCGATGCCCATAGGGTAGCGAACGAAATTGTCCGCTAACTCTAGGCACATGGCGGTGGGTTCCGGCTCTGGTAAGCGTAGCTTCTCGTACACGGCCTCTGGCATGACGCTCACACTTGTGCCAAGGTCACACAATGCCCTCTCGAACATGTATGATCCGATGGAACACGGGATGGTTGGACACCCCGGGTCCCTCTTCTTCTTGGGAGCTTGGTCGGCGATAGCCGCGCTACATTCCTCGGTCATCTTGATGGTGCTTGGCGGCGGCATCTCATGCTTGTTTGAAAGTATGTCTTTGAAGTAGCGAGAGTATGTTGGAACTTTGTGGTAACGTGGCCTCGGAGGAAGAATCTTTGTATCTTCATCGATCATCTCAAACTCTGGCTCTTGGGTGACTATTTCCGGTGCAGGAGTAGGCGCCTTCTCTTTTGATGTCATCTCGGTTTCAACATTTGGCTTAGGCTTCCTTGCTCCGGCCGGTGTTCGGGATCTTCGGTCTCCTTCCCCGATCGAGTTTGAATTGCTTTAGCCGTCTCCGGATTTTGAGGTTGCCCCGGTAATCTTCCTTCATTACTAGGTAGGCGTCCGGCTAGCTGAGTCATTTTGTCTCTAGCATCTTCATCATGTTGAGCACTTGATGGTTAGATCTTTCGACCTCCGTTACATTGCCATCAATGTTCTCCAATATCTTGTCCATAGCCTTGAACTTAGTGACGGTGTCCTTGTTGATCCTGCCTTGCTCCTCCATGAACTCCTTCAATTGTATATGAAGAGGCACCGAGTTTTGAATGGACGAGCTTGCATTAAATTGAGGTCTACCTTGTCCGTAGCGGAAGTAGGATGGAGGGAACAAATCCCCTTTCCTCATGTACTCGAGCACTTTAGCTTCCTCCGGACAATTCTTCTGGACATGGTCGTACTCTCCACAATCTTCACATGTGGACCTTGCTTCGGCTGCCTTCAAATCAATAACATGGGCTTCCTTCTTGTCTACCTCCATCTTCTCCAACCTTCTCATGAGCGAATCGATCTTCCCTTCTAATAATCCTTTTTGCTCCACCTGCAAAACACTTTTAGCAATGCCCGCGGACGGTGTTGGATGTAGCCGTCCCAATGATGCCCACGCATCATTGTTCGCCACTTTCCTGAATAGCTTGAGAGCTTGCGTCGGGGTGAGCTCAATGATGGATCCTCCAGCCAATGCATCGATGATTGCCCTTGATGCCGTCGTGAGGCCTTGGTAGAATTTCTAGACTATATGCTCCTTTGGAAACTTGTGATGTGGCATGGCTCGGATGTAGTCATTGAAGCACTCATAAGCTTCTGCAATGGTCGCCGTCGGGGTTTGCGCGAAGGTAGCAATCTTATTGCGCAAAATCTGAGTCTTGCTCGGCGAGTAGAACTCTGTCATGAAAGTTTTCATCATGGTATCCCAATTTTGCACCGTCTCCGCCGGTAGAGAATGAAACCATTGAATTGCTCTCCTAAGTAGAGAGAACGGAAAGAGCCTCGCTCTCACTTGATCTTGAGTGACTCCTTGCATGTCAAAGGTGCGGCATAGTTGGATGAATGCTTGAAGGTGAAGGTTGGCATCTTCTTTTCCGGTGAAGGGCGAGCTTTGCACCATACGGATGGTCAAAGTCTTGATCTCGAATGGTCCTCCAATATCACCAAGGTCTTGGATAGGCAAATCCTTGATGTCTGGGATGCATAGCTCTCCGATCGTACATTCCGGTAGCGCCATCTCAGGTTGCGGTGGCGGCTTCCTTGGACTTGGTGGTGGAGTTTCTTGAGGTGTAGTCGATGAACTTCCGGTCTTGCCTTTCGGATCTACTAATTCCAGCTTCTTAGCTTGTGCTTCGCATCTCCTTTGCCTGTAAAGTTTTTCTGGATCATCCACAAAATTTTTCGGTTTGTTAGAGAGGTAGCCATCCATCTCCTATTAGGGTTAGTGAAAAACAAAATATATACAAGATCTAAAAGAAAAAGATAGAATGAAATAAAAATAAAACAAAATTAGATTAGATTGATTTTTGTGGATTAGATCTATTTTTGATAAAAGAGAAAATAAGAGATTTAAAAGAGAGAAATCAAAAGAAAATCAAGAAAAAAAATATTTACGAATGCTAGTTCAAATCGGATCTTAATCGATAGTTCCCCGGCAATGGCGCCAGAAAAGCTTGTTGTCGGTCCTTAGATGCGTCAATCGTGAACCGCAAGCGCACGGATCAGTTGTAGCTCTTCCCTTAGAGTACTCCCCCAAGGTTTATCAATCCGTGAAACTAAAAATACAAGAAACAATCCAACTAGCATAGAAATCCTTTAGCTTGAAGAGGATTGCAAAATAGATCTAATCTACTAAACACCAAATAATGGAGGTAGCAAGAGAAAGTTAGAGATAACCAATCTAGATCGCCTAGATCATGCATATGTTGTAGCTCCGAGCCAAATAGAGTGAAGTAAGATAGATGTGAATCTCAATAAAAAGCATCTTTAAAACAACCTCCGGTCAAACCCCGAAAGCCCCACCGTACATGGGATCACACCCTGTTGTTGACACCTGCGGTGGCAAACAGAAAGTCCGCAAGCGCATGGCTGTCATAGTAGCTTTCACCCCTGAGTAAACCAGGTATCGAATCCACGGGGGACGTAAAGGCTATCTAATCACTAAGAATGTTCGGATCGATCGAGTGTATATAAAGGCTGGGTAGAGAGGATAACGTAGCACTAAGGTTGTGAATATAGCGAAGGGAATTCTCCTATGCTTGCTTTGGGCACCGGGGTATCCTAGACCTCTAGGAAATTGCCGGCCAACAGCTCTACGCCGTACCTGAATGTGGAGGATTACAAAGGACAGACAGGGCTGTCACCACCTGCCGCCTCTTACTAATCCGTGGGGCTACGAGGCAAACGAGGGCAGATATACACCTAAGCACCACGCCTAAGATAATATCAGCTATCCTAACCTTGATCAGAGATTAGAATACTTTACGAATAAAGCAACGAACCAACAATCACAATAGAGAACTTAGCTTTTTATAACTCAGACTTAAGTACTAGTTGAATCCCGGATACTTACTGAGTAGCTTGCATTCGTCGAGGTACGGGTGGAGGGTCGCCGACACGCCGGGACTCCTCCAGACTCTCCCTCACTCTCTCCCTATTTCTACTCTGGATATGAGAAGGGCTTCGCCTTGGATCTTCACTTCATCTCGATGATGTTGAGCCCTGCCCCGAGTCCAGGTATTTATAGCATGGAGAGGCGGTTTAGAGTCGGTGTGCGGCGGTTGAGATTGTCTGGAGGTGGGCCTAGGTCAGCCGACCGTGGGATTCACCGACTTGGTGATCCACGGCACGGATGGCCCCCTGGAGGCGGTTGACAGTTGTGGGTGAAGTCGGTGGCGGTTTCATCGCTCGGCCAGATTGGCCGACCTGGCTAGGTCGGCCGACCTGGGGTTGTGGCCCCTCGGCCCCACTGTGCCAGGGTCACTCTCCTGTGGGCCCCATGGTCGGTTTCCGATGGGTAATAGCGAAGATATGTAAGTTAAATCGGGGATGTGGGCCCATGAATCCATGTGCTTGCCACGTGGCCCAATCCCATCTCTTCACTTCCACCGACTTGATCTCAACGTTTCTGATCACTCCCGAGTGTGCTTCTACTGATGGGCTAAGGACGGACCTCACTGGGCCAGGTCCCAGGTCGGCCAACCAGGAGAGGTCGGGCGACCAGGCCCTGGGCCCACTTTAGTTCTTTTTTTTGCCACTTTATTCCTGTATGCACATATGCAACAAAACTCATGGAATTCATTAGTAAATAACCCTACGTATATTTGTTTTATCAGTCTTTTATATCTTTGTTGGCAATAATAATTTATCATTAAGAACCGCCAACAAGCTCCCCCACACTTATCCTTTACTTGTCCTCGAGTAAAGTCTAAGCTTCATCATGGAAATCATAAACAAACATATAGGTTATTCTCAAACGTTTAGGCTTAGTGGAATTATATGAGTGGCTAACATGTCTTCTTGGGTTATTGCAGAAAGGAATAGCCTTTTCTATGACATGACACACTTTATTCTCAAGTACTTGGGTTTTCAGAATTTTGCAAAGAAAACCAAAGCCTTGCTCCTCAAAGAGCTTCTCTCTGAATATTCATGGTGGTTGGACAACACTCATGTCCTCCAAAATAGGACTTTATATGTGTAGCTCTCAAGATACATACCTTATTTCACTTGTGTTGTCATTCCAAGGATTGGATCCAAGTCAGAGACAAGTCATGTAATCAAATCAAGATGTGCAAATGTGTGATAAGAGGTGGACATGTAATGGTACTCCCTTGTCTTGACTTCCTTCCCTTTTCTTTTCTTTTTGGATATGGGCTATTGCACTTTTGCTTTGCTCTCTTTTTTTCACTCAATGCTTTTTAGCATGAGTCTCTTTCTTCTTTCTCTCTTTTTTTATACATATAGCCCATATCTTCTTTTCATCTTGATTTTTGGGAAGAAAGTCATTTTAGGAGTATTTATTCATGAACATGGAACAAAGGCATGATTTGCTTCACCCTCAGTGTAAGGGTTTAGCTCTCTATGGTGGAGTGTACGTGATCTTGACTTTAAAAACATGAAGTATCTCTACTAAGGGTCACAAGACTTGGAACAACTCAAAGCTCAAAGGATGTGCATGATAAATGTAATTGGTTGTCTCTCAAACCCATGAGGAGCATAGCAAGGTTAAAAGTTTTAAAAACTTTTCGTAAATTCCAAGTACTCGAGTAAGCAAAGGCATCTTTCATATTAAAGCCATATCTCAAAATGCGATAACTTAGATGACATGAGTTCCTATAAATATGAAGATTTCCACAAGCCAAAAGGTACAGTGAATAAAATATATGTAAGTTTAATATTTTCCATGTGATGGGGAGATGCAAAAGGGGTAATTCTTATTAAGTTCAGAATTCCATGATCAAGTTCTGCAAAGATTCAACTGAAACAGGGGTTAGGATGATCAAACCAGTGTGCAGGAAGAAGCAGAGGCCAGGTGGGACCCAGGCCAGGTCGGGCGACCTGGTGGGGTCGGGCGACCTGGGGGTGACCTCTCTGGTTCAGCCCTTTCGCATGCTGTTCTGTGTCGTTCTGGTATGCTCTGTTTCGCGTTGGATCTCTCTGTTTCCCGTTGCGAGTCTCCCCCACACTTGTACCTTTTATTCAAAAACAGGTGGAAACAAAAGACACAATCCTAATACACTAAACATTTTATTTTATTCATAAACTCAGAGGCACATTACATGATAATCAAATAAATGAATGACTGGAAAGAAAACTAATGTGCCTATCCTAAACCAAAGCCTAGGGTGTCTATGGTGCATTGTAGAGATTTTCATCCCCTGTGGCTTTGACATAGCGCTTAAGCTTCACGACTGTTGATCTACGCAGCATATCAAAGTCGTCTTGAAGGTTAATGCGCTCAAGTCGCTCTTCGGCGAACTTCTTCTCCAACTATGCATAGTCACGACCGAGTTGATTAATCAACTCTAGCAACTCTGCATTGGAGGGAGCCATGGGGGCCTTCTCATCATCATTTTCATAATGTCCCCCAGGCCTGCGAATTGGAGGAGGCTTGATGTGCCTCTTGATCTTGCCGGTGGGTGAAGATTCCATCGACTCCTCGAACTCGTTCCTCTCCTCGGGTGTGAGGGGAGGGAACAGCCCTTTCCATAGCCACCTCCAGGTTTCCTTTCCCCAAAGACCCAGGAATGTGGCTCCAGGGTGCTAGCAGGAGAGTAGATGGACACATTGGACGTATAGTGATACGCCACGACGTCCTCCCACTTGTTCCTGACTATTTCCTTCAGCTTCTTTCCTGGCTGAAGTGTGGGAAGTCCATCCCCCTTGATTGGAGTGGCCGCCGGTGTCTTCTTCGGAGTCAATTGCCCCGTCGTCGGCCTTCTGTACGGGCTTGATGCCCGTGCATCACGCCTCTGGGTCCTCCTCGGAGACTGGGACCGTGCCGCCGAGCGAGACGCCGAGGGGCCACCAGAGCCGGTCGGCCGACCTAGGCCGTCGGTCGACGCCCTGGTGTGGCCTCTCGCGTCCTCCTCTGGCGGGAGGCTGGCCAGAGGGGATACGACCACCTCCATGGCCTGCTCCAGGTTGATGGGCACCAGTTGGTTTGCCGGAGTGGGCTCTCCTTCCAGATCGAAGGTCAATCGGGATTTAGGGTGGCTCTTTCCAGCCATTGTTGGGGATTTGGAAGGTGTGGCTTGGTGATTTCAGAGTGTGGGTGAGGAAGAACTCAGATGAGAGGGAAGAAGAGGATGGGTGGAATTTTAAAGAAAGAATAACCCTCTTCTCGGATCCATCAGAGGTTGAATCGCTCATCCACCGCGGAATGTCTTCAGAGACATTGGAGTGGGACGTTGGCAAAGGATAGGGCTGATCGAGCTCAGTGACACATTGGCCGACCTAGTGGGGTCGGCCGATCTGGCCTTGAGCCCGGTCGCCTTCTCCTTTTTTGTGCACTACGTGACAGGTCCAATATACCCCAAAGTGTATGCATATAGGCTCTAGGGGTTAAGGACTTAGCATAAGGTGAAATTATAAATGAGAATTATTCATGACCAAGTTGATCACATCAAATTCCTCATCTACTTTATCAGGTTCAAGGAAAACTTTTAAACGTTGACCATTTACCTTGAAGAGGTTACCTTCATCATCTTGGAGTGTGATTGCCCCGTGCGATGAAGTCTCCACCACAATGAATGGTCCATCCCATTTGCTCCGAAGTTTTCCATGCCCAAAGAGCTTCACCCTGGAATTAAAGAGTAATACCTTATCCCCGGGGTGGAACTCCTTCACCTTGATCCTCTTGTCGTGCCATCTGTTGGTTCTATCTTTGTAGATTTTGGCACTGTGGTACGCTTTGTCTCTCCACTCTTCTAGTTCTGATAGCTGCATTCTCCTCATCTGTTGGGCTGCTGGCAAATCCATGTTCCACTTTCTTATGGCCCAGTGCGCCCGATGCTCTAGCTCAACTGGTAGATTGCATGTCTTGCCGTAAACCAGTTGATATGGAGACATCCCGATCGGTGTTTTGTATGCCGTTCGGTAAGCCCATAGAGCATCTGCTAGCTTTCTCTTCCATCCTTTTCCCATTTCTGTCACTGTCTTTTGCGGAATGTTCTTGATCTGCTTGTTTGAAGTTTCTGCTTGACCGCTTGTCTGGGGGTGGTACGGTGTAGCTATGTTGTGCTTTGCCCCCAGTTCTGCCAGAAACTTTCGGAAGGTCTTGTCGATGAAATGTGACCCTCCATCACTGATCACCATCCCGGGGGTTCCAAAACGTGGAAAGATGATCTCATGGAACATCTTTCGCGCGTGTTTGGAGTCAGCGGCTCGGGATGGCATTGCTTCAACCCACTTCGAGACATAGTCCACTGCCATCAGGATGTACTCACTATCGTAGGACTTGACAAAGGGTCCCATGAAGTCAATACCCCACACATCAAACAACTCAACTTGTAGGTTGTTTGTGAGGGGCATTGCATCTCTTGTTGTGATCCCTTCGTGTTTCTGGAATTGCTGGCATCGTTGAATGAATTCCTTTGTGTCCTCATACATTGTGGGCCAATAGAATCCACTCTGCCAGATCTTCGACCTTGTCCTAAACGCACCGAAGTGACCTCCATATGGGGCTGCATGGCACTACTCAAGGATCTTTCTTGCCTCGTTTGTTGGTACACATCGCCTGAGCATGCCATCAGAACATACCCTGTATAGGTATGGTTAATCCCATAAATGGAGTCTACTCTCATAGATAAGCCTTCTCTTGTTTTCTCCTGGTGGTACATATCCTGCAACCATAAAGTTCATAATATTTGCATACCAGGGGTCGGAGGCAATCACCTTGAGTAGGGTGTCATCGCGTAGGAAGTCATTTATCGGGAGATCCTGCATGTCAGTAAACTGCATACGCGACAAATGATTTGCTACTGAATTCTCTACTCCCTTTTTATCTTTAATTTCCAAGTCAAATTCTTGGAGTAAGAGAATCCAGCGGATAAGGCATGGTTTAGCATCTTTCTTGGTAAGCAGATATTTCAAGGCAGCATGATTAGTGTAGAAAATCACCTTACTCCTACCAAGTAAGATCTAAACTTGTCTATAGCAAAAACTACTGCCAAGAGCTCTTTCTCAGTGGTAGCATAGTTAAGTTGAGCTCCTGTCAAAGTTTTACTAGCATACGATATAGCATGATGGTTCTTATTTTTTGTTTGTCCAAAGACAGCACCAACAGCATAATCACTAGCATCACATATAATCTCGAAAGGTAGCGTCCAGTCAAGGGGTTGAATGACTGGCGCTGAGATGAGAGCGTTCTTTAAAATGGTGAAAGCATGCAAACACTCATCATCGAAGTTGAAGGCCACATCCTTAGCTAGAAGGCTAGTGAGGGGCCTGGCTATCTGAGAGAAATCTCTAATGAAGTGCCGGTAAAACCCCGCATGACCTAGGAAGCTACGGATTCCCTTAACATTGGTAGGAGGCAGAAGCTTTTTTATGACTTCAATTTTCGCTCTATCCACCTCTATCCCCCTTTCGGACACCAAGTATCCTAACACTATACCCTCTCGGATCATGAAATAGCACTTTTCCCAGTTTAGCACCAGGTCCTTGTCTCGGCATCTTTGTAGCACCTTGTCTAGGTTCTGCAGACAATGGTTGAAAGTCTTTCCATAGACTGAAAAATCGTCCATGAAAACTTCCATAATCTCCTCAATCATGTCTGAGAAAATAGATATCATGCACCTTTGGAACGATGCTGGCGCATTGCATAACCCGAATGACATCCTGCGGTATGCATACGTTCCATAGGGGCAAGTGAAGGTGGTCTTTTCTTGATCATCGGGGTGGATGGGAATCTGGTGATAGCCGGAATACCCATCAAGGAAACAGAAGAAGGAGTAATTCGCGAGTCTCTCCAACATCTCATCGATGAAGGGGAGCGGGAAGTGATCCTTCTTTGTCGCCTTGTTGAGTCGACAGTAATCAATGCACATCCGCCACCCAGTAACGGTACGCTGAGGAATCAGCTCGTTTTTCTCGTTACTTACGATGGTCATACGTCCCTTCTTGGGTACTACTTGGACAGGGCTGACCCATTCACTATGAGGGACGGGATAGATGATCCCGGCGTGTAGAAGTTTTAGGACTTCCTTCTTCACGACTTCCCTCATCGCATTGTTTAGCCTACGCTGAGGCTCCCTAGAAAGTGTAGAAGCTGGATCTATGGAAATGTGATGGGTACAGAGCGCTGGACTTATTCCCTTCAAGTCTTTGAGGGAGTACCCGAACGCCGAGCGGTGTTTCTCGAGCACCTTTACGAGTCTATCACTCTCGTCCTGCGTTAGCTTGTCACTAATGATAACAGGGGTATCCCTGTCCTCATTTAGAAAGACATAGCGAAGGCCAGCGGGCAAGGGTTTTAGCTTTACGTGTGTCTTGGGTGGCTCCTCAGTTTCAAGTGGCTCAGAAGCGTCATCCTCTTCCTCTATAAAGTCATGAATATGCTCGTCGAGGAATGACTCAAATGGGTCACTAGGCTGTAGGGATTTCACTTCCTCTGCTGGGTTAGGCTCGACCAAAGGTTCGACTATGGAATTCTTGACCCTAGCTAGAGGTATGGTGAGGAGATTTCTTCCTACTTTGGCTAGGAGGTTTCCTTCCGAGGTTACATCCTGTAGGAGGCCCTCGATAGGATGTCCTATCATGAGGTCGAAATCTGATGTCTCAAAGATGTAAAAGTCTAGAGCCATCTCAATCTCATTGTGCAAGAGGAGAAAGTTTCGTACTAAGCCGAGACTCTCGAGAATATGGCCTGTGGGTGTTCTAAGGAGTTTTGATGTTGGGGCCAGCTTCTTACAACGTCCAAGGACATGCGCGAAAGAACTGGACATGATGTTCGCCCCAACAGTCGGGCTGTAAAGGATGTCTACGGCTATCTTGCTTACGAAACCTCGAATGGTCTGTGAAGGTGAGTCAATCCGAATAACTTCAGAAGAAAACTCAGGCTCGTTTGACCATTCCGTGTTTAGGATGGAAATAAGCTCCCTCACGGTTTTGTTTAGGAATTTTGTCTCCATATAAATGGAGGGGGTCTCTACCGTAGGCCTCTTCTGTGTTGTGTAGTTTGAGGTATTCCCAAAGTCTTAAAAAAGATCTTCCTTGAACTCAAAGGGTAATCTGAGAGGTTGAGTTTCCTCTTCCTAAACGGATAGGGTCTCAGGAGCTGGACTGGGCAAGTCTATGGGTTCTACTTGGGAGTTTTCTTGCTCAGTTTTGGTCGCGTCAGCAGGAGAGTTTTCCCAAATGGCTGCTAGGACTTCTTTTGCTCTGGCCGGGTTTATGTGTAGGAATGAGCCTCCGGCTGCTATGTCTATGTACCGGGTGTCTTCACTATTCAACCCAGACCGGAAATGCTGCATGGGCATGTAGTATGGGAAGTCTAGATCAGTCCAGGTTAGACATGAGTCCTAGAACCGGTCCCATGCTTTGGCGACCGTTTCCTTGTCTCGTTGTTGGAAGTTAATGATCTCCTTTCGAAGTGCACAGATCCGGTGAACAGGGAAGTATTCAAGACAGGACTTGTCTCGTAACTTTTCCCATTCACCATTCGTTAGCCCAACGGTATGGTCATACCACTTCCTTGCTCTCTCTTTGAGAGAGAACGGGAAGAGCTTCTATCTAATCGTCGCCTGTGTCATGCCTGATATAACCAGACACGAACAGAGCAACTCAAATTCGTGTAAGTGACGGTACGGGTTTTCACCATCACCTCCAGAGAAGGATATGTCCTGGACCATATCTATGAAGGCAGGGCGAAGTTCATAGCTATCGGTTAAAATAGGATTTGACTAGGGGTGCGGCTCCAATAATTCGCCCTTTGGAGTAGAGAACTCATGAATTTGGGTGGAATTCATGGTTGAAAACAAAAACAAAAGAAAAATAAAATAAAAGATAAATGGGCAACCTTAGATCTTAGACAATAGCTACCGTTCCCCGGCAACGGCGCCAGAAAGCTTGTTGACACCAGCGGTGACAAACAGAAAGTCCGCAAGCGCATGGCTGTCGTAGTAGCTTTCACCCGTGAGTAAACCACGTATCGAATCCATGGGGAACGTAAAGGCTATCTAATCACTAAGAATGTCCGGATCGATCAAGTGTATATAAAGGCTGGGTAGAGAGGATAACTTAGCACTAAGGCTGTGAATATAGCGAAGGGAATTCTCCTATGCTTGCTTTGGGCACCGGGGTATCCTAGACCTCTAGAAAATTGCCGGCCAACAGCTCTACGCCGTACCCGAACGTAGAGGATTACAAAGGACGGACAGGGCTGTCACCACCTGCCGCCTACCTCTTCTAATCTGTGGGGCTACGAGGCAAACGAGGGCAGATATACACCTAAGCACCACGCCTAAGATAATATCAGCTATTCTAACCTTGATCAGAGATTAGAATACTTTGCGAATAAAGCAACGAACCCACAAGCACAATAGAGAACTCAGCATTCTATAACTCAGACTTAAGTACTAGCTAAATCCTGGATACTTACTGAGTAGCTTGCATCCATCGAGGTACAGGTGGAGGGTCACGGACACGCCGGGACTCCTCCAGACTCTCCCTCACTCTCTCCCTATTTCTACTCTGGATATGAGAAGGGCTTCGCCTTGGATCTTCACTTCATCTCGATGATGTTGAGCCCTGCCCCGAGTCCAGGTATTTATAGCATGGAGAGGCGGTTTAGAGTCGGTGTGCGGCGGTTGAGACGGTCCGGAGGTGGGCCCAGGTCGGCCGACCTAGGGGGGTCGGCCGACCGTGGGATTCACCGACTTCGGTGATCCATGGCACGGATGGCTCCCTGGAGGCGGTTGACAGTTGTGGGTAAAGGCGGTGGCGGTTTCGTCGCTCGGACAGATCGGCCGACCTGGCTAGGTCGACCGACCTGGGGTTGTGGCCCCTCGGCCCCACTCTGCCAGGGTCACTCTCCTATGGGCCCCATGGTCGGTTTCCGGTGGGTAATCATGAAGATATGTAAGTTAAATCGGGGATGTGGGCCCATGAATCCATGTGCTTGCCACATAGCCCAATCCCATCTCTTCACTTCCACCGACTTGATCTCAACGTTTCTGATCACTCCCGAGTGTGCTTCTACTGATGGGCTTAGGACGGACCTCACTGGGCCAGGTCCCAGGTCGGCCGATCAGGAGAGGTCGGGCGACCTGGCCCTGGGCCCACTTTAGTCCTTCTTTTGCCACTTTATTCCTGTAAGCACATATGTACCAAAACTCGTGGAATTCAGTAGTAAATAACACTATGTCTATTTGTTTTATCATTCCTTTATATCTTTGTTGGCAATAATAATTTATCATTAAGAACCACCAACACCTGTCACGATGCTCCCTATCGGTGTGGGTAACTTAAGGGCACGTTCACAAGTGAACGTGTCGAACCACTTGGTAGATCCGGTATGAACCCCTAGCCACCATGGCTACAAGAACACCCCAAGCAATCTATCTCGAGAATAGATTGGAGAAGAAGCAAAACCAAGATAGAACGAAATCATAGAAAGAGGCACTTTGATCGCTAAAGATTCGGAAACACATATAACTTCACTATGAATGAAAGTACATCACAAGATCACCACCGGGATCCTACCTTGATCTTGATGATCCTAGCTCCAGAACTCCGACGTGGTCTTCCTCGCAGGGTTCCCACGTCGGCTAGGGTAGAACCCTAGACAACTAGCATGACCCTCAACTCGCCAAAAGGTGTCCCTTTAGCTCCTTTGCTCCTCGGTGTCGAATGATGAATGAATTGTGCGTGGCACAGGGACACAGGGCTATTTATACCCTGAGGAAACCCTAGGTCGAAGGGGGGAGGCGAGGCGGTGCCAGGGGGGCCTAGGCCGGCCGACCTAGAGAGGCCCAGGCCGGCCGGCCTGGCCTCTTTCCTGGCCACCTCGTCTTCTTCTTCCTCCCCAAGTCTTCTAGAAGCTTCAGTAGTTGTTCCACCTTTGCTTGTGGGCCTTTGGACATTGTTTTCTTTGGGATATCTTTGAGATAAGAATGGGAAGTGATAACCTTCCAAATTCTCCAATTGATTTGCCTTGACCCCGAAGTTTCTTGACCTTATCTTGAAGCACTTGCCTTTCAAATATTCTTGGAGGATGGTCACCAAAGATGAGCACGAATGGGGCTTGGAACACCATAGGCCGGTCGGCCTAGGCCATGTGGGGCCGGCCGGCCTAGCCTCTCCTTCGGGCTTCTGGCCTTCATCTTTTATCGTGTTGTCCATGGTCACAAGCCTTGTCCATATGTGCTCCAATTTAGCCCAAAAATCTGTGTAAACAGAAATCCTCCAATAACACATGCATATGCAAAAACGTCTCGGTTATAGTGTATGATCATTAGTTTAGATATCAAATTCATGCCATTATTGAAGATAAACAAGGGTAAAAATAAGGAGCGTCAACACTCAGCCAGCTCTCTTGGGACTCCCGGCATGTCAGATGGCTTCCACACGAAAATGTCGTGGTTGTCCCGTAAGAAGCTGGTGAGCGCGCTTTACTATTTGGTAGGCAGGTCAGCGCCGATCAGCACCATCTTGGAGGGGTCGCCCGTCCCTAGGTCAATTGCCTTGATTGGTACTTCCTGGAAGGGCTTCATGGTTGACACGGCTGGCTTTTTCGTTGGGATGTCCAACTCAGCCTGGCCGAGTTGTTTCACCATAACTGCTATAATTGCTGCCTGGTTCGTTTGCTGCATGCTTGCAGCAATCGTCACTACCTCGATGTCGCAATCATAGGAGGTCTTCAGGTCGCCCTTCAGAGATAGAATCCCTTTAGGGCCTAGCATCTTCAAGACGAGGTAGGTGTAGTTTGGAATCGCAATGAACTTTGCCAGAGCAGGTCTCCCCAGGATCGCGTGGTATGAAGACTCGAAGTCGGCGACCTCGAATGTAATGTACTCGGTCCTGTAGTTTGCCTCAGTACCAAATGTGACTGGAAGTGATACCTGGCCGAGGGGTACGGCAGCGTTGCCTAGGACGATGGCGTAGAAGTGTGAATCAGTAGGCTTGAGCAAGTTTGTGATGTCCAAGCCCCTCTTCTTCAGCGTCTTGGCGAACAGGATGTTGAGTCCGCTTCCGCCATCAATCAGCGTCCTCGTGAGTCGTGCGCCTGCCACTACCGGGTCTAGTATGAGGGAGTACCTTCTCAGGTTCTTGATGTTGGTCCATTGGTTGTCACGAGAGAAGCTGATCGGGACCTCTGACCACTTCAGGAATGTGGTGATGGCTGGCTCGATGCATCCGATCTCGCGCTGGATTAGTTTTTTCTTGTGCTTCGAGTCTGTCTGAGCAATCCCTCTGAAGATGACATTGACCACCTTGTCGGCTTGTTGGTAGCCGGTGTCTTTGTCACCCTTGCCTCTGTTGTTGTCAGGGTCGTCGGGTTTGGGGGGCCTCCAGAGCCGAAAGCTTTCCTGAGCCCGATGCAATCCCTGCTGGAGTGCTTCCTTTGGATGGAAAGGGCATTGCTTGTCGAGTAGTTTCTCGAACCTTTTGCAGGAGGGGCCTTTCTCAGCAACGTTGACTGAATCCTCGGGCTTGCATTTCTTGTCGTTGAAGTCACGTTTGCCACTGTTCTCAACTTTCTTGCCCTTGTTACGGTCATTGTTGTTGTTGCGGTCACCCCCCGACTTGTTTCGGTTGAATCTCTCACGCTGCAAGTCTTTGGCATCGGCCCAACTACCGATGAGCTCACGCATGGCCTCCAAAGTCTTTGGTCTGTTCCTTCCGAAGTTGAGATGCAGCAAGGGATCGGTGAGACCGCTGTGGAAGCAGTCAATGACGTCTTGGTCAGAAAGCCCAACACATGTTGAACGCTTCACCCAGAATCAACTGTTGTAGCTTCGGAGGTACTCGTTTTGGCCTTGTTTGCACTGGGCGAGGTCGAAACGAGTACCCGACTTCTGCCATGACCCCTGGAAGTTGTTGATGAAGACTTTGTAAAGTGCATCCCAAGAGTCGATGGAGCCTGGTTTTAGTCTATCCAACCTAGTCAGTGGAGCCTAGTCGAGGACTACTAGGAGATAGGTGCACATGGTGTCGGTGTCACCCTTGGCCGCCTTGATCACTGAGTAGTAGATGCGGAGCCACTGCTCAGGATCATGCTTCCTATCATATCTTTTGATATGGGCTGGTTCGAACTTTTCTGGCCAGGCAGTGGCGTGGAGGCGATCTGAGAAAACCAGGAACCCTTCGTACTTGCCATGGTTGTGGTAGCCCTGGCCTGGGGGCCCGTAGATCTGGTCGTACTCCTGGCGCCGCCTGTGTTCTTCCTCTTTGCGATTGCAAACTCGTGCGGAGATGACGGTGCGTGCGTCTTTGCTCTGCAGGCGATGTCGCAGATCCCTGTCGTCGTCGCGGTAGTTGCGACGTACATCTTTGTCCCTGTTACTACCGAGTCCGCTGTTGTGACTTTGTTGAGCAACGTGGTGGCTGGGCACAGCGTCATGGTTTCTACCTCCGGCGCCGAGTACTACGCTGCTCGTGTTGTCCTGTTCTCGGCGGTCTCTGCTTGGGTGGTGAGATGGATTGCCGCGGTTTCCACCTTTAGCGGGACGGTTGCTTGCTTGGCGGCTTGCTGTCTTGGATTTGGTGATGGTTCGAGTAGGGCAGATGGTATCATGCTGAATTGCCGCTATCTCGAGCATCGTCTTCATCCTTTTGCCGCCCCTCGTCCTCGGCCGCGCACCCCTCGTCGCCGTCCGCACGCCCCCGACGCTGTACCTGCCGTCGCGCGCCGTCCGTCTCTTCGTCCGCCGGCCGCCCCTTCGTCCCCCTACCGGGCGCCCCCAACGCCATACCCGCCCTCGCCGTCTGCCCCTTCGTCCCCGGCCGTGTGCCCCCAACGCCGTCTGCCCATACTTGCTCCCTTGAGCCGACCATAGTGCCCGCCTGCATGGTTGCTGTGTGTAGTATGTGTTGTGGGTGTGAGTTTTTTATTATTATTGTTGTAGGAATTTGGTTAGAAAATGATATATAGGAAATGTGTTAGGAAATGTGTAGGAAATGTTTCAGAAATGAAATGTGACATTTTATAGGAAATTGTTTAGAAAATGGTACAAGTACTTATAGGAATTAATGTGTTATCTTATAGTCATTTATTTCCTAGAATTTTTGTATTATGAATATAAATGGAACATTGCATTATGCTTATAGGAAATAATACTTATAAGAAATTTTTGTATTATTAATACTTATAAGAAATAATACTTATATGAAATTCCTTTTAAATTGTACTTAAAGGAATTTTTTTGTTGAAATGATATTATAATTATAGAAATTTAATTGGAAATGATACTATACCTATAAGAATATTACTTATAAGAATAATACCTATAGGAATAATATTTATAGGAATATTATTTTTAGAATAATACTTATAGGAATAAAATGATATTATACTTATAGAAATTTAATAGGAAATGATACTATACCTATAAGAATATTACTTATAAGAATAATACTTATAGGAATAATACTTATAGGAATATTACTTTTAAGAATAATACTTATAAGAAATTCATATAAGTTTTATATATTGAAGTGTGTTGGTATTTCTTAGCATCACCACTTTAGAGTAGTGATGGTACTAGAGATACTTCATCGTAAATCTAGACGTTACAGATATTCTGCAAGTGCACAGAAGTATGTTGTAGCATTTCACCCGGGAGTATTCCAGAGTATCGTTATTTGTTTATCTGCAGGGAAAGCGTTTAGTTAAGAGAGAGATGTCATCCCATGTAATTACTTACAACAGCATTAATATACCATAATCTAAACAGGGGTAAAGAATATAGAAATGAATGGGTAGAGAGACACACAGAAGTTCATTGCTCATCATTATGGTAGTCTTAGTTAGTAATAATACATTAGTGAAAATCACCAAGGTTTCATTAGCATCATACAAATGTGACTTAGTTATACTACAATACCCTATACAAGCTCATTCAATGATCATATGCAAGAGGACATATCGAGGTATCCAGTGGTTCCCTCATCAAGGGACCACAGTAGGACGTCTTATCATAAAGGCCTAATACCCACTCCCGTACGTGGAGGATTACAAAGGACGGACAGGGCTGTCACCACCTGCCGCCTACCTCTACTAATCCGTGGGGCAGCGGTACCCTCAACAGTATACCGTATCCCAAACACCATGTTTGCAATACGAGATACAACTCTATCTATCACGTTAATAAATAGAGCAACCAAGAGGCACATTGAGCCAATGACATTGCATACATTCACTTGATTGAGGTGTAAGACATAAGTAGTATATACTAAACAAGTATAGCATAGCTGAGGCACATGACATAAGTATGAAGGTATTTCCATTAAGATCAGAGTACAAGAAGTAAGTAAGAGAATACAAGAGATGAACTCTAGAACTTACCAAGACTCCTTCAGAAGCCCTTCAGCAGATCTAACACTATGACTATCACTACTAAGACTAAGACTAAGCTTGTAGCAAAGAGAGCTCTTCTTCTGGTGTGTGTCGAGTATGATGCCCCCTTGCAGGTATTTATAGCATCACAAGAACGGTTGGAGACGGCCAGAGGCGGTTGAGGACGGTTGGAGGTGGGCCTAGGTCGTCCGACGTCCAAGGATCGGCCGACCCTTGGATCCACCGTCTTCAACTCTCCACGGCGCAGATCTCTTCTCCATGGCGGTTTACAGCTTCAGGTCAAAGGAGGGCCGAGTCGGGCGCACGGGCAGATCGGCCGACCTGTTCCCATAGCCGCCATTAGGGCCCACCTTCCTCAGGGAGGCTTACATGTGGGTCCTAAGGTCGGTTCCAGCTGGGTATCGTCGGTTTGGGTACATTTGTCTCTGGTTGTGGGCCCTTCAATCCATGTGATGGACATGTGGCTCATCCTCCACCCTTGGCTTCCACCGACCATGAATCAACGTTCACGATCCTTACATTGTGTGCTTCTTGACCTTTGTTGAGTTTGGGCTCGATTGGGATCCAGACCAGGTCGCCCGACCTAGCCAGGTCGGCCGACCTGGGACTGTGCCCAATTTCGTCCATCTTTTGCACCGTAGTCCCTGTACTCAAATATATTCCAGATATGCATGGTATACTATTATTTGAATACTAATGTCTAAATTATGCCTTGATCTTTATTGTTTTCTGAGCCTATTGACGGTCGGATTTTATGTTATAAGGACCGTCAACAACTCCCCCAAGCTTAACCCTTGCTCGTCCCGAGCAAAGATTAGAACTTTTAGGCTCAGTGGATCAGGAGTTGCTTCCTCATTACTCCTCAAAAGTACCAGTGGTTCAACAAGATATTCTACCAAAAATTGAATAAGCTGGTAAAATAAACTTCCCTCATTACCTTGGCCTTTTATGGGGCTTGTAGCTTCTCCTGGTCTTGGGCGGTTGATGGCTAGAATGACTTAGACTAAGCACCTTGCCTTCTACCTAGCTAGACAATCAAACCGGAGGTTTTGGAAGTTTTTCAAGAAAAAGCAGAGTTCCTTAGGTGGTACTCTCAAGTCACTCATGGTGTATTTCCTTGCCAAAAACCTCTCTCAACTCTCATGTCACTCTTTGGAGTGGAGCTTATGCTAGGAGAGCTTTATAGCACACTTGTAATACACATATTGTAAAGTCAAAATCAGGATTTAAAGAGAAATAAGTCATACTCTCAAACTAAGATGTGCACGTGTATGAATAGCATGGTAAATGATAGCTCTTTTTCGCAGGTATCTCTTTCCTTTAAAGAATTGCTTTTAGAGACATGGCTTTATTTTTGAACCAAGAGCTTCATTTGCTCTCTTTTTTTTTACATACTTGGACCTTCATGTGTCCAAATTTTTTTTTCATCAGCCCATGTCTCTTTTTGCAATAAGATGAGGGAAACAACACCTTACATTATGTAGAGCTTTTATTTGGTGGAATGATATGTGTCATGTGTACTTCCAGTGTAGAAGTATAACATGTATATGGTGGCATGTACGTGATCTTGGCTTTAAAAGCATGAAGTAAATCTCTAAAAATCACAAAAACCTGGACAAAACTCAATGCAAAAACAAGCAGCTTAAGTAGGGGTTAAAACAGTATAAGCTTTGGTAGGGAATTTAATCACCACAAGGAACTCTCTTCATTTTATTTTCAAAAGAGAAAACTCCGGTTATCAAGTCCAACTTAGTAAGATCTTAAGGAAACTCGAGCCTTATCATATCTTAGCTAACAACAACCTAGACTAGAGCTCGCATATGCTACCCACAGATAGACAAGATAACAGAAAAGACTATGTTCATCCAACAAACTCAAAACTTAGGAGAATAACAGGTTGAAACATAGGGACAAGAGAGGAATAAGAGCAACTATTCATCATATCCGAAATAAAGATTGAAGCATGGACTTTAAACATTAAGGATTATTGTAGATGGCTCTCATTTACTAACTTTATTTGAAAAGAAAAACTTTATTTGATAGTTCTTACCTGAACTTACCTGAGCTGAGGGTCCTCCCCCAAGCTAGTTTATTGACACCGATGAACCTGTCGGCGCAGGACTCGTATTTTATGTCGTCGAGCGAAGACGTCTCCGACATGTGATTTAACTTGATGAAGCAGCATCTGACCCTGGAGATGAGGATACAGATGATTTAACTCGCCATACCTGTTTTACCTTATTATGGCGGTCGACAGCTTGCTTCGGTGTTTTCTTCGTCTGTGCTTTTGCACCTCGTGTGGACTTCTTGTTGTGCTTTGCGTAATACCGGATGGGGAAATCCTTTTCCCAGAACTTCTCCATAAACTTGATCAGGCTGTCTTTTTCTGGAGGTGTTACCTCCACTTCCTTGACATTCTGACTGTTTCTCCCATACTTGATCTTGATCATGGAGCATTGCTCCACTTTTGGCCTGAACTCAAATCTCTCTTTCCTTCCATTAATGTTGAGCTGGATTTCTCCAGCACCCACATTAATGTGAGCGTCTGCTGTGCTCAGGAAAGGTCGCCCAAGGATGAGCGACGAATCGTTGCTCACGTCCATGTCCAGAACCACGAAGTCAACAGGAACGAAGCAATCCTGGATGCGCACCGGAATGTCTTCGGCTATCCCCTCCGGGTAGCGAACCGTGGAATCGGCCAACTGCAGTCTCATGGGAGTAGGGGACAAGGTAGTATAATTAAGGCGGTCAAATACTACCTTTGGCATGACGCTAACACTTGCCCCCAGATCACAGAGTGCATGCTCAAAATGCTGTGTCCCAATTGTACACGTGATGGTGGGACATCCTGGGTCCTTCTTCTTCTCCGGAACCTTGTTTAGGATGGCCTCACTGCACTCCTCAGTCAGCTTCACGACCTTGGTACTTGGGAGTGGACGTTTGTTGTTGAGAATGTCCCTCAAGTACTTAGCATAGGTCGGTACCTGCATAGCATCCAGCAATGGTACGTGTATATTTAAATTTTGAATGACTTCTACAAACCTGGCGAACTGCTCATCCGCGGATGGTTTCTTCTGACGTTGCGGGAATGGCAGCACGTTGCTGTTGTAGAACTCATGTGGTGCACTTTGTCCAGCTGGTGCCAGCTTGGCTTCAGGCTCTTTCTCCACTTCTGGGGTTTCCTTCCTTGGTGTTGCTGCCTTCCCTGCATGGTTAACTGGGACTGGATCCCGAGTAGCCTTACCGCTTCTCGTAGAAACAACTTTCACATTTTCAAAAGACGATTCCGGTTGCCCAGGAATTCGCCCCTTGTCACCAGAAGGGACAGCAGCCGCTAGCTGAGCTAACTGAGTTTCTAACATTTTGTTAAAGCTTAGCTGGCTCTGGAAGGTCGAGGACAAACTTTCTATCTTAGAATTTATGCCCTCTAGAGCCTTATCATTAGCAGCAAGCCTTTTAGAGATAGATTCATTAATCCTGGATTGACCAAGGACAAGATCTTTGAGGGAAGGTTGGTTAGAGAAAGAATTATTATTGTTACCTCCCTGGTAGAATGGGCGTTGCTGATTCCAGTTCCCTTGAGGCCGGTACCCGTTGTTGCCATTTACGAACTGTACCTCCTCTTGCGTCTCGAGGCAGTTGTTCCCCTGAGTGGCCAGTTTCTCCACAGACTTCACACATCATGTGTGAGTCCAGTGGCCCTTCATTGTCGACACCTCCATCCTTTGTGCGGTCCTCAAGGCGCTTCATGATGAGATCCATCTTGGCAGCCAGCATGTCCACCTCCTTCACGGTGTGCATACCGCGTTTACGTCCCTGAAGACGGTCGTCATTCCAAGATTGGTTTGACACCATCTTCTCAATGAGAAGCTTGGCGGCGGCCACGGTCAAGGAAAGGAATGCCCCTCCAGCAGCAGCATCCATGTGTTCACGGGCTGTCTGGGTCAACCCATGATAGAAGTTCTGAAGCAGGAGCCATTCTTGCATGCCATGGTGGGGGCATGCCAGAATGTAATCCTGGATGCGATCCCACGCTTCCGGAACCGTCTCCCCGGACTCTTGCTGGAAGCTGGAAATTCTTCCCCGAAGGGCATTGGTTTTCCCAATAGGGAAGAATTTTGCCAAGAAGGCGTTGGAGCACTTGGTCCATGTATTCACCGCTTCACGATTGGAATAGAACCATTGTTTGGCTCTACCCAGCAGTGAGAACGGGAATAGACGGAGCCTGATGGCCTCTTGATCCACCCCTCGGATGGTGATGGTACTGCACACCTCCAGGAAGTGCTGCAGGTGAGCACTAGCGTCTTCATTGGCTTTCCCACAGAAGGGGCTAGCCTGCACCATGTTGATCAGCGGGGCCTTCAGCTCAAAAGCATGATCCCCCACCTCCACTGCTGGTCCCATAGGGATCTGAGCAGCGGACGGGGCGGAGTAGTCACGGATGGTTCTGTCGGCCATGGCTTCTTCTGGTTGGGGTGCTACGGGAACGGGTTGTTCTCCTTGGTTGGAGGATTCTCCGATGACTGGGTCGGTTTCCGACAAGAACACCTGAGGGATTACGACACGAGTGCGTACCCTCCTTCCTATGGTATTTGGGTTCTCGACGTAATTGGATGGTAGTTGGAAACCAGTCATGCACTACCCTGTTTCACATCACAGAGAAACAGAGAAAAAGGGTAAACCTGCTAGATTACTGGCAATTAATCTGTTGTATTAAATACATGGATGATCAGATCTCTTTAACCAATGCTTTCCCCGGCAACGGCGCCAGAAATGCTTGTTGGTATTTCTTAGCATCACCACTTTAGAGTAGTGATGGTACTAGAGATACTTCATCGTAAATCTAGACGTTACAGATATTCTGCAAGTGCACAGAAGTACGTTGTAGCATTTCACCCGGGAGTATTCCAGAGTATCGTTATTTGTTTATCCGCAGGGAAAGCGTTTAGTTAAGAGAGAGATGTCATCCCATGTAATTACTTACAACAGCATTAATATACCATAATCTAAACAGGGGTAAAGAATATAGAAATGAATGGGTAGAGAGACACACAGAAGTTCATTGCTCATCATTATGGTAGTCTTAGTTAGTAATAATACATTAGTGAAAATCACCAAGGTTTCATTAGCATCATACAAATGTGACTTAGTTATACTACAATACCCTATACAAGCTCATTCAATGATCATATGCAAGAGGACATATCGAGGTATCCAGTGGTTCCCTCATCAAGGGACGACAGTAGGACGTCTTATCATAAAGGCCTAATACCCACTCCCGTACGTGGAGGATTACAAAGGACGGACAGGGCTGTCACCACCTGCCGCCTACCTCTACTAATCCATGGGGCAGCGGTACCCTCAACAGTATACCGTATCCCAAACACCATGTTTGCAATACGAGACACAACTCTATCTATCACGTTAATAAATAGAGCAACCAAGAGGCACATTGAGCCAATGACATTGCATACATTCACTTGATTGAGGTGTAAGACATAAGTAGTATATACTAAACAAGTATAGCATAGCTGAGGCACATGACATAAGTATGAAGGTATTTCCATTAAGATCAGAGTACAAGAAGTAAGTAAGAGAATACAAGAGATAAACTCTAGAACTTACCAAGACTCCTTCAGAAGCCCTTCAGCAGATCTAACACTATGACTATCACTACTAAGACTAAGACTAAGCTTGTAGCAAAGAGAGCTCTTCTTCTGGTGTGTGTCGAGTACGGTGCCCCCTTGTAGGTATTTATAGCATCACAAGGACGGTTGGAGACGGCCAGAGGCGGTTGAGGACGGTTGGAGGTGGGCCTAGGACGGCCGACGTCCAAGGATCGGCCGACCCTTGGATCCACCGTCTTCAACTCTCCACGGCGCAGATCTCTTCTCCATGGCGGTTTACAGCTTCAGGTCAAAGGAGTGCCGAGTCGGGCGCACGGGCAGATCGGCCGACCTAGCCAGGTCGGCCGACTTCCCATAACCGCCATTAGGGCCCACCTTCCTCTGGAAGGCTTACATGTGGGTCCTAAGGTCGGTTCTAGCTGGGTATCGTCGGTTTGGGTACATTTGTCCCTGGTTGTGGGCCCTTCAATCCATGTGATGGACATGTGGCTCATCCTCCACCCATGGCTTCCACCGGCCATGAATCAACGTTCACGATCCTTACATTGTGTGCTTCTTGACCTGTGTTGAGTTTGGGCTCGATTGGGATCCAGACCAGGTCGCCCGACCTAGCCAGGTCGGCTGACCTGGGACTGTGCCCAATTTCGTCCATCTTTTGCACCGTAGTCCCTGTACTCAAATATATTCCAGATATGCATGGTATACTATTATTTGAATACTAATGTCTAAATTATGCCTTGATCTTCATTGTTTTCTGAGCCTATTGACGGTCGGATTTTATGTTATAAGGACCGTCAACAAAGTGTTATTTCATGTATACTTGTTAAGGGTTATTTCATGTATACTTTTTAAGTGTTATTTCATGTATGCATGTTAAGGGTTATTTCATGTATACTTTTTAAGTGTTATTTTATGTATACTTTTAAGGGTTATTTCATTTATAATATTGAAGTGTTATTGTAGGAAATTGTACTTGGCTATAGAAAATCCTAGAAATTTTGGGAATTTGTAGGAAATTGTATTAGTATTACTATAGAAATTCATATAAATTTTATATGATGAAGTGTTATTTCATGTATACTTGTTAAGGGTTATTTCATGTATAATTTTTAAGGAATTTATAGAAAATGGTAGAAATTCATAGAAATTGTCTAAGGAATTTCATGTATACTTTCTAAGGAATTTCATGTATACTTTCCAAGGCTTTTTAATTCATGTATACTTTCTAAGGAATTTATAGAAATTGGTAGAAATTCATAGAAATTGTCTTATAATTCCAAGAAATTCATAGAAATTAGTGTAGTTTCAGACACTTTTAGGTGCCAAGATGATGACGAAAGACGAAATGTACGAAATCATTATGATGGATGCTATTGCACAAGGCAGTGCACGTGCCACTAATATCCTTGTCGTCGAGGAGGAGCAGGATGGTAGCCAATGGAAGAACCTGCTGAAAATGTTGGGTCGGAGGAGGTATATATGTATATATATTGTCAATATCAATGATATATATATAAGCATGCGATCTTGATACATTTCTTTCTCCTACATGTAGCCCTCAAGCTCATGTCCTTCTGGGTCCTCATCATTGAAGAGGACGAAACGTGGGCCGACCAAAAGTTAGAGGGCAGACTTATAATCACAGATGTGGCAGAAGATGGTCAGCCAGTTGCGCCAGAGAAAGCTGCTATAAAGATGGCAAATTAGTGTGGTGTTCTAGTGAGAGACCACGTGCCCATCAGCTTGCAGAGGTGGAAATTCAGCAATGAAACAACTTACGTGCCGGAATCAGAGAAAGAAATGCTATGGGCAAGTCTGAAAGAGCGTTTCACAGTGCCTGAAGGTTCATAGGAGAGAGTAAAAAATTGGGCTCTAAAGACGATGGCTACTTCATTTCAAACATGGAAGAAGAAGTTGTACAAGAAATATGTCGAGAAGAACTTGACACCCAACTTCGATGATTACCCACAGCTCAAGGATCATTGGGATTCATTCGTGCAGTACAGGCGGTCGGAGTTAGGTGAAAAGAACACACGACAAGCAAGGATCAATGCCGCGAAGAAACGGTACTTCCACTCACTTGAACCAACTGGCTACAAGAATAAAATTCCAATCTGGGACAAGATAGAAGAAGATTTACTTGCCAGGGGAATCACGCCAGCGACAATCAATTGGTCCGAGCGAAAAGACCTTGGAATGATGGCTGCTTAGTCAAATGAAAGATTATATTGATACAAATGCTTCTGTTTTTGTTATTTGTTTTTCAATAAATGACTCACGCCTTGTGTTATGTGAAGAAGAAGTATGTGTCTTGTTTGCCATGTATATATAAATGTTTTCTGAGATAATTCCTTATTTGACATCACTAAAATGACTAGTTCCTTTTTTGGCCCTCAAAAATTTCCCGTGCCTCATTCAACCATGATTGTAATTCTTGTTTCCAATTTGACACTACGTTAGATTTTCCATCTGATGATAGTTAAGTGACCTCTGGAGAGACAATTTTACCCCTGTGAATGGATGTGGGCCCAACGCCTCTGCCTGCGCCTAGTTCATCCTGCTTCACCTGCAACAGCACATTGTCAGCCAAACACCTCCTCATCGGGGATGCCTCACCGGCGTCAGCCGCGAGGAGACGGATGTGGAGCCACGCCGTGGTGGGCCTCCGCCGTCAGAAGCCGGGTGTCCAATAAGGAATTATCCCATGTTTTCCACTATGTTGAATGTGCATAGTTAACTGATGTGTTCATCTAAGTGTATATATGGACCTTTGTTAACATCTACATTTGTCTTGTTTGTCATTGCATCAGCCGTGAGGAGACGGATGCGGAGCCGCGCCGCGGTGGGACTCCGCCGTCGGAAGCTGGGTGTCAAATAAGGAATTATCTCTTGTTTTCCACTATGTTGAATGTGCATAGTTAACTGATGTGTTCATCTAAGTGTATATATGGACCTTTGTTAACATCTACATGTGTATTGTTTGTCATTTTGTATGTATACATGATTACTTCAGTGCTAATTTATTTGTTACATAAGTTTATATCCACTATTCATTTAGGTTGTCATTTGTTATACAGTCAGCAGATATATAAGATAACATTCGGTCACAATATAAGTTGACACTAACTTTGTTTGTAGGTTGTCATTCAGTAGGTACCCTAGTTGTCATTTGGTTTTTCTTTTTACTAATGCATAGTTATGCATTTCTCATGGCATAGTAGGTTATCCGCTCCTTTTCTTCTGGTTCCAGTGATTAGGGGCGACCACGTAATCCCCTGCCATACTCGGTTGTACTAATTAGGGCCAACCATGTAGCTCCTGCTATACATGGTTGCACTGATTATGGGCAACCTCGTCGCCTCTTGCCTCACTCAGTTGCACTGTTTAGGGTCCATCTCGTAACCCCTGCCACAGAAGGTTGTACCGATTAGAGTTTGGGGTTGTCGGGGGCGACTCTATCCCATTGGGTTTAGTAACAATGAAATGCCCCCTACCACACTCGGTTGCACTAATTAGGGGCCACCTCATTCCCTCTGACACACACGGTTGCACTGATTAGGGTGATCTCATACCTATGGGATATGGGTACCATTGGGCCCACTACTGACAGGGTAGATAGTCGGCCTGGGCCCACATCTGACAGTGATGTGGGCTGACCCAGGGCCGGCCCATGAGGATCTCCGAACTTGAAGGACAAGACTGATGAAGACTTAGCCCGTAAGGCATGCGGCGAGATACTTGGATCTCGCCCGAGGATCATGGAGATCACGCTGTAACCTGATCAGATTAGTTTCCCACTTGTAGCTAGATATGATTAGGGATAACTGACTTGTAAATCCTAGGTCATCGGCCTATATAAGGCGGCCTAGGTCAACCCCAGAGGGCATCTCATTCTTTCTCCATCTCGTAACCACAAACTCGTCGTTGTTCCTCGGAACCTCGCCGAGCAGATCAATCCAACACCACCGAGCACTACCGTGTTGAAGTGTGGCATGACCTCCCCCATGCTTAGGAATTGTGCTTAGCATGGAGGAAGAATAATGAACATCTTGTGGTGGATCTTGATCCTTTCACTCCATGTGGCCTTTTCCTTTTTGCCCCACAAGTCCTCCCCCATGCTTAGCATGTTGCTAAGTATAAAGAAGGAATGTGAATCATCTTGTAATCCTTGAAGTTCCATCGCCACGTATTTGGAGGTTATCTTTATGCTTCTTCACCTTTCTTGCCTTAATTTTTCATCAACTTCTTCTCGTTTTCATTAAGCCATGATCCCATTCATACATCATCACCTCCTTCCTTGTTGTCCTGTCCTTGCTGCCTCATTTTCCACAAAATGTTCTCTATGCTCAGATCAGAGCATGTACTGTACTATTGCTCCATTGCAAAGTACACAAAATTCTCTTTCCAACGAGTCATCATTTGCCCAAAGTGGCTTCCCAACAAGAAAGTTACACCCATTTTACTCCAGCGCTGCAATCTGTCCCGACTGATTTTAGAACGCGCAGCGCCCATTGTTTTTGCCATATCTCCTTGTACGGGTCTTCAAATTCATTGATATTGGATGCATTGGAATGAAAATTTGATGAAGCCTCTGAATATCAACTTTTCCTTCCTTGTACAGCTATGAACACTTGCAGAATTTTGATGAAAACAGCAGCGTCTTTCAAACTTTGGATATGTTAACGAGTTTATTTGCAATTCTTTGGTCATCAATTCATGGGATCCCTTTGTTATGCCTGCAAAACAATTTTGAAACACGTAAACTACCCTGGGGTGATGGTTGGGAGTATAAGCAAATGCCAACAAACCAATGACATCACTGAGACCTTAACTTGTGGCAAAGCCAACCTAGTAAAAGAAAAATAGAAACCTAACGACTATACGTGTGTGCGGGTTCGAATGCGAATGAAAGGAAGGATTACAAACAAAGACAATGTTTTCAGCAAGTTCTAAACACCATGTTTACAACTTGGTTGCCTAATTCTCCATAGCCATAAAGATTTAACCAAGATCAAAATACCATGCTCATCTCAAGGTCAAAAATTCTTCAAAGCATAAGAAAAGTAAAGCGCATTGCAAAACTTACAAACCAACCAATGCAATATGAATGCTAACAAGGCTCATAAAGCAAGATGATGAAGGTCTGCAATCATGTTCAAACATCACATTTACACAAGATTGCTAATGAAGGTGCTTGATATCTAAGCATCAACAAGGATGAAAATGATTTAATCATCAAGTTTTTAGAAGGAAGCCAAGCTAACTCATGAATGATGGAACGAAGGCAAATGCACATGCAAGAGGGTAACAACATGAAAATGCAAAGCAACATGAGATGAAACAAAATGATATGACAAGATGTGGAGGTGGTCTAGAACAATGGAAAAGAAAGCTTAAGTTAACTAGCCACAAGCTTAGAACCAAAGGGTTTTGCCATACTTCATATTTCTCTCTAAGAAGGCACAAAGAAAAAGACTCTAAACACTAACAGGCACACAAAAAGGGTCTACAAGTTTTCCAAACTCAAATAACAAAGTGCTCCCTCTATATCTTTTAGAATAAACAATAAGGTGTTGTGGCATTTATTAGAGCAATGGTACAATGTTACTTGATGTTTTCGATTGAAAAGCACAATATAGACCGTCATTTTACTATATATAAAAGATCAGGTTGCCTCCCGTAAAGCACTTCATTTAAAGTCATAGAGCCAGACTTCTTACCTCGATTATGTTCATGCGAAGCCATGGTCTTTTGTGCGACAATCCAAAACATCCATGCAGCTTGATGTCACCTTTTGTAATCTATCATGATTTATTTCTAACATCTTCATGTATTGAATGTACTAGCTTATGTCTTCGCATGCTAATGTTCTGGAGGTCTTCATTTTGTTCTAAGCTTCTGAATTTGATCATGTATGCTTGATGAAAGCTTTGCCCAAGCTCCTCTTTATTGTTGTCATCCTTCGTCTTGTTATCATCATGATGCTGCTGCCTCTTCTTCGTGAATTTACCCCTGCGTCCAAAACCGAAGTATAGATCTATTGAAAAGTTTATAAAATTACCTTTCCAACACATGGTCGATTATCCTAAATGGAGTTCAAATGAGGGAGTTATGCCATTTTTTATTTTAGCGCTGTGTGCTGTTCAGAAAATTTTAGAACACACGACCATCGATATTTTGGCCATAACCGCTTGTAGGAATCTCCGATTGACTTGATTTTTGATTCATTGGAACTGGAACTTCATGGGGCTCCTTAATATCTAAAAATATTCTGTTGTTTTCTTCAGAGGTCTTGCAGAATTTTGATGCCATTACTACCTTCTTGTGAATTAATACGGAGATGTTGATGATCTTGATCTTGTGGTCTTTGGATCATCGTGTTGTGCATCTCTAGACCTCAAGGTCATCACCATTGATTTACTAGTGGGTAGCATGGCTCCAATGATGTGTCTTCTCCATAGTTTCTGCTTTACCCAGGGTGTTGGGATCATAGGGGGCTCTCGCGCTTTATGTCGATGATCTGAGCGGTTCACTTCCTTGGTAGCATCACTCAATTAGAAACTTCTTGAGCATCCTACCGGAGAAGATTGGTGGTGTCATGGTGCTTCTAATCTTGTTGCTTCCAGTCTTGATCAACTTCAAATCATCATTTTTTGTGCTCAAGGCCCTTCAATCATCCCTTGACATCATCATCACCATCTCTGTTGTTTGCTGCTGCCTCTTCTTCATTGAATTCCTCTTCGTCCAATGCAAAACATGTACCAAACATCTACTCCATTGTGACATGCATAAAATTCCTTTTCACTCCGGCACCGATCTCCAAAATAGACTCTGGATGAAAGACTTACACTGGTTTTACTCCGGCACCGATCTCCAAAATTTATGATTCTTGATGCGTTGGAAAGAAGACTTGATGGAGCTTCATAATTTTTAATTTTTCTCCATGGTACCTCTCTGATCATGGGCGACAAAACTGGTCACAACAGCAGCTTTCCAGAGATGTTGATGATCAGATCTCACGACTTCTTCGGGACATGATTCATCACCAATAGCTTGGACAAACAAATCTCCAAGAGATATTAGTCTTTAAAAATCAATTGACACGGTGACGTACCTTGTTCATCTTCATTTGTTTTGGGTGTGGGCTCGATAGCAGATGATGGGCCACTAACAAAAGTTAGCACCTACCACTAAAGAGCGGATCTTCACGTAGCCATCAACTTGTTTGAGCGAGATTGGACATGCCAAAGTCCGGATGTTGAGAACTTCTCGATCGCTTTGTGTCTAGGGTTTTACCTGCATTCATGGACACAAACAAGAAACACAGGATATATGCAATAATAAATTAGGGTTAGTCCAAAATGTTAGATAGATCGTCCTAAGGTTCAAGTTGCCGATCCTCGGCAATGGCGCCAGAAAAGCTTGTTGACGGTCCTTAGACGTACCAATTGTGAACCGCAAGTGCACGGACATTGTAGCTCTTCCCTTAGTGTATTCCCCCAAGGTTTATCAATCCGTGGATCGACAGTGAACTACCTAGGGTTTTCTATCTAGCTAAACAGATCTAATCCTAACATTAAGCATAGATTGCATATGAGGGTGAACATGAATTTCATATGAATATTATGAATGAATCTCATCCACCCAACACGATGTAACACGGCCAAAGGTAGCACAAGCCTACCGTCTTCTAGTTGCAACTCCGGCCAAAACGGTAACCAATCCATCTCATACCTTGATAAAGAGTCATATCTAAGAACTTTTCCATAGGTGCCCTTGCGAGGTGCGCATCAACACCTAGGATTTCCCAGCTTTACCTCAAACATCCACCAAGCACTCTTTACTCGCAGCTCCTCCTCTTGCTGGCCACGCAACAACTCCCATGGTACTCGTCGTCGATCTTACTCAACATTACACAATCATTCGACCTTTTCCCTCCCACATGCTGTCACCACAAAAGGGTAATCATGCTGACTTCCTATGCACTACTAAGATGTATCCGCAGGACATAGACTAATCACCATGATTAGATCTACTCCTACTAAGATCATATGCTAGCAAGACATACGAGAGAAAGAATGCATCTGAGAAGATCAAAGTAAACAAGACAAAATTAGATTAATATCACCATCGAATGTACATATACCTTGATGAGTTCAAGGCATGGCTCCGGAACTCCGCCATGGTTTCACCACGCAGGGCCAACCATGGCGGCTAGGGCATGGCCTAAGCCATCTCCTAGGCTACCTCAAGGACTTGCGGCGGCCATTGGCTTCCTTCGGTGTGTATCCCTCTTCGCATCGACTTCTGGTGATTGGATTTCAATCTCCCCCCGCTTGAGGGCACCTAGGGGGTTGTATTTATACCGTAGGGGAGCATTGGGGCGTGCTCCACCTTCCCTCCCATGAGATTCTTGCTTGAGTTAAGCAAACTTGGTTCGCATAAGATTTGACTCGCCCAAATTTTTCTAATTCGCAGCCCTGCCTTCCCGACGTCATATCTCCCAAAACCAGACTCCAAATAGGGCAAATTTAGAATCTAAATTGGTATTCATCAGTTTCCTTGAAAATGAAGTTAAGATCCCAAAAACAGCGTCGGAAGATAATCTGTCTGATTTCGGACTTCTCTGTGCAGCATGCATTTCAGGTGCCATATCTCCTAGCTCCATATTCCAAATTATGCTTCCCATGTATCCAAATCGAAGATCTCGGCGATGGCTACAACTTTGGTATTCAACGTTTTATCATTAGAGGCCATTTAGATCTCTGAATCTGCACCGAAAGATCATGTTGTCCTGGGCAGCGCAAATATCTGTGAGGTTGACTTGATCTCATGGATAACTTTCTAAATCTCCAATTCCATCATGCCTAAGTCCCTCATACCCAAGGTTCATTGAATGTGGACATCTAGAACCATGAGTTGGGCTATGAAAGCCCACATGGTCCATTGGTTGGGCTCCCTCCGCTTGGCTTGATTTCTTTGGGCTCATAGTTAGTTTTGGGCTTTGAATATAAATGCCCCAAATTGGGCCGTTTTCCTGCAAAAACACAACATGCTCCAAAACACAACACATATACGAAAATGGGGTTATTTCAAGTGCCAAGTGGTGTGTTAGTATATGAATTGGTCCAAAAACACCACCTAAATAGCACTAAAAGTGTACCACTAATGACCGCCAGCAGGAGGTTGGGAGGGGACGGGTGATGAGCAGGGCCGATCTTTAGAGAGGTAGGGGGTAAACTCGATTGGTGGAGAACTCGATGTTGGTGATCCGGCTTCAAATCATACACAATTCGAACCGTTACACCACTGCTCCGTTGGTTATTGTTGACAGCTGTTAAGTGCCATTTTAAGGCCGTCAACTCCTGCATAAACATATGAAATGCAAACATCAACACTAGAGGTAGGAGTTATTACTAATAAGTTTCACAAGTGTTGGTGAATATTTGTGTGCAGGTCACTTATCTATGGAAATTAAGTAGGAATGCACTAAAGTGGCTAAACTAGCACAACTCTAGCCAACCAGAGGCTCCCACATAAGCTTCCCACAGATCCATGGCCCCACAAGAGCAAAGAAACACACTTCTGAACAATCGCGTGCAAGCACACAGATTGAAGGGCCCACATCAGGGGGTAAAATACCAAGAAACACCCGAGGCACCCCTATACCCAAGTGAGGACCCACCTGTCAGCCTCCTGTGCAAAGGCGGTTGAGAGTGGGGCCCACAGGGTGTTGGCCGAACTGCCCTTGGCTCCCTTCGTCTCCAGCTTCCACGTGTCCAGTCTGAAGGCGGTTATGGAATATTCACTAGAATCTACCTTCGAGTTACCGACCTCCACAGACTATAAATACTAGAGGAGGGGGTCCAAATGAGGCACACACTTCCCATTCACCTCATTCATCCCTCAAGCTTCATTCTACTCACCTCCAAGCCTCTCCACTTCTCCAAGGGGAGAGTCTTATGTTGTAGTTCAGATTAGAGTAGGGGTAAAGAGTAGAGAGAGGGAGAAAATGAGTGTGGGGGTGAGTGTTGATGTTCATCGTCAAAACTCAAACCCGTTCATGTATTCCTATGGATGCTTCTTCGTTCTTATCAAGTAAGTACTTAGTAAGTGTTGACGTCCAAAAAGTCAGGTGTTGACTCTTGGAAATTAACACTGTGGCCTGGAAGATTTGCTTGAACTTCAGTGCAGGTCCAAAAATCTTGAGGTTCGTGGCTTGTCAGTCAATTTGACCTGAAATTGACAAGGTAGAATTTAATCAGGAAGTAACAAGGAACTCATCGGCCAAAGCCCCGATTCGTTCCAGTAATCGGATCAGCATGAAGAGAAGTCTGATACAAGCATGAACCATCGGCCTTGAGTCCGATTCGTGATGATATAAAATATACTAAAACGAACCATCGACTATGAAAGCCGAATCGGAGATAAACCTAACTTAAACTCATTCTTTAATATACATCTTTCCATGTGATTTATGTATCTCGGATCAAAGGATATGCAAGAAGCATAAGGACAAGCTAGTTCCAAGTGCCGTTTGGAGTTGAGAGGCACTTGGAGTAGTTTAGGTCTTTATTTTCCTTTGGCCATACTATAAAAGGGGGCAAGAGTTGTAGCTTGACCTAAATAAGACTAGAGTATAGAGGTGATGCACACTTGTGAAATTCTAGCACTAGGTAGCTTAGATGAAGCCATGGAAGCTAAGGAAGAAGATATAAAATCAAAAGAATTTGAATTGGATGAGTTTGATAACCTGGGAGTGCATTTCTGCAACCCACAGACTGTTACGGTCGTGACCAAGATGGTCACCGCAACAGTCGGTCGTGGTAGGGCCATCAGGGCCATACAGGGCAGAAGTCACCGACTGTTGCGGTGGTGGTACTCAGGTGCCACCGCAACAGTTGGTCAGTAACGGGTCATTTGGGCCCAGGGTCAGAAGACCACCGATTGTTGCGGTGGTGGTACTTGTGTACCACCGCAACAGTAGGTCCACCAGGGCCAGAGACCAGTTCGTCTCTGGATTGAGGGACTGTTGTGGTGAAAATGGGTTTTTTCACCACCGCAACAGTCAGTCATGTTGTCAGTGACCGTTGGGATTTGTACTGGAAAGCATCACCGACTGTTGCGGTGGTACGGCTAGTTGCTTTGCTTGGGGTATAAATACTTCATGTATTGGCTCATTTCAGCTCTCTTGCGACCTGAGGAAGTTCATAGTTATATTTAGGAGCTAAGAGCAAGCAAAGCACTAGAAGTGATTGAGAAGTTCTTGATTGTGAAGATTAGGAACATCATTAGTGCTTAGGGAGTAGCAAGTGTGCATCCACCTTTGTCTCTTGTCTTGTGCAGGTCAAGTGAAGCCTTTGCTTGTTACTCTTGGTGATCGGCATCACCTAGACGGCTTGGTGGTGGTGTTCTTGGTGATCTCTCAAGGAGGCGACTTGTGAGAGGCCCTAGGAGGTGTACACAGTGTTTGGAGTCCACCGTTCCGGAGGGGACAATCGACATCCACTAGAGAGCACTTGATCCTCGTGTTGGATCAAGGGGGAGCAACACCCTCGTGTTGGGTGCTCCAGCGAGGACTAGGGGAGAGTGCCGACTCTTCGATACCTCGGGAAAAAATTCGGCTTCCTAACTCTCTCTTTACATTTGGCAATTTACTTTCCGCATTTACATTCCCGCCTTTACATTCCTAGAATTGCCATGCTAGACTAGGATTGGAACTAGGTTGCAAAACTCTTTTTCCGATTAGGTAGTCACACTAGCTAGAAATAGGCACATGGGGTGAATTGGCTTGATTAGGTGTTTAATTCCACAAAAATTTGTTAGAAGCCTAATTCACCCCCCCTCTTAGGCATCTTGATCCTTTCAGGTGCCATGGCACGACATTGATCTCCATAATGGGGTTGAAATGGGCCTCTACGACAGTTCCCCTTATATAACATGGAAGGATTATGGAAGGTGAACTATTCCAAATGTCTTCGGAAAGGTACCTCACACCATCTGACCATTCCTCCTTTATGGCTTTCATGAGAAATGCTTCGTTGGGAGGATCGGGAGGATGAGAAAGAGGGAGTGTCGAAGCCTTCTTGTTCCAAGAGTAGTCCGAGGTGTTTTCATGGTTTTCATATAGATCATCCTCGAATTTAAAATTGAATCCTAAAGGTTGAATATCTTCTTCCTTCAAGGATTTTGGTTCGGGAATGAGCTCTAAGGCTAGATCTTGCGAGGTGAGTCGGTTTGGCTCGAATACGGCCACTCTAGGATCATCTTACTCGAATCTTGTCTTAGAAATGTGCTGGGGTTCATGCAGTATTTTGGTGGAGGGAGTGTTTTCCAGAATCTTTTCTAGAAGAGCTCTCCCTTCATCCAAGGTTATGTGCATGAACGAACCTCCAGCGGCACCATCTAGGATAAAAGCAGCTTCACGGTTTACACCCGATCGAAAATGTTGCATGAGCATGAAGTCAGGTATGCCTAAGGCTGGGCCAAACTTATTTAGTGAAACAAATCTTTCTCAAGCTGCACTTAGAGTTTCCTTCTCACCCTGCCGGAAGCAAACGATCTCTCTCCGAAGGGCACATATATGGTGAATGGGAAAGAAGTAAAGACAAAACTTGTCCCGTAGTTTTCCCCAATTTTCGTTTACTTCCCTGATGGTCTGGTAGTACCATCTCCTTGCCTTCTCATTGAGAGAGAATGGAAATAACTTCCATTTGATGGTCTCTTGTGCCATGCTTGAGATCAACAAACATGAGCACAAAAACACGAATTCTCGCAGGTGATCGTAAGGGTTTTCGTTGTTGGCCCCTGAGAAGGATTTATTCTGAACCATGGCTATAAAGCCGGGGCGGAGTTCAAAGCTAGATGTGGTGATTGGTTGATCAGAGGGTGGTCGCCCAAAGAACTCACGCCTTGGAGTAGAGAATTCTATAATAGAATATTGCTCCATGGTAGAGGAGGTAAGTGGTAAGAGAAAACTAAAAGAAAATAAAAAGATACGAGGACGAACAAGGTTCGAAGATAATATAGCAACCATTCCCCGGCAACGATGCCAGAAAGCTTGTTGGTATTTCTTACGGTCGCAGATAAATCCGCAAGCGCACGGATACCGTTGTAGCTTTCACCCGGAAGTATTCAGGGTATCGAATCCATAGGGAACGTGTGTACTAATCTTCTAACTAGATCATCCAAGCACAACAAGAGAAACGATGGTGAGGGCAGAGAGGATTCCTATGGCTAAGGACCTTGAAGAGGGATAAGCTCAGCGTCTATGGTTTGCTTACTTTGGGCACCAGCGTATCCTAGGCCTCTAGGAAATTGCCGGCATACAGCTCTACGCCGTACCCGAACGTGGAGGATTATAAAGGACAGACAGGGCTGTCACCACTTGCCGCCTACCTCTACTAATCCGTGGGGTTATGAGGCAAACGAAGGTAGTCGATAACCTAAGCACCACACTTAAGATATATACTACTACTCTAATCTTAGCTAGAGACTAGAGCACTTTATAAATAAAGCAACGAACCAGCAAGCAACAATAGAAGAGCACTTATTTAATCAAGAGTACTTAATAACATAAGAGATCACGAACGCTTATTAAAAGAAGGAAGCATCCATCGAGGTACAAGATCGGGGAGGAGTGCCGACAGCCCCGACACTTTCCCCGGACTACCCCTCACTCTCTCCCTGTTCTCTAAGTAGGGGTGGATGTAGAGCTTCGCCTTGGAGAAGAGCTTCTCAACTTTGTATGTCTTGAACCGGAGCCGGGTGCATCTATTTATAGCTTGGTAGGACGATGGAGAGGTCGCTCGAGGTGGTTGAGGCCGTTTGGCCCCGGGACCAGGTCGGCCGACCCCCTCGGATGCACCGTCTTGCATCGTGCATGGCTAAGATGCGTCCCTGGAGTCGGTATGGAGCTGGTCGTCGAAGGGGGACCGATTTCGTCGCCCTTGGAGGTCGGCCGACGTGCCAGGTCGGCCGACCTGGAGTTGGCTCGCCTCGGGCCCATCTTCCTCTGAGTCCCTTCCCCGTGGGTCCTAAGGTCGGTTCTGTGTGGGTTGGCTTGAATTGAGTATATTTAGTTCTCATTGTGGGCCCCTCGATCCAAGTGATAGACACATGGCTTCATCTTCTACTTTGATCAAAACAGACACCCAAGCAGCGGTCCAAATGTTCCATGATTGTGCTTCTTTGTTGTGGCCAAAGATGGGCTTCATTGGGCTTTGGCCTAGGTCGGCCGACCTAGGTGATTCGGATGACCTGGCCCTAATACCAAATGTCCTCCTCTTTTGCTAATTAGTCCCTGCATTCATATATTCACCAAAACTTGTGGAATTGATTAGATATAAACCCTATCACTATGTTTGGTGATTAGATTTGATATATTCTCTGCAGGGGTTAACGGTCAAAATGGGCATTTACGGATCGTCAACAGTGTGTCCCTCCAGAAGTCGGATGGGAGATCCTTGAAGAAATCTACGCTGGAATCTGCGGCAACCATGCCGCTCACCGCACGATCGTCGGCAAGGCCTTCCGATCCGGGTACTACTGGCCGTCCGCAGTGGCGGACGCAAAAGAAGTCGTGCGGACGTGTCAGGGCTGCCAGTTCTTTGCCCAACAAGCCCACGTTCTCACAACAGTCCTCAACACCATACCACCATCTTGGCCCTTCGCATGCTGGGGGATGGATATGGTTGGAGCACCAGGGGGATTCGAATATCTCTTCATGGCAATCGACAAGTTTACAAAGTGGATTGAAGTCAAGCCGCTGGTCAAAGCTACGGCTCCAAAGGCGGCCGAGTTCATCCAAGACATTGCTCACTGCTTCGGTGTCCCAAATCGCATTATCACTGATCTTGGTTCCCAATTCACAGGGGATGAGTTCTTTGATTTTTGTGACAGCCTGGGAATCGAAGTCCACTACGCGTTGGTGGTGCACCCCCGTGCCAATGGACAAGTTGAGAGAGCTAATGGCCTCATATTCCAAGGGCTGAAGCCAAGGCTCTACGAACCACTCAAGAAGTATGACGGCAAGTGGGGCAAGAGCTGCCAGCTATGGTCTGGGGGCTAAGAACTCAGCCTAGTCGAGCGACAGGGCAATCACCCTTCTTCCTGGTCTATGGCTCTGAAGCAATACTCCCGGTGGACATCGAGTACAACGCTCCAAGAATTCAGAACTACTCGGAGGAGGCCGTAGAGCAAAGCAGAGCAGAAGACGTCGACATGCTAGAAGAGGCAAGGGTAGCCACGTTGATCAGAACAACAAAGTACCAGCAAGATCTTAGAAGGTATCACGATCAAAACGTTCAATCTCGGTCGTTTAACATTGGTGACTTGGTCCTTCGAAGAATTCAGAGTACAAAAGATCAGCACAAGCTACCCTCACCTTGGGAAGGCCTGTTCATAGTATCAAGGGTTATCGGCCCGGGTACTTATCAACTACAATTGGAAGATGGAACAGAGGTATCCGATGCTTGGAATATCGAGCATTTGCGGCGTTTTTATCCTTCAAATTTTTTAGAAGTCTTTAAAAGTCAATAAAAGTCAGTCCTTTCAATATACTGATGTCGGCTTTATGCCAAACGATAATAAAGTGTCTATATTCCATTGTCTTCAAGCTTGGAATTCAGATACATGTTCTATGCTACACTTGCTCACCAAATAACGCATATAACAGAGTTTATGAATCATGCCGAGTTGTTTACAAGCAATTTAAACAGGCTACATTCATAAATCAATGCCATCAACTTTCTGTTTTAACACAGATAGATCGGGCGCCATAAATACAGATAACAAGTACTCTTATCGACAAGACATAAGTATTTACATCTAATTCAGAGTTCATTACAAAAGGTTTCTTTTTACAAAGAGCCTAGAACTTAAGGCGAGAAACGATTTTCTCCGTCGTGTCCTTTTCCTCTATATCCCGAGTACAAGACGAGTTGACCTTACCCACGTGTTGGTATTTCTTACGATCGCAGATAAATCCGCAAGCGCACGGATATCGTTGTAGCTTTCACCCGGAAGTGTTCAGGATATCGAATCCACAGGGAACGTGTGTACTAATCTTCTAACTAGATCGTCCAAGGACAACAAGAGAAATGATTGGCGATGGTAGAGAGGATTCCTATGGTTTAAGGACCTTGAAGAAGAATAAGCTCAGCGTCTATAGTTTACTTACTTTGGGCACCGGGGTATACTAGGCCTCTAGGAAATTGCCGGCCAACAGCTCTACGCCGTACCCGTACGTGGAGGATTACAAAGGACGGACAGGGCTGTCACCACCTACCGCCTACCTCTTCTAATCCGTGGGGCTACGAGGCAAACAAAGGTAACTTCTAGCCCAGACACCACGTCTATGCTATTAATTACTACTTTAGTCTTGTTCCTAGACCAAAGTATTCACTAAGCATTCATAAATGATTAATGAACGATGAACCCGCAAGCAACTATAGAAAGGAACTTACTTAATCAAGAGAACTTAATACCATAAGAGATCATGAACACTTACTAGAAGAAGGAAGCATCCGTCGAGGAAGATCGGGGAAGAGTGCCGATAGCCCCGGCACTTCCCCCGGACTACCCCTCACTCTCTCCCTATTCTTTAAATACTACACTGGAGTAGAGCTTCGCCTTGGAGTGGAGCTTGTAGCTTCTCAATCTTGTGTGTCTCTTCAATGACTGGTATGCAGCTATTTATAGCTTGTAGAGGCGGTTGGGAGTGGACACGTGGAAGATGAGGACGAACGGACTCAGTCACAGGTCGGGCGATTCGGGGAGATCGGCCGACGTTCGATCCACCGCCTTGAGTGATGCACGGCACAGATGGACTTCTGGAGGCGGTGGGAACCCGTACCAGAAGGATGAGGCGGTTTGGCCTCCGGACCAGGTCGGGCGACCGGCTATCGGCACCGATCGGGCCCATCTTCGGTTGAGTGACTGTTTAGTGGGTCCTCATGGCGGTTCCAAGTGGTATAGGTGCATTTGAGTACATTTAGTTTGGAAGGTGGGCCCTTCTATCCATGTGACCTCTCCTTGGACCATTCCCATCTCTTGGATCCAACCGACATGGAATCAGTGGCTAGGATGGTCCTGGAGTGTGCTTCTTTGCTATGAACAAAGATGGGCTTTATTGGGCTTGGGCCCAGGTCGGCCGACCTAGGTGGGTCGGGCGACCTGGCCCTGAGCCCAATTGTCCTCCTCTTTTGCCAATTATTTCCTGCAATCACATATTCACCAAAACTCGTGGAATTGAATAGATATAAACCTTATCACTATGTTTGGTGATTATATTTGATATATTTTCTACAGGAATTGACGGCCAAAAGTGGTATCTAAGGACCGTCAACAAGCTCCCCCACACTTAGCCTTTACTCGTCCCCGAGTGAAGCTTAAAGACTAAGGTGGAAAAACATGACTCCAATTGATATGATGCAAGCATATAAATTATTCCAAAACATACCTGTGCTTGTGAATTTTGAAGTGTCTATCATGCCATCTTGGGTGGTTGAGGAATGGAATGACTTTGACTCAAGTCATCTTCACTCCTCTGTTAAGTAACTTGGGTTTTTGATAAATTTTCAAAAACATAACCTTACCTAGATCCTCAAATGATTTTCTCAGATCGCTCAATGTGTATGATTCCTCACCAAGGCATTTCTTTGCCTTCTTTCTCCTACTTCTAAAAGGCTTATGTGGAGCTCAAGGTAGGAGTAAAGATAAGGCATACTTGCATCACATATATTGCAAAGTCAAAGAGTGGATCCAAGAAGAAAACTATTCATACAATCTGATCAAGATGTGCATGTGTGTGGAAGAATGAAATTGTAGCTCCTTTTTGTATGATCTCTCTCCTCTTTGAGAACATGGCTATAATTTTTTTTCATGATACTTGGGCCTTCATATGCCCATATTTTTTTTGCTTGGACCTTCATGTGTCCATATTTTTTTCTATAGCCCATGTCTCTTTTGAAATAATACTTGGAAAGAAGATCAACACTTTAAATGGAGTATTTATTTTGTGGATGGATGAAATGTATGTTGCTAACTTCCAGTCTAGAAGTTTAGCATGTGTATGTGGAGTGTACGTGATCTTGATCATGAAAGTATGAAGAGCATCTTACAAAGGTCACAACAATTTGACAAAGCTCAATGCAATAAACAAGCAGCATATGTATATGGGTTTTTCAATGTGAACATCATATGGCTTTGGTAGGAATAAGGCATCACTGAGGAGCTTTGCAAGGTTATTGATTTTAAACTTTTGCAAGAAAAACATCCCAAGTACTTTGTACAGAAAGAGCAAGATTTATTTATCATACCATATCTCATTAATCAACCACTTAGATAAACAAGTTTTCCTAAAGAGATATGTTCACAAGCAACAGGTGTATGCGCAAGGAATAAAGTATATGCAAGCCAATCAAGGATAGACATGTAAACCAAAGGAGCATCCAAGTTCATTTTATCATGAGTTTAATTTTAAAGATTATCTCAAGATAGGATTGAATTAACTCATGAACTAGAGAGGGTGAGGGACAGGATGTGCAAACCATCGCTCTGGACGAAAATGTGGACGAGAGATGCCTGATGGCCTTCGGCCGACCCCTTCTGGGCTTCGCTCACCTTGATCTTTCTTGAGTTGACCTGTGCGATGTTGGACAACCTATCTGTGGGTGGTCTTGATAGTGTGCACGTCAGGAAACTCGAGAGATCCCCACACTTGATCTTGTACCTGCATTTATTCAGACATGGTGGAAACAAAACAATGGCTCTTTGGTTTTAAGGGCCAATAGCCTTATTGAATTCAAATATATTTTCTTTATTTAGCTATGCAAATTTTTTATGATTGATTTTTTTTAGAGCAAGAAGAAAGTCATCATCACCTGAGAACCAAGATAAAATTTTGTACAAATGGAACGTGTTGCGAAATACTTACCGACCTCCCCCACACTTGGATTTTTGTGTCGCGGGACACCAAAACTCAAGTGTGTTGGCTTCCTTCGAAATTTGTCCCATGAACAAAACTTACCAAGGTGTTACTGTTGATGTAGCTCCATGTTCTTAAGCATCACCTGTCCATTCTTCTCAATCTCCACCTGAAATGGTTAGCGACCAAAAATACCCGAAGGAAAGTTTATACTAAAAACATGTTCTTGCTTTTATTCGAAAATAAATGATAATCCGGGCCATCTCCCGGCAGTGCTTTGTTTATGGTCCGAAGCTAGACCATAGGGAATCCTCACATTGCTGCTATCATTGGCGACATAGTTCCCCACTCCATCGTCAATTGTAGATATACCGTTGAAATTCTAGCTGTAATGTTAGTGCCAAAGATGCAAAACGAAATCTGCAATGTTTATGATAAACAAATGCATCCACAACCAACCTTCTAAACATTTTAGAAAATAGGACCTTAAGGTGGTTGTAGCCCTCGTGTGTGCTTGTGGCACAAAGCGTGATTAACTCTGGAGATTCATTGAATGAGCATGACTCTTGTGGGATTTCGAAAGAGAAGGTTTGATGCTCATTTATAGAATCCTTTCTTTTGGACTCTAGAGTCAATACTTCAAACGTGTCCATGGCCCTTGGGTTCTCCAACTCAAGAGGTTCATCATTGAAATTCAGAGTTGTTTCTTGACCATTATCGAGAATAAGCTTGTCGGTCGAGGCTAGAGGCATGTTGCCCAAGAAAATGTTCGCAAAAGATTCAGACATGACGCTAGCCTCGATGGCTGGGTTGTAAAGGGCTTCTACAGTAATTCCCCTTAAAGAGCAAGGCATGGTTTTGGAAGGTGCAACCATCCGAATTGCTTTGGAAGAACGCTTTACTTCCTTTAACCATTCCATTAGTGGTTCCCTTATGGATATATCGGGGAAAACCTCCATGAGTGGATCTGAAGGATAATAAATGGGAGGTGTCGTAGCCTTTTTGTGCCTAGTGTGATCCGTGGGATTTCCAGAATCCTCGGATGCCGAAGGTAGAACTTCTTCTTCCTTCGGTGGCTTTGGTTCGGGTGTGGGCTCTAAGGCTGGATCTTGCAAGGTAAAAAGGTTTGGCTCGGATCTTGTCTTAGAGCTGTGTGGGGGTTCGTGCTGTGTTTCGATGGAGGGAGTATTTTCTAGAATCTTCTCTAGAAGAGCTCTCCCTTCATCCAAGGTTACGTGCATGAACGAACCACCGACGGCACCATCTAGGATGAAAGCAGCTTCCTTTTTTAGGCCTGATCAAAAATGTTGCATGAGCATGAAGTCAGGTATATCTAAGTCTGGGCCAAACTTGTTTAGTGAAACAAATCTCTCCCATGCTGCACCTTGAGTTTCCTTCTCACTCTCCTGGAAGCAGACGATCTCCCTCCGAAGGGCACATATACGGTGAATGGAGAAGAAGTAAAGACAAAACTTGTCCTGTAGTTTTTCCCAATTTCCGTTTACGTCCCTGACGGTTTGGTAGTACCATCTCTTTGCCGTCTCATCGAGAGAGAACGGAAATAACTTCCATTTGATGGTCTCTTGTGTCATGCCTGAGATTCTCAAACATGAGCACAACAACTCAAATTCTCGCAGGTGATCATAAGGATTTTCGTTGTTGGCCCCTGAGAAGGTTTTATTCCGAACCACGACTATAAAGCCGGGGCGGAGTTCAAAGCTAGATGTTGTGATTGGTTGATCAGAAGGTGGTAGCTCAAAGAACTCACGCCTTGGAGCAGAGGATTCTATAATAGATAATTGCTCCATCGTACAGGGGGTAACTGATAAAAGAAAATAAAAGGAAAATAAAAAGATATGAAAACGAACAAGGTTCGAAGATAATACAGCAACCGTTCCCCGGCAACGGCGCCAGAAAGCTTGTTGGTATTTCTTACGATCGCAGATAAATCCGCAAGCGCACAGATACCGTTGTAGCTTTCACCCGGAAGTATTCAGGGTATCGAATCCACAGGGAACGTGTGTACTAATCTTCTAACTAGATCGTCCAAGGACAACAAGAGAAATGATTGGCGAGGGTAGAGAGGATTCATATGATTTAAGGACCTTGAAGAAGAATAAGCTCAGCGTCTATAGTTTACTTACTTTGGGCACCGGGGTATCCTAGGCCTCTAGGAAATTGCCGGCCAACAGCTCTACGCCGTACCCGTATGTGGAGGATTACAAAGGACGGACAGGGCTGTCACCACCTGTCGCCTACCTCTTCTAATCCGTGGGGCTACGAGGCAAACAAAGGTAACTTGTAGCCCAGACACCACGTCTATGCTATTAATTACTACTATAGTCTTGTTCCTAGACCAAAGTATGTACTAAGCATTCATAAATGATTAATGAATGATGAACCCGCAAGCAACTATAGAAAGGAACTTACTTAATCAAGAGAACTTAATACCATAAGAGATCACGAACACTTACTAGAAGAAGGAAGCATCCGTCGAGGTACAAGATCGGGGAAGAGTGCCGACAGCCCCGGCACTTCCCCCGGACTAACCCTTACTCTCTTCCTATTCTCTAAATACTACACTGGAGTAGAGCTTCGCCTTGGAGTGGAGCTTGTAGCTTCTCAATCATGTGTGTCTCTTCAATAACCGGTATGCAGCTATTTATAGCTTGTAGAGGCGGTTGGGAGTGGACATGTGGAAGATGAGGACGAACGGACTCAGTCACAGGTCGGGCGATTTGGGGAGATCAGCCGACGTTCGATCCACCGCCTTGAGTGATGCACGGCACAGATGGACTTCTGGAGGCGGTGGGAACCCGTACCAGAAGGATGAGGCGGTTTGGCCTCCGGACCTGGTCGGGCGACCGGCTATCGGCACCGATCGGGCCCATCTTCGGTTGAGTGACTGTTTAGTGGGTCCTCCTTGTGATTCCAAGCGGTATAGGTGCATTTGAGTACGTTTAGTTTGGAAGGTGGGCCCTTCTATCCATGTGACCTCCCCTTGGACCATTCCCATCTCTTGGATCCAACCGACATGGAATCAGTGGCTAGGATGGTCCTGGAGTGTGCTTCTTTGCTGTGGACAAAGATGGGCTTTATTGGGCTTGGGCCCAGGTCGGCCGACCTAGGTGGGTCGGGCGACCTGGCCCTGAGCCCAATTGTCCTCCTCTTTTGCCAATTATTTCCTGCAATCACATATTCACCAAAACTCGTGGAATTGATTAGATATAAACCTTATCACTATGTTTGGTGATTATATTTGATATATTTTCTGCAGAAATTGACGGCCAAAAGTGGTATCTAAGGACCGTCAACACCACGGTAATGCTCAATATCTGGGCTGGCCACCAAGACCGGACTATGCCGAGTACTTGCTTAGTGCAAGACTAGGCTATCCATTGGCAATAGGCACGAACCTGCCCAGGAGCAGCTCAGAGATGATCGATGAGGGGAGGAGCAGGACCACCTGCATGTACACGCGCGAGCAAGTCAACCAGCGGAGCAGCAGCTTCCTTGAGGGCTCCAAGTTCCTCTTGAAGATTGTTGATTTCATCTTCTTGGCTGCGGATCTTGGCCATGTCCTGGATGAGCTGAGCATTGGCATCCTTACGCTTCTGTTTTTCCTCAACAAGCTCCGCCATGCAGTCCTGCTCCCGTTGTTCGGCTTGGTTCGCTCGCTACTACTGCCGATAGAAGAGATTCTTCATGTTGGTGGCCTTGGCGTCAAGCGCCTCGATTTTCTTCTCTTTTTCTGCATATACAATCATTATTATTGCTATATCATGTGATTTGTGCTAACTCTGCAAGAAGAAGTCGGCGGCTCACCTGCAAGATTCTGCTTCAACGACTTTGTCTTCTCGATAATGTCGTCGCGCTGGTTCTAGTATAAATTCATCTTTTGGTACACTACGTCCAGATCCAGTAGCAACTTGGTGCGTTCTTCCTCCCATAAAGACCGACCCTGGGCCAAGTCTTTCTCCGCCTTCTCCGCTCGCGTGAAGCATGCAGTGGCCCCGCGGAGCATCTCCGTCTTCTGATGCGAGCGATGAAGGAAACTCTGTTTTCAAGAGAAAACATATCGGAACATCAATCAACAAAACCAAATACTTGGAGATAAGTATGCTTACAATATTAATTTGCTATATACTAACCTATGTAAGCTTGGTTAGCTGCCCTTGCAGCGCAGCGGCTTTCTCGAGATCTTCCTGGTCAACTTGTGAGTCGAACAGGAAGGCATTGTCGTCCTCCGCTCCTGCGCCAGGTGTCCCAGTATACATTTGGAATGGCTCCGGCGTAGGGTCTCGGGGCTGCTTGTCCCGGATGATTTCTTCAATGGCGGTGGCATTGACAAGACCCACGGCCGCATCAAGCTCTTCGACGCACAGACCAGCTATCCGAGTACTTTCTGTAGCTTTTGGCCATGCGCCTTGTGTAGAAGTACCCGGAGCGGCTTTCTCCGGCTCCTTCGATGATGATGAGGCCTGGGTTCTTGCTTCTTCGGGCCGCGGCGTACTCTGGGGGCTCAGCTTATGCTCTACCTCCGCCTCCTTGGGTTGTGCATCTCTTGGCAGGTTGTGCTCAGGGTTCTCAGGCATTTGACTGGGCTGGGGGGAAGGTGGCCGACTACACAAGACAGCGGGCAGAATTCAGCAAGTTTGATGTAGCAGAAGAAAGCAAGCTGCGACCAACAAGTCAAACTATTTACCTGGCGAAAACCATGTCAAATTCAGGCTCCTCCAAGCCAAAAGGGACTCCTCTGGATGGAATCTCTTGAAGCTCGGGAGTCTTCTCCTTTGGCGATGGAACTTTCTCTTGTGTCCGTTGTATGAGAAGAACTCGGATTAGTCTAGAATACAATATTCAAGTATTTTAGAGTGGCAGACAGACATACCTTTTGGGGAGGTGCATTGAGGGGGATACCTATCGGTATCTCTACATCATCCTCGACTTCTTCGTTAGCCTCATGGGCTTCAGGAAGGCTGGAATCTACGGGTTCTTGAACTTGTGACTTGGTTCTTTTCTTCACCTTCCGCCTTTTCTTTGTGAGCTGGAGGCTTGGAATGCCCTCGATGATGGGCCTTTTCAGGCTTGACCCACCCTACCCGATGTCACTAGGTCGACGCGGCGTCAGTTCTTCATCTGTGAGGCATCCTCAAGGAGCACCTCTTCTTCATCGTCTGGGACAGCACGGCCTTTCCCTTTTCCAAAGCCACCGGCAGGTTGCTTGGGAGGCGAGGAAAGGGGTGGCTCAGGTGACCCGATCTCCGTCTCTATGATGGGAGGAGGGGCGGAAGCAAACCTCGTGCGCAAGTCCTAAGATAGATGAGAGCAGAATTGTTAGTAACATATTCATAAAAGAAGACGGATTACAACAAAAGTATTCGGAACAAAGTGAGCACTTACAGCCAATGGAGGGCGTTCTGCCGAGTACTCGGGTACTGTTGATGGCTGTTAAGCACCAACAATAGCCATCAATATACTCGAATAAAGTGAAGGATTGCTAATACTCACATGCATATTTCCCTTCGAATAATGTAGTTCCATATGTCCTTGGAGAATATATGGTTGTAGGTGATTTGCTACAGAAATAAAGGAGAATCCACCCTCATGGATCCAAGTGACAACATCCCGACGAATCAGAAGCCGCCACACGTGCATCACGTGGATTAAAGGGCCCACAACAGACTCAAACCACCTCAATCCACCGTGGACACGTGCAACTACCGTTTGGGACTCACTTGACAGCCACCTGGAGAAAGCACAACAGGAGAGGGCCCACCAGGGATTCAGGCGAACCGCCTTAGTGGCGCCCCATCCTGGCCTTCCACGTGGTGCTCTCTCATGCTCTCCTGAAGGTCGGTTCGAGGTGGATGTTGGAATATTCCCTCAGAGATGCTGCCTCTTGAGGCCTATAAATATGAGTGGAGGGGCTCCAAATAGACACACACATCTTTGGGCAATCACTCTCTTCCTTTAGGCTCTAGGCTTAGTGGAGTTAGGCTAGAGTAGCTCTATTCAGGTTCTAGGTCTCTTTGGAGCTAAGGATATGGTTCTTGTATCTTCTAGTTCTAGGATGACTTTATTCTACTTCAATGATATATCTTCTTCATATATTGTTTGTCTTTGTCATGATATGAATGAGTTGTGCTTGTGTTCTTGCTATCATAAGTTGCTAGGCTTATATGCTCTTGAGTTAGTCATATACCCTTGCTTTGGTAGTATAGACTTGAGTGCTCTCATACATGTTAGACTTTGCTCTAGTTCAACTAGAGTATGGTTTCTTATGCATAATAGTCTCCATGATATATGCCATGACATTGGTCCATCGGCCATTCTTATGATGGCGTTGATCCTAGTCTTATTAGTCTGGAATGATCAACATGTTGTGAACGATGCGAGCATGGTGCTCGGGTTGGAATCATCGACTGGATATGAGTGTGCCCCAGGGTTTGGCCGGGGTAGGCCGCAGGTGGTGATGGCCCTGTTGGACCCTCTGAAATCCCCCACATTTGGGTATTGCTGTAGGCATTTGTAAATGAGTAGTCACTTCGCCATGCGTAAGTGGTACGGGATGCTATCTTCCCATGTGCCTGGGTGCATAGGCTTAGACTGTATATGTGTATGAATACTTTGCTTTATCTTGATCAGTGCAGTATATAGGAAGTACATTAGAACCTAGATGCTATCTCTTAGTCCTTCTCCCTAGCCTAGTTAGTCCTGAGATGATCCCATGTGTGTCACACTACCATTATATCTTATTATCTTACCCCTGTCCTTTGTATATGATTCTATCCTTGCTATTGCTATATTCATGATCGCAACAGTATTCTTAAACCAATAGCCTTCCTTTGGGAAATAAGATACCCTTGGGAATACTCATGGGTGAAGTGCTACAATGGTATATCCATGCACTTGCGGATTCATTCGCATTTGTTAGAATACCATAAGGCATATCCTAGCGTCGTTGCTAGAACTAAACATTCTAGTGGCGACGTTAAGAAATGCCAACAGGTACTCGGACGGGTAGGTCATTGGCATCCATAAAAAGCACACTTACACGTAGTGCCACTTCGTCCATGGACAACTCTTCAGCAGATGTTCGGGTTGGATCAGTAAGCCCGGTGTACTCGTAGCCAGCGTGGACCCTCCTTTGGCAGGGTTGCACGCGACGGCAGATAAACGAGCTGGCGATTCCTACGCCTGTTAGGCCTCTGTTCTTCAACATGGCAATGCTTTTCAACAGGGTAGTAATGCCATCAACCTCATCGTCACCCAAAGCTTTATTCCAATTGTCCTGGGGACGGGGCAGGTGGCCTAAGTGTTTCTTCAATTTGGGAGGCTGGTTCTCTACATAGAACCATTTATCCGCCCAATCCTTGATCGAATCATTCAGCTCGAAGTCAAAATACAATTTTTCATTCCTTGGCACAACCGAATTGCCGTGCCACCGACCACTTTGTTAGTACTGGGTTTTACTCGGTATAAAAGGCGAAAGAGATTGAAATGGGGATTAATGCCAAGGAAGGCTTCACAGAGATGGATGAACATAGAAATGTGGAGGATGGAGTTGGGCTTGAGATGAACTAGTTCTAATCCATAGAAGGAAAGCAAGCCATGGAGGAAATCGTGAACGGGAGTGGCAAATCCGCGTTCATAAAAGGTGGCAAAAACCACAACTTCATGGACTTCATCGAAAGGCCAAGGCTTACCGACGTAAGTTTGCCAGCAAGAGATGGATTTAGCTACCGGGAGGACAACCCTGAAGACCTTTTGAGTAAGTGAGTCATGAATTTTGCTACGCAAGACATGATAAACATTCGTTAATTTGGTCATTCGGTCGGACACTTAATTTAGAGTATTGCTCGGTAATTTTGATTTTAATTCTTATTCTAAACCAATGACTTGAGCCTTCCCATGTTTTATTTGCTTATCTTGAGAAACCCAAAACCAAATTCCCAAACTCATTTTGGTGACCGTCCTTTCCATGACGGCCGGACCAACTTGTCTATTACAAAGACACGAGTAGAGCCAAGCGTTGTTCTTAATTCTTTTAAATTCTTTGATGCATGCTAGGCTCGCGCAACCTTAGGAATTTTCAGTTTTGTTTCCTTAGAATTAGAATTTTTCTAAGCCCCATTTATTTTACTTCATTCAAAATATCTCTCTCATT
>CM014273.1:34443050-34525518 GCA_004135705.1 Alloteropsis semialata
GCCGGCTTGGTGCCCATTTATGCCCCTGATGCTCATCTTTCACAGGCACATCTCTCACACATTTCTTAGCCTATGTTCTTCATGTTCTTCCACCTTGAACACCAGCAAGAGCTCTGAAAATTTCGAGAATCAAAATCAGCCCCAGAAATCCCCATAAATTCACTACAATTCCTAGTTTGCTCTTCTCTTCGATATACTGTTTTTCCACCAGCGAGAAAGCCCCTGTGTGTTGGTTTTTGTGTTTGTGCAGCAAGGCACCATGAGGAGGAGTGTCATGAACTTCATCACCGGAAAGAGGACAAGGTCGTCAGTGTCCGACGCGCCACCGGCGAGCTCTTCGCGGAGGCACTCCGTTGTGGAGTCACCGCGAAGCATGGAGGAAGATAACCCCGCACCGAGGAGCAACATGCTACTCCTTGGTGGGATGCAAGAACCAAGAAGTACCTCCATGCGGTTCACCGAACCACATGGGCGTGCCGGCACACCACCACCTCCTGCACCTCGACGTGCCACAAGATCAACCGCACCACCACCATACAAGCCAAGAATTTCAGAATATGGGTTTGTCATCTTGATGGAGGAAGAAGAAGCAAGGTTCAAGAATTTAAGAGGAAGGGTGAAGGCAAACACCGATTTTGGTGATGATGCGCTGCAAAGGCTGGGACTCTATGGTGATATTTATGGGCTACTGGATAACCTCTGGTGGAGGCAATTTTCCGATGGTGTTCCGGTGCATGTGCATAGAGAAATCACTTTGGATATGATGATGACCATGAGAGTGGTGACAAGAAGAATTGATGAGCAAGAAGTGTCATGCCTCGAATTTAGGTTGAAGGATGAAGAAAGGTCCATCACCTTTGAGGATATTGGAAGTTTACTTGGTTTCAAGGGTGATGCACCGGAAAGAGCCGAAGTTGAAGAAGGAGGGTTAGATAAATTTTGGAAGAAAATTGCAAAGGATGACAACCGCCAAAGAAAGAATATAAGCAATGTTATACTTCAAATATTTCACTCTTGGATGAGCAAGAGAATCTTCAGAAGGATGAGAGAGTCCAAAGTAACTGATGCGGAGTTAAATTATTTATACGCTGCATTGGTGAAAAAGCAAGTCATTGATCCTACCTACATCATGATTGATAGGTGGGTATGTGAAGCAACATCTGGATCCGGAGATATTGGCTCGGTTTGTTATCTTTCCATGATAGCAATTGCATTGAACCCAAGATTGGAGACAAACTCGGCGTTCTATATAAAGGGAAGCGACCTTGGAATTGAAGCTATGAGGCAAGGTCACTACATCGGGGGAGATGAGAAGAATGGTTTCAAAATTGCAAATACAAATATTTATCTCCCCGATGCAAGATTGAAATTATTTGCAAGAGGAAGAGTTGATTGGCATGATGAGAAGATTTTGGTCAAGGCTAAGAAGAATAAAAGAGGGAAGCATATTGGAGAGTCATCGGCACCGGTTGAAGAAGAGGTAGGAGAGGAATTGCCACCGGTTAGTTCCTCTTATTGAACAACGAAATTTCAAAATGCACCAAGTGGACAAGGACCTCCGGAAGGATGGGGCAACAATGGGGACATGCACCAGCTCAAGCATGGGGGTATGGAGCGCCGGTGCCACCATCGGTATATCCACCGCCACCTACATATAGCAATTATGGCTACCCACCGCCGCCACATCAAGGAGTGTTCCCGGATCCATCTTTTGGAGCTCAATTTGCACATCTCCAACAACCGGAAAGAAGCACAAGAATAATTGGAGCCTACACCGATAGAAACTTGGAGGACATTAATGCCATCCGGAGGCATACGGACCGACTAGAAGATGGAACCGCGGGGATTGCATATCAAATGGGACTTCTAGCATTGGCGCCACCGGAACAATTTGAAGGAGGAGCCTTGCAAGTGTACTATGACCAAGGATATAACGCAAGACATCCGCCAAGCCAAGAGGAGTGACCGACGAAGGATCAAGAATAAATTGCTCGCACGTATGGTTTTAGTTTTTCCCTTTCTTTTATTTTCAGCGTGTGTGCAAGCTTGTGTGTGCGTAGCAATTCTCTGTTTTATTTATTTTCAGCATGTGTGTTAGTGTGTCATTTTGTTTGTCATCACCATGATCATTATATATATCACCAAAGCTTTCATGATATGATTATTAGTGATGATAGAAAGTTTATGCCATGTTGAAATATGATGATCGTTGCCGCTTTGTCTACTTTTGCGCTTGGCTTATGCATGATTGAACTAATGCTCTCCCTAACACGATCTGAAATTTACCTAAACACTGGCTCAATCTTTTGTGGAGGACATGATAATTTTAGACCCATATTTATTATTCTTGCTCTCTCTTTTAAACTTGTCAAGGGATATTTGATTGCTGAATTTAATTGAGCTAGCCTTGTCATTAATACCTTTTGCAATTGCTCTACCTATCCAAAGCTTAAATGTTATATCATGTTGAACCGTAGTATAAGAATTATTTTCAAGTGAATTGATTCAAGACTTATCTTCTCTAGTACGAGACTAAGAAGCTGACCATTCCTTTTTGCGTACCTTCTCTTTGCTTGCCTATCTATCCATGCATTGTGAGTTTCTACACCGGAAACTTCACAAACTTCGCTGAATATCCATCCTAAACCCAAATTATCTTTTTGTGATATACCTCCTTGACCACAACCCAATTTGAGTATGGATTATTATCTCAAGGAAAATTTGGAGAGTCAAGAGCTGGATACAAGGAACATATATTTGGGAGGCATCAAAGAGTACGCAGAAAAAAAATTAGAAGAAACGGAGGTCCACAATGAGTGGGCTGGCCAGCCTCAACACCATGAGCCGAGTGGCCTACCCCCTATCCTCCTCCAATGGCTTCAAAATTCGACGAGAAGATACTCCCTGAAGATTTAAACCATTTTCCAGAAGATTGAGATGGATACTTACTCTAGCATTAGTCACCACTTCTATGCTCGAGGACGAGCAATCGTTTAAGCATGGGGGGGAGGTGTTAAGTACTAATGTTGCTAGAAGTTCTAAGGACATAAAGAAAAAAAGAGAAGAAAGAAAAGAAAAAAGAAAAAATATATGTGTTGAAAAAGGAAGAAAGAAAAAAAGAAAAGTGTGAAAAGAAATGCTTCTTGGTTCTTTTTGCATCATTACAATCCATAGTGCATTAAAGATTATTCCATACTCAAATATTCCAACCATGTGCAATCCGATAACGAGGACTTCATTTGTGCCTCGGGATCAACCGTTGCCATTTGCACATGTCCACTATCTAAAAAGCGTGTGTTCCATTTTCCCCCTCTCCACAAAATTGATTATTTTCCATGGTCTTTTTGATGAGTCTCGGTAAACCTATGAGAAGTTTTTCTTGTTTTGATAATATCTTGATTATAATATCTTTTATTAGGACTACCCTTTCCCATAGCTCCAGATAAAGCCTCACACATACATGAGAGAAAGGAAGGTAAAGAGAGTTCTAGCTAGTTCGAGAGACAAGATGAGCTGAGAGTTTCCATGAGCAATTGCAATGAGGTTTAAATTATTGACTTTGGCTTAGCAATTCTTTGGAACTTACTTCTTAATTTCTGAGACTTGTTTAGATTAGAGAGCATGTATCTAAATTCTTTGTGGGGAACACTTAATTCATATCTACCCTCCATACTAGAAAGAGCTTAATTCTTTGTGGGGAACACTTAATTCTGAGACTTGTTTAACCTGAAGAATTAATTGCATAATATTTTGAGGGCATTATATTTTCTCATCTATGATCAAGTGCAGGGGATGGACACCGAAAGGCAACGCTGATTTTTATTGAAGGCTTACTCGAGAACAAGCAAGGTTTAAGCATGGGGGGATTGTTGACGTTCCTTAGCGACACCTTTTTACCCTTGTTTATCTTCAATAATAGCATGAATTTGATATCTAAACTAATGATCATGCTCTATAACTGGGACATTTTCGCATATGCATGTGTTCTTAGAGGATTTCTATTTACGTAGGTTTTTGGACTAAATTGGAGCACATATGGACAAGGCTTGTGACCATGGACAACACGATGAAAGATGAAGGCCAGAAGCCCGAAGGAGAGGCTAGGCCGGCCGGCCCCACATGGCCTAAGCCAGCCAGCCTATGGTGTTCCAAGCCCCGTTCGTGCTCATCTTTGGTGAACCATCCTCCAAGAATATTTGAAAGGCAAGCGCTTGAAGATAAGGTCAAAAAACTTCGGGATCAAGGCAAATCAATTGGAGAATTTGGAAGGTTATCACTTCCCATTCTTATCTCGAAAATATCCCCAAGCAAACGACGTCCAAAGGCCCACATGGATAGGTGGAACAACTACTGAAGCTTCCAGAAGACTTGGGGAGAAAGAAGAGGACGAGGCGGCCAGGAAAGAGGCCACACCGGTCGGCCTGGGCCTAAATAGGCCGGCCGGCCTAGGCCCCCCTGGTGCCACCTCACCCTCCTTTCGACCTAGGGTTTCCTCATGGTATAAATAGCCCCTGTGTCCCTATGCCACGCACAATTCATTCATCATTCGACGCCGAGGAGCAGAGGAGCTAGAGGGACACCTTTCGGAGAGCTGAGGGTCGTGCTAGTTGTCTAGGGTTCTACCCTAGCCGACGTGGGAACCCTGCGAGGAAGACCATGTCGGAGTTCTGGAGCTAGGATCATCAAGATCAAGGTAGGATCCCGGTGGTGATCTTGTGATGTACTTTCATTTATGGTGAAGTTATATGTGTTTCCGAATATTTAGCGATCAAAGTGCCTCTTTCTATGATTTCGTTCTATCTTGGTTTTGCTTCTTCTCCAATCTATTCTCGAGATAGATTGCTTGGGGTGTTCTTGTAGCCATGGTGGCTAGGGGTTCATACCGGATCTACCAAGTGGTTTGACACGTTCACTTGTGAACGTGCCCTTAAGTTACCCACACCGATAGGGAGCATCGTGATAGGGTGTGATCCCGTGTACGGTGGGGCTTTCGGGAGTTTGACCAGAGATCGTGATTTAAAGATGCTTTTTACTGAGATTCACGCCTATCTTACTTCACTCTATTTGGCTCGGAGCTACAACATATGCATGATCTAGGCAATCTAGATTTGTTATCTCTAACTTTCTATTGCTACCTCCGGTATTTGGTGTTTAGTAGATTAGATCTATTTTGCAACCCTCTTCAAGCTAAATGATTTCTATGCTAGTTGGATTGTTTCTTGTATCTTTAGTTCCATGGATTGATAAACCTTGGGGGAGTACTCTAAGGGAAGTGCTACAACTGATCCGTGCGCTTGCGGTTCACGATTGACGCGTCTAAGGGCCGTCAACACTGAGCACAAACTCAATGTCAATCCAACCGCCAAACCCAAGAAACAACGCCTCCGACGCTTCGCCCAGGACAAGAAAGAAGACATCCGATAGGAGCTGGTGAAACTACAGCAGTCGGGTTCATTAAAGAGGTGTTCCACCCCGACTGGCTTGCTAATCCGGTCTTGGTGCGAAAGAAGAACAACAACGAGTGGAGGATGTGTCGACTACACCGATTTGAACCACTGCCCAAAGGATCCTTTTGGACTACCACGCATCGATCAAGTGGTGGATTCTATAGCCGGTTGTTCTGTACTCTGCTTTCTCGACTACTACTCGAGCTACCATCAGATAAGCCTGCATGAAGACGATCAGATCAAGACGGCGTTCATCACTCCATTTGGCGCCTACTTCTACACGACAATGTCCTTCGGACTCAAGAACGCAGGGGCAACATACCAGCATGCAATTCAGAGTTGTTTGAAGGCTCAGATTGGCCGCAATGTTGAAGCCTACGTTGATGATGTCATCGTAAAGACAAAGAACCCAGACAGCCTCAGCGCCGATTTGTCCGAGACCTTTGCACACCTCAGGGAGTTCCAATGGAAGCTCAATCCAATCAAGTGTGTGTTTGGCGTGCCCGTAGGAAAATTGCTGGGCTTCATAGTCAGCCACCGTGAAATTGAGGCCAATCCCGAGAAGATCACTGCCATCACATCCATGGCGCCCCCCAAGTCCCTCAAGGATGTCCTGAAGTTGACTGGGTGTTTGGCGGCCCTTAACAGATTCATCTCAAGACTAGGTGACAGAGGACTACCTTTCTTCAAACTCCTCAAGAGGCAAGACAAGTTCGTATGGACTGCAGAAGCCGACGCAGCATTTGAAGACCATAAGAAATTCCTCCAGACACCACCAGTACTTACTGCAGTAGCTGATCAGGAATCGCTGCTCCTCTACATTGCAGCCACAACCCACGTGGTGAGTACTGTGATTGTAGTAGAGCAGGAGGAACCTGGCCATGTATTCAAAGTACAGCGGCCAATATACTTCATCAGCGAGGTACTTACAGAATCAAAAGTACGCTACCCCCCGGTCGAGAAGCTACTATATGTTGTCTTGATCACGTCTCGCAAGCTGCGCCACTACTTCGATGCTTACCGGGTTGCTGTAGTCACCTCCTTCCCAATCGACGCCATCCTCCACAACCAGGACGCGATAGGGTGAATTTCTAAATGGGCGGTCGAGCTGGGCTCCCACGCCATCGACTTCGTCCCACGTGCTACAATTAAGTCTCAAGCCCTGGATGATTTCGTCGCTGAATGGACAGAGATACAACAGCCGACACCGGAGGAACCCCTCGAGCATTGGATTATGTACTTTGACAGGTCAATGAAGCTCGAAGGAGCCAGCGCAGGAGTACTCTTCATATCTCCAAGAGGCGATCAGCTCAAGTACGTGCTCCAGATACTCTGGAAAGCCACCAACAATGAAGCCAAGTACGAAGCTCTACTGCACGGGCTACGCTTGGCTGCTTCCCTTGGCATCAAGCATAAGGTGGTCTATGGCGACTCCTCGGTGGTCATCAATCAGGTCAACAAAGATTGGGATTGCACCAAGGAGAACATGGTCTACTGCATGGAGGTTCGCAAACTCGAGAAGCACTTCCATGGACTCGAATTTCATCACGTCCTTAGGGACAGAAACATGGCTGCTGATGCACTCTCCAAGCTTGGTTCTCACCGAGCACAAGTACTGGGTGGCGTTTTCGTCCAAGAGCTGTTACAACCATCCATCAGGGAGCAGGATGTACGGCCGACTACAACATCCCCTCATCAGCAGGTCATGGTGATTACACCTAAGTGGACAAAGCCCTTCATCGAGTACATCCTACATCAGAAAGAGCCTGAAGATAAGGTGGAAGCAGAACAAGTCATCAGGCGAAGAAAGCACCATGTAGTAGTTGGCTCCACACTATTTCGACGCGACGCATCGTCTGGCATCTTGATGAAGTGTGTCCCTCCAGAAGGACGGGAGATCCCTAAAGAAATCCATGCTGGAATATGTGGCAATCATACTGTCCACCGCACGATCATCGGCAAGGCCTTCCGATCCGGGTACTATTGGCCATCTGCAGTGGCAGATGTAGAAGAAGTTGTGAAGACTTGCCACGGCTGCCAATTCTTCGCCCGGCAAGCTCACGTCTCCGCAACGTTCCTCAACACCATACCACCCTCTTGCCTTTCACATGCTGGGGGCTGGACATGGATGGACCGCTCAAGAAAGCACCAGGGGGATATGAATATCTCTATGTGGCAATCGATAAGTTCACGAAGTGGATTGAAGTCAAGCCGCTAGTCAAAGCTACAGCTCCAAAGGCGATCGAGTTCATCCAAGATATTGCCCACCACTTCGGCATCCTGAATCGCATCATCACTGATCTCGGTTCCCAATTCACAGGGGACGAGTTCTTTGATTTTTGCGACAGTCTGGGAATAGAAGTCCGTTACGCATCGGTGGCGCACCCTCGTGCCAATGGACAAGTTGACAGAGTTAACGGCCTCATACTCCAAGGACTCAAGCCAAGGCTCTACGAACCACTCAAAAAGTATGGAGGCAAGTGGGTGCAAGAGTTGCCAGCCGTGGTTTCGGGGCTGAGAACCCAGCCTAATCGCGCGACGGGGCAATCACTTCTTCCTGGCCTACGGCTCTGAGGCAGTACTCCCGATGGACATCAAGTACAATGCTCCAAGAATTCAGAACTACTCGGAGGAGGCTGCAGAGCAAAGCAGAGCAGAGGATGTGGACATGTTAGAAGAAAGGGTAGCCGCGTTGATCAGAACAACCAAGTACCAGCAAGATCTTAGGAGATATCATGACCAAAACATCCAAGCAAGGTCGTTCAATATTGGCGATTTAGTCCTCCGAAGAATTCAGAGTACAAAAGATTAGCACAAGCTATCTTCGCCCTGGGAAGGCCCGTTCATAGTATCAAGGGTTATCGGCCCGGATACTTATCAGCTACAATGGGAAGACGGAACAGAAGTGCCCAATGCTTGGAACATCGAGCACTTGTGGCGTTTTTATCCTTAAAAGTTTTTTAGGAGTCGATTAAGAGTCAATAAAGTCAGTCCTCTCAATGTATTGATGTCGGCTTTAAGCCAAACGATAATAAAGTGTCTATATTCCATTGATATCAAGCTTGGAATTCGGATATGAGTATCATGCTACGCTTGCTTGCCAAGTAACGCATACAAAAGAGTTTTTGAATCATGCCAAGTTGTTTAAACACAATTTAGACAGGCTGCATTCATAAACCAATGCCATCTAGTTTCTGTTTTAACACAGAGAGATCAGGCGTTCAAAGTACAGATAACAAATACTCTTGTTGACAAAACATTAGTATTTACATCTTACAAAAGGTTTTTTTTACATAACAAAAGAACCTAGAACTTCAGGCGGGAAACTATCTTCTCTGCCATGTCCTTCTCCTCCTCCTATATGCATTGAACATATCCCGGGTACATGCTGGATTATTCTTCCCCTGAGTAATGCTTAATTGCTGGGCAGGGAACCATGATCACTCTAAGCCGAGTACTTGCCTGGTGCAAGACTGTGCTATCCGTTGGCAGTAAGCTCGTACCTGCCCAGGAGTAGCTCAGAGACGATCAATCAGCAGAGGAGCAGGACTACCCGTGGGTAACTTGGTGTACACATCGACTAGAGGAGCAGCAGCCCCCTTAAAAGATCCGAGTTTCGCGCCGAGCCGGTTGACCTCTGCGTGAAGAGCGTGAATTTCGTCTTCCTGTTCGCGGATCTTCATCATATCCTAGATGAGCTGAGCGTCAGCATCCTTGCGCATCTGCTTCTCCTCAGCAAGCTCTGCCATGCAATCCCGCTCCCGCTGCTCGGCTTGGTTCACACGTTCTTGTTGCCGATAGAAGAGATTCTTCATATCGGTGGCTTCAGCTTCAAGCGCCTCGATCCCCTTCTCTTTCTCTGCATATACAATCATATTTTTTATACATTATGTGATTTGTGCTAACTCTGCGAGAATAAGCCGGTGACGTACCTGCAAGCTTTTGCCTAAGCGACTTGTTCTTTTCAACAACGTCGTCGCGCTGGTCCTGATACAGATTTATCTTTTGATACGCCCCATCCAGTTCCAGATGTAGCTTGGCCCGCTCTTGTTCCCACGAAGATCGACCCTGGGCCAAGTCACTCTCCGCCTTCTTCGCTCACGTGAAGCATGCGCTGGCCCTACGGAGCATCTCCGACTTCTGGTTGAGCAGTGAAGGATACTCTGTTTTCAAAACAAGTTGGCAGAGCCATCAGCAAAAACATCCAGTGGAGCTAAGTATACTTACAGTATTGATTTACTTTATACTGACCTCTGTGAGCTTGGTAAGTTGCTTCTGCAGCTCTGCAGCCTTCTCAAGATCTTCTTGATCAACCTAGGAGTCGAACAAGAAGGCGTTGTCATCATTGGAGCCTGCGCCTGGTGTTCCCGTGTAGATCTGGAACGGTTTAGGTGATGGCGCTCGGGCCTTCTTCTCCCGGATGATTTCCTCAACGGAACCGGCCTTCACAAGACCGGCAGCCGCATCGAGTTCCTCGGTACGTAGACTGGCCATCAGAGTACTTTCTGTAGATTTGGGCCATGTGCCTCGTGCACAAGTACCCGGAGCAGCTTGCTCTTGTACTTGGTAAGATGATAAAGCCTCAGTCCTCGCAGATTGGTGCAGCGACTACGGCGCTACCTGAGGGCTTGGCTCTGGCTCCACCTCCGCCTCCTTGGTTTGAGTATCCACGGGTGGGTTGCCCTCTGGGACCTCAGGAGACTGAGCAGGCTGGGGAGTAGGCGGCGGGCTATACAAGATACAAGAGAAGAAGATCAGTACAATGGATATAATAGATGATCCAGTGTTGTGACCATCAAGACAGACTACTTACCTGGCGAAGTCCATGTCAAACTCAGGTTCGTCCAGGTCGAAGGAGATCCCTCCAGATGGGATGTCTTGATGCTTGGGAGTTCTCTCTTTTGGCGAGGGCATTCTATCTTGTGTTTGCAGCACAAAAAAGAACTCGGATTAGTTCAAGAGACAGGATTTCGATCACTATTAACATACAAGATAGGTACACCTTGGGAGGGGACGTGTGGAGAGGGATACCGGTCGGTATTTCTACATCCCTTTTGGCTTCTGTGCTGACCTCTTGCGCCTTAGGCAGGCCGGTAATAGCAGGCTTCTCAACAGAGGATTTGAGTTTCTTCTATACTGCCCGCCTTTTCTTGGGGACTTGGGGGTTTGGCGTGTCGTCGGAGATGGGTCTTTTTAGGATTGATCCTAACCAAGATCACCAGGGCACTGCGGCGTCATCTCTTCATCTGACGAGGTGTCTTCAATCAACACCTCCTCTTCGGCAGCTGGTTCTGCAAGCTTCTTCTCTTTCCTGGAACCACCAGCGGCTTGCTTGGACAGTGAGGAGAGAGGTGGCTCAGGCAGTCCAGTTTGAGTCTCCTCCACGGCACAGGGAGCGGAGGCAAACTTTGTGCGCATCTCCTACCAATGGGTGCAAGGAGAATTGTTAGTAACATGTTCAAAAAGAATCTAGATAACAGGTAAAAGTATTCGGAATGACTTCAAGCTTTCCGCCGGTGGAGGACGACCAGCCGAGTACTCAGGTACCCGACATGGCAGCTCATGCGTGTCCATAAATAGAGCTTGGACGCGGACCGCAACTTCATCAGACGACGACTCGGTGGAGCAGACTCTGGTCGGGTCATTGGGTCCAGTATACTCATAGCCAGCGTGCACACGCTTCTGGCAGGGTTGCACACGACGGCGAAAGAATGAACGGGCTATCCCGATTCCGGTCAGGCCCTTCTTCTTCAGATCGTCAATCATCTTCAACAACCCGATGAGCCTGCTAACCTCATCCTCGCCGAGTGCTTCATTCCAATTGGCCTGAGGCTGTGGCAGATGGCCCGAGTGCTTGTTCAGCCTTGGGGGCTGGTTCTCTACATAGAACCATTTGTCCGCCCATTCCTTGATAGAATCATTCAACTTGAAATCAAAGTATATGTTCTTCATCCCTCAATGAAGTTGGAATCCAGCTCCTCCAATCACTTTGTCTTGGTTCGAATTGACTCAGAAAAGAAGGCAGAATAGATTGAAATGGGGGTTGATTCCTAAGAAGACTTCACAGAGATGGATGAAGAGAGAGATTTGAAGGATGGAGTTCGGATTGAGGTGCACTAGCTCTAGCTTGTAGAAAGCAAGCAGGCCATGTAGAAAATCATGAGCGGGAGTGGCAAATCCCCGCTCATAGAAAGGAGCAAAAACTATGATCTCATGAACTTCATCAAAAGGCCACGGTTTACCAACATCCGTGTGCCAGCAGGAGATGGACCTATTGAGTAAGTAGCCCTGATCGACAAGATCTTGCACCATCTGGTCTGTTGCTTTGGATGGCTTCCAGACTAGAGCGGGCGCGGGGGCTATTTTGAAGACGAGCATGCCTGTGATTGGAATCTTGGGGGCTTTCTTGCTTGCTACAGATTTGCTCACCACAGGTTTGCTTGGCACTGGTTTCTTTCCCATCTCGCCAACCGGGGTTTTCTAATGGATGAAGATTTTCGGTGCAGCTTGAGTGGATTGGAGTGCACGCATGAGTACGGAGGACTTTGGATTTGGGAATGGCGGCCAAGAATAGATTTGAATACGAAGCGGTTCCCTTCTGTTTTTATTAACGAAGTGGTAACCCTAAGCGTATTTCACGGAAACCATTTTCACTAAATACGCCAACAGTTGTGTATTCACGGTTTTTACTAGATGCATATTTGTGCGGTGGTGTCCTAAATGGCTAAGTCATTTACCGAGGCATTTTCATAATCGGGGCTGATCCTTAATGGGATAAGTTTTTTCTGAATCAAAGAATATACTCATTTCTTATTTTCTTAAAAAGTCTTTAAGCTTATTGTCATTTGCTTTCAGCTTGGGGGCTGAGGGAAAAATAGTATATTTCTTTTGGAAAGATTTTTCCTTAAAGACCTTGGAATTGTTTTTAATCCTTGAAAATGTTTCTAGGCTCGGGGGCTGACCCATAATGGGTCCATCTTTTTCAAAAGTTGGACACCATTATATTAAATGGGGAAGTTTTTGCACCATCTTTGATTTAAAAATTAAAGCCTGGGGGCTGATTGCAAAAGAAGTCAGCAGGGAGCACATCATGTTCACTTCTGAAGGTTTTTAACAAAGGAGCAAGGTGACGAGGAAACAACTCGGCTGATGCTCAAACTGTTGAGAAACAACTCGGCATGCGTGAAGACATGAAGACGCTTGGGGGGCTTGACGGACCAAGATCCATGGGAGTCCTTATGGGCTGTAGGCCCGTGAGGAGATTGGGCCACCAACTCTGACAGATACAAAGAAGAGACATTTATGTGCATATTTCGGGTTGGATCGAGGTTTTTGGGGTTTTGCGTCAAAAACTTTGGCCCATGCCTGGCCCAAGCCAACCATCGGGTTCAATTTTTTGGCCCATTCCCGACACGTCGCATGGTTGAGTCGGGTATTTTTAGGGTGGGTACGGTCAGGTTTGTCGGGTCGGGTGACCCATGATCATATCTAATCCCAACACGACAACTATGGGGCGTAGCCGCATTCACCTCCTTTGGAACATTGATACCAAGGAGTTGGCCACCATCGTTGCAGCTGCAACCCTATTGCCAAATTCACCAACTGCTGTACAAGCTACAGCTACCAGAAAATTGCTTAGGGTGTTGGGATTTGGGATACTCGAGAAAAATTCTTAGGGTGAGGAGTGGATTTATCTGCAGCCAGGGGTGATACAGAGAAACGGTGGAGGGGCAATGCTGCCGACATTTCCGTGTCTAAGACTCCTCGCATCCACTGAGTTCCTCCATGAAATCCATTCGATTCCTTCTGTCGAGGTTGTACTCGGCAGATATTTGTCTGGCAAGCACCTTGCTTCGTGCGAAGATCGATCACGGTAGATAAACAAAGAGGCTCAGGATTTTATACTGGTTCGGGCCCTCGAGATTGAGTAATAACCCTACATCCAGTTGTTTGCTTGTATTATCTCGGCGAGTACAGATTACAATGGTGTAACAAATACTCTCGGGTGGATTGGCTAAGATTGGGGATACCATCTACGTGCAGGACCCCCCACTATTTATATCTAGGGAGACGTGCCTTACAAGACAAAACAGATCTAAACCTAGTAGGACTCTAACTATCATCGGGCTTTCCTTCTGCGATCTGGTCGTCGTTTCTTGTTCGGAGTCTTCTTCGATCGGAGTCGGTAGTCGGCAATCCTCATGATCGGGCACCCGGGTATTATAGCCTCAACAGTAGCCCCCGAACTTATCTTGTTTACAAAAGGTTGTTCCTTGAATATCCTTCGGGTCTTTTTACTCTTTGGGTGATTTTTAGGATATGAAAATATCTCGGCAACCACTTTTATGTGAGAGTTAGAAAAAGACCCCGAACTCTGAATGGAGAAACTTGCATCAGAATGATAAGGTCAGAGAAAAATATTAGCCATAATCATAGTGAATAAAGAATATTCCATCTTGGAAACTGAAACACCAAGGGTTGATGAAGCCTGCCCCGTGCATTTAAAATCCACTACGCACATCTCTCGAAACTCTAGCAGTGCATGCGACGTAAATCACGGCACTGTTTCGGTTCCTCGATCTGCGTGCGAAGCGTTGCCCCAGAGTCTTTCAATATCGAATCCCTTGGATAGATTTATAGTTGAACCTTCCCCACTAAGCCATCCTCCTCCCCATACGATGGGAAAGAAAAGACTCAGCCGTAAGTTCAAGTTGCCTCGCCTCCTTTTCGGAGACTCTGAGTAGCTCCGCCGAACCGCCGTCCGACACGCCGGAGAATCCACCGGCGACTGTGCCACCCCCTGCTCCCGCTCAGGCTTCCTTCCTAGCCCTCCCCTGGCACAGGGATGAAGGAATCAAGGCTGAGCCGGAAGGAGGAGCTTCGGCGACGACGTCCCTGGCTCCCGAGGCCGCCGCGTCAAGCATCGCCGCTGGGAAAAGACCTGCGTCGCCATCTCCAGCCTCGGCGTCCCCCATCTCCATCTCCTCCAACGATGATCCAGAGCAATGTGGCAGTGGAGCTCGACTGAGGTTGGAGTCCTCGCACGCAGGTGCAGCTTTGTCTTCGGCTCCGGTCGACACCAGCGGCGACGAGGAGCTCGCCCGGCGCCTCTTCGTCTCCCTGAACTGCAAGCTGATCGGGATTCCAGGGGACGGCGCGCTCGTGGACCTCGTCAGCGACTCCAAGGAGGCTCCACCACCTAGTGCCGCAACGCCCTGATCCTGGCCAACGACGTCAGTCAGAGCCAGGGTCGTTATTTTGAATTTTTAGTTTCAGGATAGTATTCGATCCACTGTGAAATGTACTCCTTTTGGACTAATGATGTAATTTCACTTGAGAAATGCAATAATAGTTCTTTTCCCGTGTTTGGAACTTTTTGTGTTGATCAATTTGTGAGATTATTTGTTCAAAGAATAAAATCCCCGAACAAGACCTCTCTCTGAATAAACCAAATGTTTCAACACGTTCGGGAAATTTGTTCCCAGTCATATATGATCGGGCTATTTCCTCTGAACGCATTATATATTCGGTCATTTAAAATTGTTAGCTTCCTCAGTAAGCTAGCAATCCCAAATGCATTGAATTTGACCTGCACAGTTTTCGAAACGACACCCGCCGCAGAGAAATTAAAGAATCCTTTGACCTAACAGTGACTGCGGATTGCGCAGATCGAGGCCAGTTTTCTCAGGGTTCGTGCTCCCTCTCGAAACCATAAAGCCCCCAGGCACAGACGCCTGGTCTCCATTTAGGCCTTCGTCTTCCTTACTTGCATCTGCAACCGCTCGCCATTCCGCATTTGCTTTCTGGTTCTCATCCTCTCACTCCTTCAATCAATCCAGCCACTCTGTTGCCACCATGGTCTCTTCTCACCAGTCCTCATCCGGGGGTGAATCATCGGGGGAGCAAAGCAGCGCCGTCGCCTCCGGACGGGAGCTGTGCAGTGGATCCACGATCTGCACCACCGATAAGTACTGGGACAAGTCCACCACCACGGTGAAATAGCTGCGAGAACTGGAGAATCTTGGACTGCTTCCGGACACTACCACATTCCCTCGTCGTCATGCGAAAGGTCAGCTTTACCCGACACCCGACACTCTTGAACTGGTGACATTCCTTGAGTTCTTCTATTGCGGGTTCGGGGTCTATCCGTCAGATTTCTTCCACAGCGTCTGCGACTTCTACCAAATAGAGCTCGTGCACATCAAGCCAGGCGCTATAACCATGCTTAGCGTCTTCACCTTTCTGTGTGAAGCCTGGTTAGGAATCAAGCCATGCATTTTACAAAGAACAACTCATGATTGGGTCAATTGGGTTTTCCTTGAGAGACCGGGAAGTTTATATCCCCTTTCCATTGAAATGTTCCTAGAAAGGTTATCAACGCCATTGGTTTTACATCACCCTTCCCCAAGCCTCAGTAGCGAAAGGGAAACATTTGATGTCTTATCTCAAGGAAGAAACCAAACCCCTGCCGAGAGTTACCCCTGACATGCAGAAGCATATCGATCAGATCTTGTCGCTCCATGAATCAGGTCTGACAGCGATTCATGTGGCGGAGGTTTTCATTCGATGGAGATTTATCCCCCTCATGACTTATGATCACTATGCCTGGTCTTTCATGGGCGATAACGACCCGAACAGAATGAAGCCAGATGGTAAGCCTTTTTTTTATCTGTTCGGTAATATTTCTGAGATCATTCGGTCATTTGAGGTGTCATGACTCTTAACCAATAGTTGTCCCAGACCTTGAGTGGCTGCTCGCCTAAAGAAGATGCTGAATCCCGAGATCCTGGACTGGACAGGCATCCCAGCTCCTTATAGCACCGACAACCCTCCTCCAGAGGTAAACTTGTTCTCAGAAAATATCCCTTCTTGATTAATGTTTATTTGTCATGATTCCTTTTTAACTAAACAGGTCCCTCCTTCCTTTGATGCTCCCATTCAAAGCGGAGCCATCAATGTTGAGGAGGAGGCAGAGCCAACAGTTGATCAAGGTGCCGGGACCCCGACCACCGAACTGCCCGAGCAGTCGCCTGCCAAGGAGAAAAAGAACTCGAGCAGCACCAAAGTCGTCATTCCTCGAACCCACAAGCGCTCGTGCGGCACCAGCGCGGAGAGGATGACTCTGGGATCGGGATCTCTTGGTGTGCCCAATGATGAGGACATCACTCCTTTGGATACAACCGACGTTCACGGTCCAATCACTAGAGCTCGAGCACGACAATTGAATCTAGAGGTGAGCTCGTTCTTAAATTCCTCTTCACATGATTATGAGAATAGATTGCTACTGAATGATTATATTGTGATTAGGAACCATGGAGGAGGTCAAGGAATACTTGGAGAAGAGCTTGGAGGCGTAGAGGACCAGCAAGGGCATACAAGTCAAGAGGGAGGCCCAAACCAAGTGGTCTCGGGCCTGTTTTGAGCTCCAGGAGCAGTCTGCACTAAAACGGCCACCCAGGTCGCATATGGACTCGGATTTGGGTGATCTTTATATGGATGGAAAGCTAAGAAGATAACCTTTCAAATGGAGTTGGTCCCAGGCCCAAATTCATCAGGAGTCGACAGGAAAATATTCCGCAAGTTGGTGTCCAGAATCTGTCTCAGTGCTGTGCCACTGTCTTTTGGTTCTTTGGGCGGTGTATCTTGTCTTGGCCCATTAGGGTTGTGTCCAGGGGGTCTTGGCCGCCCCAACCTCCTCTTATCCAGCCTCCACCCCCTCCTCTAGAGTTGGGTTTTGCTTAGTTCATTTCTGTCAAGAACAGGACGCCGTTCTTCGGTTGTGGAACCCCACTCGTGAGTTGAATCAATTGCTTTCTGTGATTTGGTTGCTTCTCCGTGCACTTGCTTGTGTTCTTCGATTCGCAGGCAAGAGTAAGCCTTCTTGGCGAGGTCAATCGAGCAGCAGCTAGGTTGATAACCAGAGGATTCGTGGTGCTAAGGTTGTGGGGTTCATTTCTTTGGATTTGAAGCCGGATCGGTGTGTCACGAATCTGCCAAATCAATAGTTATCTTGAACCTTTCGGAAGATCGGGAACCCAAGTCTTATCATGTGGTAATCAGAGCAAAGGTATACCATCAGGTTCGCATCGTTTCCCCTAGTTCGAGTGTTTATCTTCATCCTACAGTCCACAGCCATACTCGTTTTTTCCCTTCCTAGAACCTTCCGCGCCATATCCTTTGCATTTGTTAGTTTCAGAGTTCGTAGTGTTGAGTTTGTGTCCTTGTTCAAAATCTTGTTGCTGGTTGGGTTGTGTTAGAGTCCTGTTGTGTGTTTTCCCCCACCGTTCTTCATCAAACCCTAGCTACCACCCCCAATTTTTTTAATCATGTTTCGGTCAAGTTCTGAAAATTCCATAGGCCATGGCTTTCACTTGTTTGAGCTCATATTCTCTGTGGTTACTTATGTGCTCTTAAGTGAAGAAAAAAATATCAAAGAAATCAAAAGAAAAAGTTGATTTTTCCCCAAAAAAAACAACAACAGCCCAAAAAGAGAGAAAAATGAGAAGGGCAAAGTGGGGACAATGTCTTCAGGAGCACATAGAGAAGGGTAAGTGAGCTGTGAAGCGTGTGCTATCTTGTATGCTTGATCTTGTGACCTTGCTGCCCATCATATCTTGTTCTTTCACCTTGTTGATCACACACACTTGGGTCTTGGAACATTTTAGGCCAGCAACGAGAACAAGAATTTGGGACTATAATTCAGCATTCCTATCTGTTACTAACTTTTGTGCCACATATATATTTATCTCTGTGCCTTCCCAAGTTCCACATATTTCTTCAGATCGGTACAGAAAGAGGACCCTTGCAATCTTGGTCACCTCCTCTCAGGGCATCACGAACCAGCCGCCGATTGCACCAACTCTTGTTTTGTGATTGGTAAGAACTTTTGCTAGTGCTTGTGGAGGAGCTGCCATTTTGCATGATTGAGAGGCACCACTACAGCTGCATAGTCATTTGTTAGGGATAACCTTCACTGTTTGCTTCTATTTTTGGTTTTTGCAATGGCAGAGGATGAACAGGTTAACTATCCCAAAGATTTCAATGAGTGTGTTAGCAGAGCTCAACTTCAAGCTGTTATGGAGGAATCCTACAGAGGGATGAATGATGCCATCAGGAAGGCCGTCACCGATGCACTAATTGATCTCAAGCTTGGTAGTAGCATGGAGAGGTTGGATAGGCAGATATCTACTCTAACTGGAGAAGTTACAGAGTTAGAAAACCGTCTACCAAATGAGGAAGATATGGGAGGAAACAACACTGATGAAGATGCTGTTTTTGAGGAGGATCGAAACATAGATGCTGCAGCCACCCAAGCAGAGAGGCTGCGACGTCGTCTACATGAGAACAGGAGAGGTATGGGAGGTCCTCGACATCAAGGTAATAACCATCATGCTCCCGATGATCCTTATGCTAAGGTCAAGTTTACAATTCCACCTTTTTCGGGCCATTATGATGCTGAGGGGTATCTTGATTGGGAGATGACAGTAGAACAAAAATTTAGTGCCCACCTTGTTCCTGAAAGACATAGAGTTCGACAAGCCTCTAGCGAGTTTAAGGATTTTGCAATCATTTGGTGGAGTGGATTAGCTGTAGAGAATGCTTTACCGACCACATGGGAACAACTTAAGGTAGCTATGCGTGATCATTTTGTTCCCCCTTCCTACCATAGAGACTTGCGTAAGAAATTGATGCGCTTAGAGCAAGGAGAGAAACCTGTCCAAGATTACTATGGGGAGCTCCAAAAGGGGTTGATGCGTTGTGGTGTTGTAGAGGAACCCGAGGATTCTATTTGTCGTTTATATTCGGGTCTAAGGTGTGAGATCCAAAACATTGTTGATTATAAGGAATTTAACACTGTCAACCAGTTGTTTCAATTTGCTATGCTTGCAGAGAAGGAATTGCAGGGACGTGAGCAGCAAGGCAAGGGCAAGTCCACCACCTCCTACACGCCACGTACAACAACATCAACGGGGCTGAACAAGTCTACAACTTTCCAGATGCCACCACCACCAGCTAACAAGCGACCAGCAGCTTCGGGAGCTGCTGCAGCGTCCACACGGTCCTCCGATTCAGGTAAAAATTCTGCGCATGTACCCGCAAAGAGTTCATCATCCGTTGCATCAATGGGGCACACCTCTGGCATCCAGTGCCACCGTTGCCATGGCATTGGCCAAATGCAGAAGGATTGCCCTAGTCAGCGGGCATACATTGCTACAAAGGATGGCTACATCAGCACCTCCGACATGGAAGATGAGGAAGGTAAAGAAAATGATGAAGAAGATGGTGAGATCCTTAGGGGAGAGGACACAGCGACCTTTAGGAGTGCCATTGTACAGCGGGTGCTTAGCACTCAAGTACAACCACCCGACCAGCTGCAACGCCACAATCTATTTCAGGTTTTCTTCGTCATCAACAACCGATGTGTGCGAGTCATTATTGATGGAGGTAGCTGCAACAATTTGGTAAGTTCTGAGTTGGTCAAGAAGTTTGGCTTGACCACACGGGCACACCAACGTCCATACCATATTCAGTGGCTAAATGATTCAGGAAAGGCTAAGGTAACACAAACTTGCAGAGTTTCTTTTTCCATTGGGTCATATTCAGATTCGGTTGATTGTTGACGAAGGTCTGAATTGGGGGTACCCAATCAAGCCCTTAACCCAGGTCCTCACAATAATCCACCTCCCAAAAACGAAAACCGAAGCACGAAACATACAGCGGCGCCCGAGCTAGTCTAGTGGAGCAGACATATGTGCGTAGATATGCGTGTGTACATATCAAATATGCACCTAAGCTTTCCTATATGCAGCATGCATGCGTGCACTCAAGTGTGTGCTGTTCATACATTCGAGTACGTGCTGAAGTACCGGCAATGATGGCAAACACCTTTCTCTCTCTGCTGTTTTTTCTTCTCCCCGCATGCACGCACCTGCTCGCCCGAGAGGTTCCGTCTCACCCGAGTGCCAGCTCGCCCGAGAGGTTCCGTCTCACCCGAGTGCCAGCTCGCCCGAGAGGTTCCGTCTCGCCCGAGTGCCTGCTTCGCCCGACAGGATCCGCGATTCGCCCGATGAGCTGCATGCACGCCCGATGAGCTGCGCACCTTCGCCCGACAAGTTGCAGGAAGCGCCCGAGTGCTCTCCGCTTCGCCCGACAAGCTGCTCCTTCGCCCAGCAAGACTCCGATTCGCCCGACTAGTCTCCGTCCCCGACTGGTTCGACTCTTCACGACCAAGCAACCACCGGGAAGACCGAAGCACTCGGAGTCAAGCCGCTACACTGTGCCAACCACTCCCTGACGCAACTGACACCAGCAGGACATGGCTACAGCGCTCGGAAGGACGACGGGCCCCACAGCATGGGCGGGCACGCCTCCTTTTTTCCCGTTTTACCCTTTGACTGTACCTCTTCTCTGGCCCTCCCTTGAGCTATAAAAGGGAAGGTCAGGCCTCCTGCGCGAGGCAGATCGACTCTTTTCCTCCTCTCTCTTGGGCCTCCTACGGGAGGCAGAGAGCCTCTTTTCTCTCCCGAGGAGTACTCTCCCTCGACCTTCTTCTTTCTCCAGCCGGTCACTGGACTGAGCTCGATTCACGCACCAGAGACTTGGGAAGCTCTCCCTCTCTCGCCCATTTGTACCCCCTACTACAAACCAGTGCAAACAACACGAGCAGCACGAACTGGACGTAGGGTATTACACCCCATGGGTGGCCCGAACCAGTATAAACCCCCGTGTCCTTTTGCACTACCACCCGAGGCCCGACGCGCGCTCCACGATTCTATTATTTGCCGGCGGTAAAGAACCCCGACAGTTGGCGCCCACCGTGGGGCCTTTGCGCGTCACGTCTTTTTACTTGCAGGTCTCGGGTGGCCAACCACGACGACGGTGGCGTCCCCGATGGACGCAACCGCGGCGACGACGACGGCGGCGGCGCCAACGGCCGCGACGACGACCACAACGCCGTCAACCGCGGCGACGACGACGGCGGCGGCACCAACGGCCGCGACGACGACCACAACGCCGTCAACCGCGGCGACGACGACGGCGGCGGCACCGACGGCCGCGACGACGACCACAACGCCGTCAACCGCGGCGACGACGACGGCGGCGGCACCGAACGGCCGCAACGACGACCACAACGCCGTCAACCGCGGCGACGACGACGGCGGCGGCACCGACGGCCGCGACGACGACCACAACGCCGTCAACCGCGGCGACGACGGCGGCGGCGGCACCGACGGCCGCAACGACGACCGTAGCGCCATCAACCACGGCGACGACGGCGGCGGCAACCCCAATGACCACAACAACACTGATGGCGGCAACAATGCTCCTGGCCTTCTGGATGAACCGAACAAGGCTCGGGGGCTCTGCCTACCAGGCACACTCAGGACTATTCCGTATGCGGATGCATGCACGCGTGTGCATGTACATGCAAGGATATCCTTTTTAACCAAATGCATGCACGCCTTTTCCAAATGTGTCGCGTCTCTCTGTTTTCTCTCTCGAATCAGCACAGCACAGGAACAGGCAGTAGCATTTATCCCGAAGGCCTGCATGCATGTCCGACCAACCAGAGTGGGGCGGAGCAGGCAGCAGCAACTCGGTCACCCTCGAGAGGTTTTCCGACTCGCCCGACAAGGTCTTCGCTCGACATCATCAACGGCGACCGCGACCCCGACAACGGCAGCATCAACACCACACGGCCGCGCACCCGCGGCGCAGCAGCAGTGGGCGACCCCCGCGAGGAACACCGTGGCAGGACGACCGTGCCCAAAGTCCGCAAATGACCTCAACTAACCTGTAACAACTTTTTGTTTTCATGATCTCGCGCAGGGCCGCCACGGCGAGGCACGCCCCCGTACGAGCGCACGACACAACGACAGAGAGAGCTGCAGCGCCGACCGACGTAATCACGTTGGCTACCAGCGCCGCCCCGACCAGCGCCCGCTCCACCGACCGCCGCCCGACCTCGACTCCGAACGACTCGGCCGCGCCTCCAAAGGAGTGCGCCGCCCCGACCTCGACTCCGAACCGACTCGGCCGCGCCTCCAAAGGAGTGCGCCGCCCCGACCTCGACTCCGACCGACTCGGCCGCGCCTCCAAAGGAGTGCGCGCGCCCCGACCTCGACTCCGACCGACTCGGCCGCGCCTCCAAAGGAGTGCGCCGCCCCGACCTCGACTCCGACCGACTCGGCCGCGCCTCCGAAGGACTGCGCCGCCCCGACCTCGACTCCGACCGACTCGGCCGCGCCTCCGAAGGACTGCGCCGCCCCGACCTCGACTCCGACCGACTCGGCCGCGCCTCCAAAGGACTGCGCCGCCCCGACCTCGACTCCAACCGACTCGGTCGCGCCACCCGTGGAGTGTGCTGCCCCGACTCGGATGGCTCGCTCGACTCAGCCTCAACGACGGAACGCTCAAACGGCTAAGTTTTACCACGATCCTTCGTATTTCCATACATTTCCATTTACACTCTCGCATGCCTCTTTTGGGTGTCGCTAAAGTACTCGGGTAGCAATGGCCTCATCTGTGAAACCTCGTCCTACGTGCCGCCTACACCTAAGCCTCCCCGCTGAGCAGTGTAGTCTGCGGTAAGCCGCCCTCTCCACGAGCAGTGGTCAGCGGAACTTGGTGCTTAACGCGTGATAAGCCAACTACCCGAGGAAATACGTAGCCTAATAAAGGCAGGGCGTACGCAACTTTCCGATAGTAACGAATAATTCCCGACTCCACGCTTTACGCAACGCTTTTGCATTACACTGTTTTTTGCAGCTTGGCATGGCAAGTTCAGGTAAGCTTGCTGCAACTCCTACATACAGGGAACGGCACCTCTTGTCTCGCCCGACCTCGGCGCGAGGGGTCAAGCATACGCATGCGATCGTTTTCCGAAACGTACTTTTCGAACTCTCTAAACTAAGCGGCTCCCGCCGGCCCTAACGACCCCTCGCAGCCCTGCGCTCGGGGGCTGGGCATCGGGACGGACGACTTCGACAGTCGACCTGACAGGTGATTCCAACGGGGGTTCGAAGGCTGGCCCGTCGAAGGGTTCAACAGCCGCCCCCGGGCACCTTGTCGAGCGAGGGGCAGTGAAGGATGGGTCCCAGCGGCCAGTACTCTGGCGCACGAGCGCCACGAGCATCCTGAAACGCGTTCGAGTTCTGGTGGAAAGAAAGATCATGGTTTTTCCTCCGATGGAAAGGCAGCGAGCCGCTGGGTCCGGTCGAACGGACTTGGTAACTAGATGATCTCACCACTAGGAATTTGAGGTCGATCACCAGCTGATCCATCGACTCCCCATCGAAGGGGCGTCGGGCCTCACTCGAACCTACCCGTTTGTAGCTCAACGAGAGTCGTGCTTCGGCCTGCGTGGCAAAGCGCGATACGTCTCTTACCCTCCTTCCTATCGCACGGGAAGCATGAGGGGAAAAACGCAAAAAGACGAAACGAATCCCCGTCCGGACCTCGGTCTCGGGATGCACACGGGGTCGAAATCGCTAACAGAGACCAGCAGCGCGGTCGCACAATTCGCAAATCACTACACAAACGCCATGAACCTGCGAGCAAGTGTGCCACTCGCCCACAGGCTCGGGGGCTACACCCGGCGGGTGCGCTCGCGCGCCCCCACCGGAAGAATCGTGACTTACTACATCTACGCTGCCACTCAGCCTGGGCGCGAGCCTCCATCTCCCCCCCAGGCTCGGGGGCTACTGACGAAGGTCTGAATTGGGGGTACCCAATCAAGCCCTTAACCCAGGTCCTCACAATAATCCACCTCCCAAAAACGAAAACCGAAGCACGAAACATACAGTGGCGCCCGAGCTAGTCTAGTGGAGCAGACATATGTGCGTAGATATGCGTGTGTACATATCAAATATGCACCTAAGCTTTCCTATATGCAGCATGCATGCGTGCACTCAAGTGTGTGCTGTTCATACATTCGAGTACGTGCTGAAGTACCGGCAATGATGGCAAACACCTTTCTCTCTCTGCTGTTTTTTCTTCTCCCCGCATGCACGCACCTGCTCGCCCGAGAGGTTCCGTCTCACCCGAGTGCCAGCTCGCCCGAGAGGTTCCGTCTCACCCGAGTGCCAGCTCGCCCGAGAGGTTCCGTCTCGCCCGAGTGCCTGCTTCGCCCGACAGGATCCGCGATTCGCCCGATGAGCTGCATGCACGCCCGATGAGCTGCGCACCTTCGCCCGACAAGTTGCAGGAAGCGCCCGAGTGCTCTCCGCTTCGCCCGACAAGCTGCTCCTTCGCCCAGCAAGACTCCGATTCGCCCGACTAGTCTCCGTCCCCGACTGGTTCGACTCTTCACGACCAAGCAACCACCGGGAAGACCGAAGCACTCGGAGTCAAGCCGCTACACTGTGCCAACCACTCCCTGACGCAACTGACACCAGCAGGACATGGCTACAGCGCTCGGAAGGACGACGGGCCCCACAGCATGGGCGGGCACGCCTCCTTTTTTCCCGTTTTACCCTTTGACTGTACCTCTTCTCTGGCCCTCCCTTGAGCTATAAAAGGGAAGGTCAGGCCTCCTGCGCGAGGCAGATCGACTCTTTTCCTCCTCTCTCTTGGGCCTCCTACGGGAGGCAGAGAGCCTCTTTTCTCTCCCGAGGAGTACTCTCCCTCGACCTTCTTCTTTCTCCAGCCGGTCACTGGACTGAGCTCGTTTCACGCGCCAGAGACTTGGGAAACTCTCCCTCTCTCGCCCATTTGTACCCCCTACTACAAACCAGTGCAAACAACACGAGCAGCACGAACTGGACGTAGGGTCTTACACCCCATGGGTGGCCCGAACCAGTATAAACCCCCGTGTCCTTTTGCACTACCACCCGAGGCCCGACGCGCGCTCCACGATTCTATTATTTGCCGGCGGTAAAGAACCCCGACAATTGTGATGTGGTACCTATGCAAGCTTGTTAACTTTTGTTGGGTAGGCCTTGGGAACATGATAATGATGCCACACACCATGGTAGAAGTAACAAATACACCTTTGTGCATAAGGGAAAGAAATATACTTTGCTACCTTTGACCCCTGCTGAAATTGTACAAGCCGAGAAAGAACGAGCTGCTAGTTTGAATGACACAAAATCTGAAAATCAGCAAGTAGCAAAATCTGTTTTCCCACATAAAAAGGATAAACCTGCACCTAATTCTAAGAACGAGGGCATTAAATTGAAGGGTGGAGTTATGCTTACAACAAAATGTGACTTTGCTGAAATTTCTGAAGATGATGTTTGCTATGCCTTGCTTTGCAAACAAGCTTTGTTTTCGCTTGACGATATCGCTAGCTCGATACCTCCTGCTGTCACTAACCTTTTGCAGGAGTACATGGATGTTTTTCCAGCTGAGATACCACCGGGGCTGCCACCTGTGAGAGGGATGGAGCATCAAATCGACTTGATTCCAGGGGCAACTTTACGCAACCGCGCAGCCTACAGAACCAACCCTGAGGAGACTAAGGAAATTCAGCGACAAGTCCAAGAACTTTTGGACCGCGGGTATGTACGTGAGAGCCTTAGTCCTTGTGCTGTTCCTGTGCTTTTAGTTCCAAAGAAAGATGGTACTTGGCGTATGTGTGTTGATTGTAAAGCCATCAATAATATTACCATTCGGTACCGTCATCCTATTCCTAGGCTTGATGACATGCTTGATGAGTTGTAATTTTCACAAAGATTGATTTGCGAAGTGGCTACCACCAGATTAGAATGAAACTTGGAGATGAATGGAAAACAGTTTTAAAACCAAATTTGGGTTGTATGAGTGGTTAGTAATGCCTTTTGGTTTGACTAATGCACCTAGCACTTTCATGCGCTTAATGAATGAGGTTTTGAGGGCTTTCATTGGACGATTTGTGGTAGTTTACTTTGATGATATCTTAATTTATAGCAAGTCTTTGGATGAACACATGGATCACTTGCGTGCTGTTTTTAATGCTTTACGGGATGCCCGTTTGTTTGGTAACCTTGAGAAGTGCATCTTTTGCACGGATTGAGTCTCTTTTCTTGGCTATGTTGTTACTCCACAGGGAATTGAGGTGGATGAGACAAAGATTGATGCCATAAAGAGCTGGCCGGTCCCCCAAACCATCACACAGGTGAGGAGTTTTCTTGGTCTTGCAGGGTTCTACCGCCGCTTCTTCAAAGATTTCAGCACCATTGCAGCCCCCTTGCATGAGTTGACAAAGAAAGCAGTGGTGTTCCATTGGGGAAAGGCACATGATGAGTCCTTTGATGCTTTGAAGAACAAGCTTACACACGCACCATTGCTGCAGCTTCCGAACTTTGGTAAGACTTTTGAGCTTGAATGTGATGCTAGCGGAGTTGGCATTGGGGCTGTTTTAATGCAAGATGGTAAACCCGTTGCATACTTTAGCGAAAAACTGCATGGTCCTATTTTAAATTACTCCACGTATGATAAGGAATTGTATGCTCTTGTACATTCTTTAGAGACGTGGCATCATTATTTGTGGCCTAAGGAGTTTGTTATCCATTCCGATCCTGAATCGCTTAAGTATCTTCGCTCTCAAAATAATCTGAACCGTCGACATGCTAAGTGGGTAGAGCTGATTGAATCTTTTCCTTATGTTATCAAACACAAGAAAGGGAAGGATAATGTGATTGCGGATGCCTTGTCTAGGCGATATACCTTGCTGTCCCAACTTGATTGTCATATTTTTGGACTTGAATCGATAAAAGAACAATATGCGCTTGATCCTGATTTTAAAGATGTGTTGCTGAATTGTAGAGAGGGACGGACATGGACCAAGTTTGTGACCAATGATGGGTTCTTGTTTAGAGCTAACCGCCTATGCATTCCAGTTGGTTCTGTTCGTCTCTTGTTGTTACAGGAAGCGCATGGAGGAGGGCTGATGGGACATTTCGGTGCTAAGAAGACGGAGGATGTTTTGGCCTCACATTTCTTTTGGCCAAAGATGAAAAGAGATGTTGAGCGTTTCGTGTCACGCTGCACCACATGTCAAAAAGCTAAGTCACACTTGAATACACATGGTTTATACATGCCTCTTCCTATTCCTTCTATTCCTTGGACAGACATTTCGATGGACTTTGTTTTGGGATTGCCTCGGATTAAGAGGGGGAGGGATAGCATTTTTGTTGTGGTGGATCATTTTTCTAAGATGGCACACTTCATACCATGTCATAAGAGTGATGATGCTGTTCATATTGCTGACCTCTTTTTCAAAGAAATTGTTCGTTTGCATGGTATGCCTTCAACTATTGTTTCAGATCGCGATGCTAAATTCTTGAGTCACTTTTGGCGCACTCTATGGAACAAGTTGGGGACAAAGCTATTGTTCTCTACAACATGTCACCCACAAACTGATGGACAAAAAGAAGTGGTGAACCACACCTTGGGCACCATGTTGAGGACTGTTTTGAAGAAAAATTTGAAGGTGTGGGAAGAATGTTTGCCTCATGTGGAGTTTGCATACAATCGGACAACACATTCTACCACCAAGGTAAGTCCTTTTCAGGTAGTGTATGGTGTCAATCCCCTTGCTCCAATTGATATATTGCCTTTACCTACTAGTGAGAGGATTCATAGTGATGCCAAGAAATGTGCTGAATTTATTTTGCAAATGCATGAGACAACTAAGCACAACATTGAGAAGATGAATGAAAAGTATAGAATCACTGGTAGTAAAGGTAAACAAGAAATGAAACTTCAACCAGGGGATTTAGTTTGGTTACACCTTAGAAAGGATAGATTTCCAGAATTGCGAAAGTCTAAGTTGATGCTTGTTGACACCAGCGGTGGCAAACAGAAGGTCCGCAAGTGCACGGCTGTCGTAGTAGCTTTCAACCATGAGTAAACCAAGTATCGAATCCACGGGGAACGTAAAGGACTTGTCTAATCACTAAAGATGAACCAAATCGATTGAGTGTATATAAAGGCTGGGTAGAGAGGATAACTTAGCACTAAGGCTAATTATATCGAAGGGAATTCTCCTATGCTTGCTTTGGGCACCGGGGTATCCTAGACCTCTAAGAAATTGCCGGCCAACAGCTCTACGCCGTACCCGAACGTGGAGGATTACAAAGGACGGACAGGACTGTCACCACCTGTCGCCTACCTCTTCTAATCCGAGGGGCTACGAGGCAAACGAGGGCAGATATACACCTAAGCACCACACCTAAGATAATATCGGCTATCCTAACCTTGATCAGAGATTAGAATACTTTATGAATAAAGCAACGAACCCACAAGCACAATAGAGAACTCAGCTTTTCTATAACTCAGACTTGAATACTAGTTGAATCCGGGATACTTACTAAGTAGCTCGCATCCGTCGAGGTACAGGTGGAGGGTCGCCGACAGGCCGGGACTCCTCCAGACTCTCCCTCACTCTCTCCCTATTTCTACTCTGGATATGAGGAGGGCTTCGCCTTGGATCTTCACTTCATCTCGATGATACTTAGCCCTGCCTCGAGTCCAGCTATTTATAGCTTGGAGAGGTGGTTTGGAGTCGGTTTGCAGAGGTTGAGGCGGTCCAGAGGTGGGCCCAGGTCGGCCGACTAGGGGGATCGGTCGACCGTCAGATCAACCGACGTAGATGATCCACGGTACAGATGGGTTCCTGGAGGCGGTTGACAGTTGCTCGTGAAGGCGGTGGTGAAATGGTCGTGCGGCCAGGTCGGTCGACCTGGCTCGGTCGGCCGACCCAGAGCTACGGCCCCTCGGCCCCACTCTGTCAGGGTCACTCTCCCGTGGGCCCCATGGTCGGTTTTCGGTGGGTAATGTCGAAGATATGTCGGTTAAGTCAGGTATGTGGGCCCATGGATCCAAGTGATTGCCACGTGGCCCATCCCATCTCGTTAATTCCACCGACCTGATCTCAACGTCCCTGATCACTCTCAAGTGTGCTTCTGTTGGTGGGCTAAGGTTAGACCTCCCTGGGCCTGGGCCCAGGTCCGTCGACCAGGAGAGGTCGGGCGACCTGGCCCTGGGCCCAATTTAGTCACTCTTTTGCCACTTTGTTCCTGTAAGCACATATGCACCAAAACTTGTGGAATTCATTAGTAAATAACCCTATGTCTATTTGTTTTATCATTCTTTTGTATCTTTGTTAGCAATAATATTTTGTCATTAAGAACCGCCAACAAGCTCCCCCACACTTATCCTTTGCTCGCCCTCGAGTAAAGTCTAAACTTCATCATGGAAATTATAAACAAACATATAAGTTATTTCCAAACATTTAGGCCTTATGGAATTATATAAGTGGCTAACTTGTCTTCTTGGGTTATTGCAGGAAGGAACAGCTTTTTATATGTCATGATACATTTTACATCTCAAGTACTTGGATTTTTAGAATTTCGCAAAAGAAAAACCAATGCCTTGCTCCTCAGCGAGTTTCTCTCTGGATATTCATGGTGGTTTGACAACACTCAAACTCTCCAAAATAGAACTTTATATGTGGAGCTCTCAAGATACATACCTTAATTCACTTGTGTTGTCATTCCAAGGATTGGATCCAAGTCAGAGACAAATCATGTACTCAAGTCAAGATGTGCTAGTGTGTGATATGAGGTGGAAATGTAGTAGTACTCCTTTGTCTTGACTTCCTTCCCTTTCTTTTCTTTTTGGATATGGGCTATTGCATTTTTTCTTTTCTTCTCCTTTTTTTTCACTCGATGCTTTTTAGCATGAGTTTCTTTCCTCTCTCTTTTTTTCTATGCATATGGCCCATATCTTCTTTTCACCTTGATTTTGGGGAAGAAAGTCACTTAGGAGTATTTTATTCATGAATATGGAACAAAGGCATGTTTTGCTTTACCCTCAGTGTAAGGGTTTAGCTTTTTATGGTAGAGTGTACGTGATCTTGACTTTAAAAACATGAAGTATCTCTAATCAGGGTCACAAGACTTGGAACAACTCAAAGCTCAAAAGCAATGCTTGATTATATTTGTAAGTGGCTGTCTCTCAAACCCATGAGGAGCTTAGCATGGTTAAAAATTTTAAAAACTTTTCATAAATTCCAAGTACTTAAGTAAGTAAAAGCATCTTTCATATTAAAGCCATATCTCTAAATGCAATAACTTAGATGACATGAGTTCCTATAAGAATGAAGATTTCCACAAGCCAAAAGGTACAGAGAATAAAATATATGTAAGTTAATATTCTCCATGTGATGGGAGGATGCAACAAGGGTTAATTTAATTAATTTCAGAATTCCATGATCAGGTTCTGCAAGTATTCAACTGAAACAGAGGTTAGGATGATCAAACCAGCGTGTAGAAAAAAGAAGAAGCGAGGTGGGACCCAGGCCAGGTCGGCCGACCTGGTGGGGTCGGGCGACCTGGGGGTGACCTCTCTGGTTCAGCCCTTTCGCGTGCTGTTTTGTTGTGTTCTGATATGCTCTGTTTCGCGTTGGATCACTCTGTTTTCCGTTGTGAATCTCCCCCACACTTGTACCTTTCATTCAAAACAAGTGGAAACAAAAAAGAAGACACAATCCTAATACACTAAACATTTTATTTTAGTCATAACTCAGAGGCACATTAAATAAATGAAATAAATGAAACAATTGAATGAAGGGAAAGAGACTAATATGCCTATCCTACACCAAAGCCTAGGGTGCCTATGGTGCATTATAGAGATTCTCATTCCCTGCAGCTTTGGCATAGCGCTTAAGCTTCACGACTGTTGATCTACACAACATATCAAAGTCGTCTTGAAGGTGAATGCGCTCAAGTCGCTCTTCGGCGAACTTCTTCTCCAACTTTGCATAGTCGCTACTGAGTTAATTAATTAACTCTAACAACTCAGTGTTGGAGGGAGCCTTAGGGGCCTTCTCATCATCACTCTCATATTGGCCCCTAGGCCTGCGAATTGGAGGAGGCTTGATGTGCCTCTTGATCTTGCCGGCGGGTGATGATTCCACCGACTCCTCCAACTCCTTCCTCTCCTCAGGTGTGAGGGGAGGGAACAGCCCCTTTCCGTAGCCACCTCCGGGTTTCCTTTCCCCAAAGACCTGGAAACGTGGCTCTAGGGTGCTAGCAGGAGAGTAGATAGACACATCGGACGTATAGTGATACGCCACGACGTCCTCCCACTTATTCCTGACCACCTCCTTCAACTTCTCCCCTGGTTGAAGCGTGGGGAGTCCATCGCCCTTGATCGGAGCGGCCGCCGGCGTCTTCTTTGGGGTTAATTGTCTCGTTGTTGGCCTTCTGTACGGGCTTGATGCCCATGCATCACGCCTCTGGGTCCTCCTCGGAGACTGAGACTGCGCCGCCGAGCGAGACTGCGAGGGGCCACTAGGGCCAATCGGCCGACCAAGGCCGTCGGCCGACCCCCTAGTGCGCCCTCTCGTGTCCTCCTCTGGTGGGAGGATGGCCAGTGGGGAGACGACCTCAGCCATGGTCCGCTCCAGGTTGATGGGCACCAGTTGGTTGGGAATTTGAAAGGTGTGGCTTGGTAATTTCAAAATGGGGGCGAGAAAGAACTCAGATGAGAGGGAAGAAGAGGATGGGTGAAAATTTAAAGAAAGGCTAACCCTCTTCTCGGATCCATCAGAGTTAGAATCACTCATCCACCGCAGAACGGCTTCAGAGACGTTAGAGTAGAACGTTGGCAAAAGATAGGGCTGATCGGGCTCAGTGGCACGTCGGCCGACCTGGCCAGGTCGGCCGACCTGGCCTTGAGCCCGGTCGCCTTTTCCTTCTCTGTGCAGTACGTGACAGGTCCACTAAACCCCAAAATGTGTGCATTCAGGCTCTAGGGGTTAAGGATTTAGCATAAGGTGTGTTGACACCAGATTTTCGCACCAGATATGCTGAGTCATGAGGTAACGTGGTAAGGCTGGTGGACCCATTGACTGGTCAAAGCCGAAGATGACAGAGAAGGAAGCCGATATGCAGAAGAGATCCGATGAAGCAGGAGTCCGACCCGATAACGAGTACAAGAGGAAAGGCGCGTCGGTTGAGAAGGAAGCGTATCAGATGCAGGGACTATTTCCTTTTTGAAGGCATATTGAGAGTCCCATTCTATATTAGATTTAGTTTACTTTGTCCGCAAGTTAGTTTAGTTCGATCAGGACTCTCCATGACCAAGGTATAAATATGAACCCTCGTCCATTGTAAAAACTATTCTCACAATCAATACAACCCGGCTTCACGCCAAAACCCTAGTAGTAGTTATCGACGAAGCTCATTGGTGGACGGGCTGCATCAGTTCTGATCTCCGGCTTACCAGTAAGTTAGTCAATTTATCGAACTAGTATAGGCTTTGAATTGAGGCGCATCGCCCTTTCTCGTTTATACTGTTCAACTGATTTATCTCTGGATAAGCAAGATTGATATAGATTCCCTACGTCGGAGCTAGATCAATATTGATTATCCAACAGATTATCGTTTATCGGACTGTACTTTTAGCCTAGATTCCCTACGTCGGAGCTAGGTATCAAGATTAGGCTAGATTCCCTACGTCGGAGCTAGAATAATCTTGGTTACTAAAGGCAGTTTTTACGGTTTGTTTGGAGTTGCTAGATTGGTTTAGATCTACGCCATGTGAATCAACTCTACTTCTTCAACAGCTTTGAGCATTGGTCTTGGTCCGATTTAAGCAATATTTATCTTACAGCATCGTTCTACGTTCAATCCTGCTTTGTGGTTTAATCTAGTTGTTCTTTGAGTATTACACTGGTGTAGATTCCCTACGTCGGAGCTGGATCTTTGTAATACGCTTAGATTAATCTTTGATTGTCATGTTTGGTTTAGATTCCCTACGTCGGAGCTAGATTCATCTTGATTAGTCAAAGGAAGCTTTGGTTATGCCTCATTGTTATTTGAATGTTGAGTGTGGTTTAGATTCCCTACGTCGGAGCTAGGTCATGCTTGATTATTTGATAGCATATCTTAGAATCAGAACGATCCTGTTAATGTTTTATCTGCTTATTTGCTTAATCTGGTCAACACCTGTGCGAGCATCTTGTTTAATTGACAGATTGACGAGTTGAGTTTGACTGTCTAGCTATTTGATCTGATCATAGCTGGAGAAATCTAGATTCCCTACGTCGGAGCTAGATTTCTCTGAAAAAGTTATAGTCCGATTGGCTAGTTAGATGGTCCGACAAGATGAGTCAAACTGGCAATTAAGCAAGGTGGACAATGTATCGGCTTACACTTTGATTATTTGATATCTTGTTTCAAGACATAGCTGATCCATTACTTTACATATTGGCCTTGTTATATGCTTTACTTTATTATTCAAAGGCTGATCTATCATATCAATCAAGGTCCGATCCTGATTGGTCCGATTCTAAGGTCCGATTTGGTGTCTGATTGAGGTCCGATTACTCGGTCCGATCGACGTCATCAATGAAGTCCGATTTTGAGGTCCGATTGGTATCGGCCGATACGTGTCTGATTGGGTCTTGGCTAAAATTCGACATTACTCCATCGTCTGAAATAAAACCGGCACAATCAAAGAGCAATTTAATTGTTTTATCCCCTTGTCAATTTCAGGTCAAATTGACTGGCACGCTGCGAACCTGAACTGGAGTGTGGGCTGGCACTGGAGTAAAGCAGATCTCCCTGGTCTTCGTGTGCTGCACGCGGAGGATACCATCGCCGATTTTCCGCGTCAACACATTTTTGGCACGCCCAGTGGGACACGAGAAACAAATTCCAAGATGTCGTCGTCTGATGCAGAACAAGAAACTGCAGCAAGACTTGCTACTGAAAAAGAAGCTGCTGAGAAGGCCAAGAATGACAGGAACAAGACGCCTGAGGCGGCCATTCCAATTACAAAGGCCGATCTGTCTAAAGCTCAATTGGATGCAGTTCAGGCTCAAATTGATGCATTTGAGAAGCTTTGTCTTGGCCAGTTTGGGCGTAATCGTTCAGGCCCTATACTCAAGGTCCTCTCCCAGATCCAGAGTTGATCAAGAAGACAACTGAAGCTCGGGAGTACCAGGTCAACATGACAGAGATGATTCACCAGGCTGTTCATCATGCATTGATCAATCAGTCAGTCACCTTGGTGAATTCTTTGGATAATCTCATCAAGAAGGCGGTGGATGATGCTATTTGCTTGAAAGGTCCAGTATTTATAGCAGATTCTGCAGGAGCATCAGGATCAGGAAAAGGCAAAAGAACTGAAGATAATGCAATGACCGTTGCTCCGCAGGTTCCAATTACTCCACCACCTCCTATTGAACTGGCCAACGGTTTTCTGTTGATGGCCGATGGATCTATTGTCGGCCCACATGGTGAAAAATATGCTAGGACTCTGAGCGAACAAGAAAAACAACCTGCAGCTGCAAGGCTACGTGCAGAGGTTCCTTCACATCAGCGTATGGTCGGTGATTACAATAATTATGTGATGGACATAGCTGATGGGATGCCAACTGGAAGTCAACAGTCCGATTGGTCACAGAAAATAGCCGAGGTGATCCAGAATCAATTCGGCTTGAAGCCTAAGGATGAAGCGAGGTTGTATCGGCACCCGTATCCGTCTTACTTTGATGCAGTGCCACTTCCTCCGCGTTACAGAGTGCCGGATTTCTCCAAATTCTCCAGGCAGGATGATATGACCACAATTGAGCATGTCAGTCGATTCTTGGCTCAGTGTGGTGAGGCTGCTTCAGAGGAGGGACTCAGGCTTAGATTTTTCCCTCTGTCACTGTCAGGGCCGGCGTTTACCTGGTTTACGTCGTTGCCAGCAGGATCAGTCACAGGATGGTCCGATATGGAGAAGCAGTTTCATAAATACTTCTTTTCCGGTTTCAACGAGATGAAGATTTCCGATTTGATTGCTGTCAGGCAGAGAAACGATGAGACCGTCAAGGAGTATATTCAACGGTTCCGTGACACCAGGAATCGGTGCTATAGTTTGAAGCTATCTGATATGCAATTGGCCGAGCTTGCATTCCAGGGTCTGCTCGCGCCGATCAAAGAAAAGTTTTCTGCTCAGGAGTTTGAGACGTTGGGACAACTGGTTCAGAAGGTGTCAGCTCATGAGGTCCGGTATCAAGAGATGAAGCGTATGAAGTTTTCTAAACAGGTATCTTATCTCTCTGATGCTGAAGAGGAAGCTGATGTCAACATAGCTGAATGGACCAAATCTAAGAAGCCAGTGTCGCTCCCATGGATCAAGCAGAACCCTGAGAAGTTTGGATTTGATATAACAAAGGCCGATAAGATTTTTGATTTGCTACTCAGTGAGAAGCTTATTCAGCTTTCTCCAAATCATTCTATTCCATCGGCCGATGAATTGAAAAAACGTAAATATTGCAAATGGCACAATTCAACTTCTCACGAGACCAATGAGTGCAAGGTGTTCAGGAGGGAGATCCAGTTGGCCATTGAATCAGGCAAGATCAAGTTTGAAGACAACAAGAAAGCCATGAAGATCGACGGTCATCCTTTTCCGAATAACCTTGCTGATTTCTCCTTTTCCATTAATATGGTTAATGCTGATGAGAAGGGGAAGTTTAAAGTGCTTACATCGGACCACGCCAAGAGTTCTGGTGCCGTTGATCCTGCCGTTCAAGTTACCGTTGAAGAGCTGCGGAGGAATCATCAGGCGTTTGGGCGAGAATCTAATGCTCCTGGTGGATATCGGCCGCGTGTAACTTCCCAGATATTGATTAATAAGTACAAAAGGCAGCAGGCAGCAGCCCGAGCATGGGAAGAACGCGAGGAACGACGACGTCGGAGGCGCGAGCATCAAGCAAGGCGGCTTGATGAAGAATTTGATGATCAGCGCCGACGTGATGACAGGTTCAATGGCCGACGCCGATATGATGAATGGTATGATGGCCGACGCCGATATAATGATAGGTCCGATGGCAGACACTGGTTTGATGATAGAGTCGACGATCGCCATCAGTACGGTTATGGGTCTAATTGGCATATAGACAGGCGTCAAGGTTACGACCGATATGATCAGGATGATGATCACTGGGGGTGTCCTTTCTTCGTATTCTGCTGGAACGAGAAGCTTAGACTGCCATCAAAAGTAGATTGTCCTGAATGCAGTTTCCAGTATGAAGAATACAGAGCTTCCAAAAGAGGTCGACGATCAGTTCATGAACGGATCGGCGTCAGGATTGATGATCATCATCGAGGAGATGAAGGCCGAGTTGATGCTCATGGCCGTAAAAATATCGAAGGCCAGGTTGATGCTCTTGGCCCTGAAAAAATTGAAGAAAAGGCTCCAGTTCGGAATCGGGTTAAAGAACCTCAAATGAAGCCTGGACAGTGGTGCCCGTCAGGGATTTCTAGGTCCAAAAAGAGACGCGTGCAACGCTTGCGCTATCATGAGCAGATTCAGGAGCAGGAATTGGCAAAAGAAAAGAAGACATGGCGCGTCAAGATGGCCAATGATGATGAAGCAAGCACATCAGCCGCAATAAACATGGTTTTGATGTTGCCTTTTGATTTTGCTGCTCCTGATGAACAAGACGATGATGAGGTCAATTATGAACTGGAGGAAGCCGTTGTATGCTTGGTTCTGGATTCAGAGAAAGCTATCTTTGAGAAACCAAATGCAAATGGGTATCGGCATTTGAAGCCCCTGTGCATCAAGGGATACGTTGATGGGAAGCCGATGACCAAGATGTTGGTTGATGGAGGAGCTGCAGTCAATCTCATGCCTTATTCCACGTTTCGCAAATTGGGAAAAGGGATTGATGATCTAATCAAGACCAACATGACGCTCAAAGACTTTGGTGGAAACATTTCAGAGCCTCGGGGGGCAATTCATGTTGAATTGACCATCGGCAGCAAAATATTGCTGACTACTTTCTTTGTGATTGATGGCCAAGGTTCTTACAGCATGCTCCTCGGGCGAGATTGGATTCATGCCAACTGTTGCATCCCATCCACGATGCACCAATGTTTGATTCAATGGCAGGGCAATAATGTGGAGGTCGTCCCGGCTGATGATTCGGTTAGCATTGCTACAGCTGAATCAACGATTTGGGAGTTCGAAGGAATTGAATGCCTGTCAGGAAGGACATGGGATGGTGACTTCCTCAAAGTGTTCGATCAAGGACTACAGCCGGTCCAAGCAGTCGGCTCTGAAACTTTATTTTAAATGGCTGATTTGGTTGCTGATCATTGTGGACCTAATGTTGATACTGTTGAACAATGCACCATGGAGCTTGATACAATTGGTCCGATCAATACAGAGGCCGATGTGGTTGACGCAGTTCCCTGGACCATGTTCTTTGATGGTTCATCTTGCAATGATGGTTGCGGAATCGGCCTTCTTATTATTTCGCCTCGGGGGACAAGATTCAGTTTGCTTATCCGATTGAAAAGTGCACAAATAATCAGGCGGAATATGAAGCATTGATGAAAGATCTCCGGATTCTTAAAGAGATCGGCGTTCAATTTGTTGAGTTCACCTTGGTAATTCTTAAGTATATTCCAAGACATCGTAACGAAGAAGCAAATCGGCTGGCGCAAAAGCCGTCTATCGGCCTATGTCCGATCTGATGGTACAGGAGATACCAGAAGGAGATTGGAGGAAAGAATTCGTTGAATATTTGAAGGATTCTTCTGTCAAGACTTCCAGGAAGTTACGTTACAAATCAATCAGATATGTCTTGGTTGAAGGGGAAACATTTCCTAAATCATTGAACGGGAAATATTTGAAGAAGTACTACCCTAGCATTTGGGTAAATTCGTAAAGCCGATACCGCTGCTGCTCATGCCGTCGCTGCTGATGAAGGAACAGTGATGGAATATCAAGATTCAGAAAAAAGGATTTCAACATCTATGCTAACACGACGTCGGCTCGTCGATCCGAAAACTATGGTATGATCAAGTAAACTTTATTTCTTACTGCGAAATACTTGGGAATTTTATTTTTTGAAAATAAAATACATAGTTTAGCTCCTCAATGATATGAAATTCCTACCAGAGCCATATGTTGATATCTTCTGAAAACCTTACACATATGCTGCTTGTTTTGTATTGAGCATTGTCAAATTGTTTGTGACCCTTGTGAGATTTGTTTCATGCTTTTAAGATCGAGATCACGTATACTCCACATATTATTCCATTGTTGAGTATGCTAGACTTTAATTTTTGGGCACATCACTGTCGTTTGGTCTGGATTCACATACTCGACTATTCATATGCTGACTTCTATATTGGGAGTTACGCAAAAACATGCCTTCCATCCATACAAAAATACTCCGTCTCTTTGACATGACTCTTCAAATTCATTATACAAAAGGTATGGGCTATGCAAAAAAAAAAGGTGATAAAAATTAAATATGAAAGATAGCCCATATCTGAAAAGAAAAGTAAAATGAAGAGTCATGCAAAAGGGAGTTTCATCCAGAAAATTCCACACACATGCACATCTTGATCTGATTGTATGACTTATTTTCTCCACTGGATCCGGTTTTTGACTTTGCAAGATATGCAGTGCAAGTATGCTTCCTTTCTATATCCTACCCTGAGCTCCACAAAAAGGCCTTATTAGAAGTAGGAAGAAAAAGAGACGATACAGTGCCTTGGTGAGGAATAATACACATTGAGCGATCTGAGAGAATCATTTGAGGAGCGAAGTTATGTTTTGATTTGAAAATGAAAAAACCAAGTTATTTAGCAGGAAGAGTAGAGTTTTCTTGATTATTCATATTGGCTAATATGTTATGATGAAGAAGCTTGAAGGAAGGTATCGGCTATGAAAAGGGCAGTGTTAGAGAAGTCAAGATGTTGAATCTATGAAGCGAATTGCATCGGCTAGGAGATTGAGACGCTGGATTTACAGAATTTCGAAGCATGAATCCTTCATACTCCGAAACTGGGGGGCATGTGTTGACACCAGATTTTCGCACCAGATATGCTGAGTCATGAGGTAACGTGGTAAGGCTGGTGGACCCATTGACTGGTCAAAGCCGAAGATGACAGAGAAGGAAGCCGATATGCAGAAGAGATCCGATGAAGCAGGAGTCCGACCCGATAACGCGTACAAGAGGAAAGGCGCGTCGGTTGAGAAGGAAGCGTATCAGATGCAGGGACTATTTCCTTTTTGAAGGCATATTGAGAGTCCCATTCTATATTAGATTTAGTTTACTTTGTCCGCAAGTTAGTCTAGTTCGATCAGGACTCTCCATGACCAGGGTATAAATATGAACCCTCGTCCATTGTAAAAACTATTCTCACAATCAATACAACCCGGCTTCACGCCAAAACCCTAGTAGTAGTTATCGACGAAGCTCATTGGTGGACGGGCTGCATCAGTTCTGATCTCCGGCTTACCAGTAAGTTAGTCAATTTATCGAACTAGTATAGGCTTGAATTGAGGCGCATCGCCCTTTCTCGTTTATACTGTTCAACCGATTTATCTCTGGATAAGCAAGATTGATATAGATTCCCTACGTCAGAGCTAGATCAATATTGATTATCCAACAGATTATCGTTTATCGGACTGTACTTTTAGCCTAGATTCCCTACGTCGGAGCTAGGTATCAAGATTAGGCTAGATTCCCTACGTCGGAGCTAGAATAATCTTGGTTACTAAAGGCAGTTTTTGCGGTTTGTTTGGAGTTGCTAGATTGGTTTAGATCTACGCCATGTGAATCAGTTCTACTTCTTCAACGGCTTTGAGCATTGGTCTTGGTCCGATTTAAGCAATATTTATCTTACAGCATCGTTCTATGTCCGATCCTGCTTTGTGGTTTAATCTAGTTGTTCTTTGAGTATTACACTGGTGTAGATTCCCTACGTCGGAGCTGGATCTTTGTAATACGCTTAGATTAATCTTTGATTGTCATGTTTGGTTTAGATTCCCTACGTTGGAGCTAGATTCATCTTGATTAGTCAAAGGAATCTTTGGTTATGCCTCATTGTTATTTGAATGTTGAGTGTGGTTTAGATTCCCTACGTCGGAGCTAGGTCATGCTTGATTATTTGATAGCATATCTTAGAATCAGAATGATCCTGTTAATGTTTTATCTGTTTATTTGCTTAATCTGGTCAACACCTGTGCGAGCATCTTGTTTAATTGACAGATTGACGAGTTGAGTTTGACTGTCTAGCTATTTGATCTGATCATAGCTGGAGAAATCTAGATTCCCTACGTCGGAGCTAGATTTCTCTGAAAAAGTTATGGTCCGATTGGCTAGTTTGATGGTCCGACAAGATGAGTCAAACTGGCAATTAAGCAAGGTGGACAATGTATCGGCTTACACTTTGATTATTTGATATCTTGTTTCAAGACATAGCTGATCCATTACTTTACATATTGGCCTTGTTATATGCTTTACTTTATTATTCAAAGGCTGATCTATCATATCAATCAAGGTCCGATCCTGATTGGTCCGATTCTGAGGTCCGATTTGGTGTCTGATTGAGGTCCGATTACTCGGTCCGATCGACGTCATCAATGAAGTCCGATTTTGAGGTCCGATTGGTATCGGCCGATACGTGTCTGATTGGGTCTTGGCTAAAATTCGACGTTACTCCATCGTCTGAAATAAAGCCGGCACAATCAAAGAGCAATTTAACTGTTTTATCCCCTTGTCAATTTCAGGTCAAATTGACTGGCACGCTGCGAACCTGAACTGGAGTGTGGGCTGGCACTGGAGTAAAGCAGATCTCCCTGGTCTTCGTGTGCTGCACGCGGAGGATACCATCGCCGATTTTCCACGTCAACAAGTTGTAATTATAAATGGGAATCATCCATGACCAAATTGATCACATCAAATTCCTCATCTACTTTATCAGGTTCAAGAAAACTTTTAAACGTTGACCATTTACCTTGAAGAGGTTACCTTCATCATCTTGGAGTGTGATTGCCCCATGCGACGAAGTCTCCACCACAACAAATGGTCCTTCCCATTTGCTCCGGAGTTTTCCATGTCCAAAGAGCTTCACCCTGGAATTAAAGAGTAATACCTGGTGGAACTCCTTCACCTTGATCCTCTTGTCGTGCCATCTCTTGGTTCTGTCCTTGTAGATCCTGGCACTGTGGTATGCTTTGTCTCTCCTCTCTTCCAGCTCTGATAGTTGCATTCTTCTCATCTGCTGGGCTGCTGGCAAATCCATGTTCCACTTTCTTATGGCGCAGTGTGCCCAATGATCTAGCTCAACTGGTAAATGGCAAGTCTTGCCGTAAACTAGCTGATATGGGGACATTCCGATTGGCGTTTTGTATGCCGTTCGGTAAGCCCATAGAGCATCTGGTAACTTGCTCTTCCATCCTTTGCCCATTTCTGTCACAGTCTTCTGCAGAATGTTCTTGATCTGCTTGTTCGATGTTTCTGCTTGACCGCTTGTCTGGGGGTGGTACGGTGTAGCTATGTTGTGCTTTGCCCCCAGTTCTGCCAGAAACTTCCGGAAGGTCTTGTCGATGAAATGTGACCCTCCATCACTGATCACCATCCTGGGGGTTCCAAAACGTGGAAAGATGATCTCATGGAACATCTTTCGCGCGTGTTTGGAGTCAGCGGCTCGACATGGCATTGCTTCAACCCACTTTGAGACATAGTCCACTGCCACCAGGATGTACTCACTATCATAGGATTTGACAGAGGGTCCCATGAAATCAATGCCCCACACATCAAACAGCTCAACTTGTAAGTTGTTTGTGAGTGGCATTGCATCTCTTGCAGTGACCCCTCCTTGTTTCTGGCACTGCTGGCATCGTCGAATGAATTCCTTTGTATCCTCATACATTGTGGGCCAGTAGAATCCACTCTGCCAGATCTTCAATCTTGTCCTGAACGCCCCATAGTGACCTCCATATGGGGCTGCATGGCACTGCTCAAGGATCTTCCTTGCTTCATTTGTTGGTACACATCGCCTGAGCATGCCATCTGAACATACCCTGTACAGGTATAGTTCATCCCATAGATGGAGTCTACTCTCGTAGATCAGCCTTCTCTTGTTCTCCCCTGGCGGTACATATCCTGCAACCATAAAGTTCACAATATTTGCATACCAGGGGTAGGAGGCAGTCACCTTGAGTAGGGTGTCGTCGTGTAGGAAATCATTTATCGGTAGATCCTGCATGTCAGCAAACTGCATACGCGACAAATGATCTGCTACTGAATTCTCTACTCCCTTTTTATCCTTAATTTCCAAATCAAATTCTTGGAGTAAGAGAATCCATCGGATAAGGCGTGGTTTAGCATCTTTCTTGGTAAGCAGATATTTCAAGGCAGCATGATCGGTGTAGACAATCACCTTAGCTCCTACCAAGTAAGATCTAAACTTGTCTATAGCAAAAACTACTGCCAAGAGCTCTTTTTCAGTGGTAGCATAGTTAAGTTGAGCTCCTGTCAAAGTTTTACTAGCATACGAGATAGCATGATGGTTCTTATTTTTGGTTTGCCCAAGGACAACACCAACAGCATAATCACTGGCATCACACATAATCTCAAAAGGCAGCGTCCAGTCAGGGGGTTGAATGACTGGCGCTGAGATGAGAGCGTTCTTTAAAATGGTGAAAGCATGTAAACACTCATCATCAAAATCGAAAGGTACATCCTTGGCTAAAAGGCTAGTGAGGGGCCTGGCTATCTGAGAGAAATCTCTGATAAAACGTCGGTAAAACCCTGCATGGCCTAGGAAGCTACGGATCCCCTTAACATTGGTAGGAGGTGGAAGCTTTTCTATGACTTCAATTTTCGCTCTATCCACCTCTATCCCCCGTTCGGACACCAAGTGTCCCAACACTATTCCCTCTTGGACCATGAAATGGCACTTTTCCCAGTTTAGCACTAGGTCCTTGTCTCGGCATCTTTGTAGTACCTTGTCTAAGTTCTGCAGACAATGGTCGAAAGTCTTTCCATAGACTAAAAAATCATCCATGAAAACTTCCATGATCTCTTCAATCATGTCTGAGAAAATAGACATCATGCACCTTTGGAACGATGCTGGCGCATTGCATAACCCGAATGACATCCTACGATATGCATATGTTCCATAGGGGCAAGTGAAGGTGGTATTTTCTTGATCATCGGGGTGGATGAGAATCTGGTGATAGCCGGAATAACCATCAAGAAAATAAAAGAAGGAGTGGTTCGCGAGTCTCTCCAACATCTCATCGATGAAGGGGAGCGGGAAGTGATCCTTCTTTGTCGCCTTGTTGAGTCGGCGGTAATCAATGCACATCCGCCACCCAGTAACGGTACGCTGCGGGATCAGCTCATTTTTCTCGTTACTTATGACGGTCATGCCTCCCTTCTTGGGTACTACTTGGACAGGGCTGACCCATTCACTATGAGGGACGGGATAGATGATCCCGGCGTGCAGAAGTTTCAAAACTTTCTTCTTCACGACTTCCCTCATCGCATTGTTTAGCCTACGCTGAGGCTCCCTAGAAGGTGTAGAAGCTAGATCTATGGGAATGCGATGGGTACAGAGTGCAGGGCTTACTCCCTTCAAGTCCTTGAGGGAGTACCGAACATCGAGCGGTGTTTCTCAAGCACCTTTATGAGTCTATCACTCTCGTCCTGCGATAGCTTGTCGCTAATGATGACAGGGGTATCCCTGTCCTCATTTAGAAAGACATAGCGAAGGCCAACGGGCAAGGGTTTTAGTTCTACGTGTGTCTTAGGTGGCTCCTCAGTTTCAAGCAGCTCAAAAGCGTCATCCTCTTCCTCTATAAAGTTGTGAACATTCTCTTCGAGGAATGACTCAAATGGGTCACTAGGCTATAGGGATTTCACTTCCTCAGCTGGGTTAGGTTCTACCAAAGGTTCAACTATGGAGTTCTTAACCCTAGCTAACGGTACAGTGAGAAGATTCCTTCCTACTTTGGCTAGGAGGTTTCCTTCCGAGGTTACATCCTGTAGCAGGCCCTCGATAGGATGTCCTATAAGGAGGTCGAAATCTGATGTCTCAAAGACGTAAAAGTCCAGAGCCATCTCAATCCTGTGGTGAAAGAGGAGAAAATCTCGTACTAGGCCGAGACTCTTGAGAATACGACCTGAGGGTGTTCTAAGAAATCTTGATGTTGGGGCCAGCTTTTTACGACGTCCAAGGATATTCGGGAAAGAACTGGACATGATGTTTGCCCCAACAGTTTGGTTGTACAAGATGTCTACAGCTACCTTGCTTACGAAACCTCGACTGATCTGCGAAGGTGAGTCAATCCGAATGACTTCGAAAGAAAACTCAGACTCGTTTGACCATTCCATGTTTAGGATGGAAAAAAGTTCCCTCACGATTTCGTTCAGAATTTCTTTCTCCATGTAAATGTAGGGGGTCTTTACCGTAGGCTTCTTCTGTATTGAGTAGTTCAAGGTATTCCCAAAATCTTCAAAAAGATCTTCCTCGAACTCAAACGGTAATCCGAGAGGTTGAGTTTCCTCTTCCTCAACGGATGGGGTCTCAGGAGCTGGACTGGGCAAGTCTATGGGTTCTATTTGGAAGTCTTCTTGCTCAGTCTCGGTCGCGTCAGCAGGAGAGTTCTCTCGAATGGCCGTAAGGACTTCTTTTGTTCTGGCCGGGGTTATGTGTAGGAATGAACCCCCGGCTGCTATGTCTATGTACTGGGCATCTTCACTATTCAGCCCAGACCGAAAATGCTACATGAGCATATAGTCTAGGAAGCCTAGATCCGTTCCTGTTAGACATGAGTCCTAGAATCGGTCCCATGTTTTGGCGATTGTTTCCTTCTCTCGTTGCTAGAAGTTAATGATCTCCTTCCGAAGTGCACAAACCCGGTGAACAGGAAAGTATTCAAGACAAAACTTGTCCCGTAACGTTTCCCATTCACCGTTCGTTAGCCCAACAGTATGGTCATACCACTTCCTTGCTCTCTCTTTGAGAGAGAACGGGAAGAGCTTCCATCTAATTGTCGCCTGTGTTATGCCTGATATAACCAGACACGAGCAAAGCAACTCGAATTCGTACAAGTGCTGGTATGGGTTTTCACCATCACCTCTAGAGAAGGATATGTCCTGGACCATAGCTATGAAAGCAGGGCGAAGTTCATAGCTATCAGTTAAAATAGGATTTGACGAGGGGTGCGGCTCCAATAATTCGCCCTTTGGAGCAGAGAACTCATGAATTTGGGTGGAATTCATGGTTGAAAACAAAAATAAAAGAAGTATAAAATAAAGGATATACGGGCAACCTTAGATCTTAGACAACAGCTACCGTTCCCCGGCAACAGCGCCAGAAAGCTTGTTGACACCAGCAGTGGCAAACAGAAGGTCCGCAAGCGCACGGCTGTCGTAGTAGCTTTCACCCGTGAGTAAACCAGGTATCAAATCCATGGGGAACGTAAAGGACTTGTCTAATCACTAAAGCTGAACCGGATCGATCGAGTGTATATAAAGGCTGGCTAGAGAGGATAACTTAGCACTAAGGCTGATTATATCGAAGGGAATTCTTCTATGCTTGCTTTGGGCACCGAGGTATCCTAGACCTCTAAGAAATTGCCGGCCAACAGCTCTACGCCGTACCCGAACGTGGAGGATTACAAGGGACGGACAGGACTGTCACTACCTGCCGCCTACCTCTTCTAATCCGTGGGGCTACGAGGCAAACGACGGCAGATATACACCTAAGCACCACGCCTAAGATAATATCGGCTATCCTAACCTTGATCAGAGATTAGAATACTTTATGAATAAAGCAACGAACCCACAAGCACAATAGAGAACTCAGCTTTTCTATAACTCAGACTTGAATACTAGTTGAATCTCGGATACTTACTGAGTAGCTCGCATCCGTCGAGGTACAGGTGGAGGGTCGCCGACAGGCCGGGACTCCTCCAGACTCTCCCTCACTCTCTCCCTATTTCTACTCTGGATATGAGGAGGGCTTCGCCTTGGATCTTCACTTCATCTCGATGATACTTAGCCCTGCCCCGAGTCCAGCTATTTATAGCTTGGAGAGGCGGTTTGGAGTCGGTTTGCAGAGGTTGAGGCGGTCCGAAGGTGGGCCCAGGTCGGCCGACTATGGGGGATCAGCCGACTGTCAGATCAACCAATGTAGATGATGCACGGTACAGATGGGCTCCTGGGGGTGGTTGACAGTTGCTCGTGAAGGTGGTGGCGAAATGGTCGCGCGGCCAGGTCGGCCGACCTGGCTCGGTCGGCCGACCCAGGGCTACGGCCCCTCGGCCCCACTCTGTCAAGGTCACTCTTCCATGGGCCCCATGGTCGGTTTCCGGTGGGTAATGTCGAAGATATGTCGGTTAAGTCAGGTATGTGGGCCCATGGATCCAAGTGATTGCCACGTGGCCCAATCCCATCTCGTTAATTCCACTGACCTGATCTCAACGTCCCTGATCACTCTCAAGTGTGCTTCTGTTGGTGGGCTAAGGTTAGACCTCCCTGGGCCTGGGCCCAAGTCGGCCGACCAGGAGAGGTCGGGCGACCTGGCCCTGGGCCCAATTTAGTCACTCTTTTGCCACTTTGTTCCTGTAAGCACATATGCACCAAAACTTGTGGAATTCATTAGTAAATAACCCTATGTCTATTTGTTTTATCATTCTTTTGTATCTTTGTTGGCAATAATATTGTCATTAAGAACCGCCAACAATGCCCAGGGCTGATGGTCCTTTCAAAATAATTGAGAAAATAAATGACAATGCATATAAACTTGAGTTGCCTCCCGAGTTTGGGGTTAGTCCCACCTTTAACATTTTAGATTTAAAGCCATACTTGGGAGAAGAAGATGAGCTTGAGTCGAGGATGACTCCAATTCAAGAGGGGGAGGATGATGAGGACATCACTCCTTTGGATACAACCAACGTTCACGGTCCAATCACTAGAGCTCGAGCACGATAATTGAATCTAGAGGTAAGCTCGTTCTTAAATTCCTCTTCACATGATTACGAGAATAGATTGCTACCGAATGATTATATTGTGATTAGGAACCATGGAGGAGGTCAAGGAATACTTGGAGAAGGGCTTGGAGGCGTGGAGGACCAGCAAGGGCATACAAGTCAAGAGGGAGGCCCAAACCAAGTGGTCTCGGGCCTGTTTTGAGCTCCAAGAGCAGTCTGCACTAAATCGGCCACCCAGGTCGCATACGGACTCGGATTTGGGTGATCTTTATATGGATGGAAAGCTAAGAAGATAGCCTTTCAAATGAAGTTGGTCCAAGGCCCAAATTCATCAGGAGTCGACAGGAAAATATTCCGCAAGTTGGTGTCCAGAATCTGTCTCAGTGCTGCGCCACTGTCTTTTGGTCCTTTGGGACGTGTATCTTGTCTTGGCCTATTAGGGTTGTGTCTATGGGGTCTTGGCCGCCCCAAACTCCTCTTATCCAGCCGCCACCCCCCTCCTCTAGGGTTGGGTTTTGCTTAGTTCATTTCTGTCAAGAACAGGACGCCGTTCTTCGGTTGTGGAACCCCACTCGTGAGTTGAATCAATTGCTTTCTGTGATTTGGTTGCTTCTCCGTGCACTTGCTTGTATTCTTCGATTCGCAGGCAAGAGTAAGCCTTCTTGGCAAGGTCAATCGAGCAGCAGCTAGGTTGATAACCAGAGGATTCGTGGTGCTAAGGTTGCGGGGTTCATTTCTTTGGATTTGAAGCCGGATCGGTGTGTCACGAATCTGCCAAATCGATAGTTATCTTGAACCTTTCGGAAGATCGGGAACCCAAGTCTTATCACCCGATGCCACAGAACTGCCTGCCGGTCGTGATCCGCCTCGTCCTAAAGACCAGGTACCAAGCATGATCGTATTTGAGCGTTTATTTGCAGCTTTTGATCGTCAGGAAACTCGTCCTACCCCACCACCATCAAAGCCTCACTCTGTTGCCTTGAAGAAGTTTAAAGTCACTCTCCCGATGTCCGAGTAAGGGCCTCGACTCGTTTGGTTTTCATTTGATTGCTTCTCATAGGGAGAAGTTTCTTTTGACTGTTTTCTTTGTTCGGGAAATGTAGGCCCTCCAAACCTGCAGCTTCCCCTCCCACCAAGCCATCGGAGAAAGAGAAAACTCCCGAGCCTGACTCGGCAGTTCAGGGCAATGGTGCGGAGAAAACTATAGAGGTTACAAGACCGGTCCCGACGCCCTTTGGGCCCAATCATTGCTCCGCTCTCTGCAGCTGAGGAGCAGTGGCATTCGTTGGACTCTCGTGCCTCTACCACGGAAGCGTCGATGACCAGACTGGAGGCCCAAGTTGTTGTTCTCTAGTCCGAGAAAGAAGGTGATCGACCTATGTAATCATGTGTATCTTCAGTCCTCATTCCGCACACTGTAACTCCAAGAGCATTGACGTGCTCAAGAAGAAGAGCTCGGATCTGGAAGGCCAGCTGGCTGCCCGGGACAAGGAGGTTGCTGATCTCACCGTGCTCCTTGAAGCTTCAGAGAAGCATAGCTCATCCATAGAAGGCAGGCTCATTGAAGGTGCATGTGTCGCTACAACTCACACTATTGGAGCCTTGAAAAGCCATGTTCCAGATCTTGATGCTGCATTGCTCTCTCAAGGCTTCAAGTGCTCGGCTGGGGATGCACAGGTATTGTTTGACGATCTTGCCCCATTGGTGGAACCCTTTGTTAAGAAACTTGGCCTCCATTTGAGTGACTCGGAAGACTCGTCTTGAACTCTGTGATGGAATCTTGTAATAGGGCAAAAACTTGATGGTTTTAGTCTGTGACTTTTATTTTGCGAAACATATGCTTGCATGTTTTTGCGTAAATTATAGAGCTGATCGGACCTTTGTGGAACTTCTTAACTGATAGCTTTAACATAGCTAAATGTCCCGTTACCATAAGCTATTTTGAAATTGTTTAGTTGCTGAGACATGAGCGGCCTTCTGAACTGTGTAATTCCTTATAGTCATGGTGTTCGGTATTTTAGCGCAGTCTAGCTTTTTTGATTTAAAAAGGCCGATTCTTGCGAAGTAGTAGTACCATAGTAGCCCCCGGGCTCTTTTGTAGCATGTGAACATGCTAGAAAAGAGTCTAGAAGTACTAGTCACAAGAATTTCCCGACCATTTGGGGAGCCCCTGAGCGTTGCGCTTGGGATGCATAGGATAGGTCTGAAAAAATTTTCAGCGTCGTAGTCCCCGGCTCTTTGTTAGTATATGTAGTATGGTAACAAAGAGTAGAAATAGAATAGAAAAATAACACCCAGCCCCTAAGCGTAATTGTAACTTATCTTTTTGTTTTTGTTGGTGCCGGAAGTGACGCGGATGATGACTATTCCTGCCAAACTGCTGGATAGGCTTGAACTTGCTTGATTGCCTTGATTTAAGCGTAAAATCTACGTAGTTGATCCATGTTCCTCGTGTTTGGAAGTACGTCTCCATCTATCTCTGCGACATGAAGGCCCCTGGTCTTGCGATGTCTACTACAATGTAAGGCCCTTGCCATGGAGAGGACAACTTAGTCTTGTCCTTGGTGCATTGGTCCAATGTGAGCACCATGTCACCAATGCAGAGGCTTCTGTTGCGTACATTAGCATTATAGTATTGTCGCAATTTTTGTTGATACTAGACCACTCTAAAAGCGGCTGCATCACGAGCCTCCTCTAGGAGGAGCAGCTCATTGGTGCGTCTATCAGGCTCTTCAGTTTCTGAAAACATTGCCACGCGTGGGGCTTGCAATCGTATATCGGACGGTAGAATTGCCTCGGCTCCATACACCAAGAAGAACGGTGTTTTGCCTGTTGCACGGTTCATTGTGGTCCTCATCGACCATAGTACTGTAGGGACTTCATGAATCCATCGCTTGCCATAAGCTTGCAATCTATTAAAGATCCTCTTCTTGATGCCTTGGAGTACAATGCCGTTGGCACGCTCTACTTGCCCGTTTGTTTTTGGGTGATTTACCGATGACCGATCATGTTTGATCCCGTGGTCGTAGCAGAAATCAGAGAACGTTTTACTTTTGAATTGTGTTCCGTTATCGGAGATTATCCTATTCGGGACGCCGAATTGTACGACAATGCTCCGCAGGAATTTAACAGCTGCCTCTTTTGTTATTTTCTAAACCGGTTTGGCCTCGACCCATTTTGTGAATGTGTTGATGCCGACGAACAGAAATCTGTAACCCCGAATGGCCCTTGGAAAAGGACCGAGGATGTCTATTCCCCATGTGGCAAAGGGCCATGACAAGGGAATAGTGTTTAAGGCTTGCGCATGTTTAGTCTGTTTTCGTGCAAACAGTTGGCATGCCTCATACTTCTTAACTAACTCGCTTGCATCTTGAAGAGCTGTAGGCTAGTAGAAGCTCTGTCGGAATGCTTTCCTTGCTAGATATCAGGAAGAAGCGTGAGATCCACAGATTCCTCCGTGAATATCAGGGAGCAAACTAATGCCCTCGGCCCGTATGATGCATTTGAGGAGCAATCCATTGCGTGCTATTTTGTATAGTCGTCTATCAACCAATTGATAATTCTTGGCTTTACGATGGATTTTCTCCAGTGTCGCATCATCGTCGGATATAGCTTGGTTTGTGAGGTACACCCGGATTGGGTCCATCCAGTTCTCCTCGTTTCCAACTAGAGCGGCTGCTCGAGCTGTATCAACCAACATAGACTCCTTGACATATTCGTTGGTTGTAGCAACTGTGCCTTTGGCAGGCGCAGTTTTTTGGTTTGGTAAAGATACTGACACAGATGATTTAGTAAGAACCTCAAGTAACACGTTACCTGGAAGCTGTGTGTGTTCGGCAGCTGCTTTTGCCAGTTTATCTGCATCGCTATTGTACTCCCTTTTGACGTGTCGCACTTCAAGCCCATCAAATTTGCTTTCCATCCTCCTATATGCTTCCAAGTATTTGGCCATAACATCGCTTCGCGCACTGTACTCTTTCGTGACCTGTTTGGTGGCTAACTCGGAATCCCCTTTGACGAGCAGCCTCTTAACACCTAGAGATGCAGCTATGCGAAGTCCTGTTAAAAGCCGTTCATACTCGGCAACATTGTTAGTAGGGGTTGGATCAAGAAAATTGATTTGTAATGCATACCTGATGATGTCATTGTGAGGAGAAATTAGGACCACCCCAGCCCCCACGCCAGCTCTACAAAATGCTGCGTCATAGAACATGGTCCAAAGTTCGGGATTTTGGGCGCTCTCTTCGGGTTCGGGATTAGTCCACTCTGCGATGAAATCTGCCAGAGCCTGCGATTTGATGGTAGTTCTGGGTATGAATTCAACGTCATAGGCCCCCAGTTCCACAGACCATTGTGCGATCCTACCCACAGCATCCCGATTATGTAAAATGGTGCCTAGGGGGTAGGTTGACACAACCTTTATCTTGTGGCTCAGAAAGTAATGCTTGAGTTTCCTGGAAGTCATTAGCACAGCATATAGTAATTTCTGAATCTAAGGGTACCTTGTCTTTGCATCATGCAACACCTCGCTCACGAAGTAAATGGGGTGTTGTGTTGCTGACTTTTCTATAGGTCTCTCGACCACCAGAACAGTGCTAACAACAGTTGGTGTTGCTGCTATGTATAACAACATCTCTTCTTTGGGTTGATGTGGGACCAACACGGGCATTTTCCGTAGGTATTGTTTGAACACCTGGAACGCCTCTTCTGCCTGTCGACCATTCAAAGTGATCAGTTTTATGTAACAATTTGTAAAATGGCATACCTCGTTCGCCTGACTTGGACACGAATCGACCAGGGACGCCATCATTCCAGCTAGCTTCTGGACCTCGTGATGGCTACTTGGAGACTTCATGTCATCGACTGCCTTGATCTTGTGTGGATTTGCCTCTATACCTCGCTGTGAAACAAGATATCCGAGGAGCTTACCCGATGACACACCAAAGGTGCATTTGGCGGGATTGAGCATCATCCTGTTCTTGCGCAAGTTGTCAAATGTTTCGGTTAACTCGGCGATCAAGTCGCCACTTAACTTACTTTTAACAACGATATCATCTATGTATGCTTCCACATTATGGCCGATCTAGCCTTCAAGAACAATGTGAACACATTTTTGATAAGTGCAACCTGCGTTTTTCAGACCAAAAGGCATCTTTATATAACAATATACACCAAAGGGGGCTACAAATGCAGTTTTCTCCTCATCATCAATGCACATGCTGATTTGGTAATACCCTGAATAGGCGTCTAGAAAACAAAGCAGCTCGCATCCTGAGGTTGAGTCTACAATTTGATCTATCCTAGGTAATGGATACTCGTCCTTCAGGCACACTTTATTCAGATCGGTGTAATCCACGCACATCCGCCACGTTCCAATGGGCTTCTTCACCATGACTGGGTTTGCCAGCCACTCCGAAAAAGGGACTTCTCGAATGAAGCTGGCTTTGAGTAGTCGGTTGATTTCTTTGTTCATGGCGTCTCGTTTCTCCGGGGTATAACTTCTTTGCTTCTGCTTGACTGGTCGGACGCCAGTTCGTATGCCAAGCTTGTGCTCGATTACCTCCCTAGGGATCCCGGGCATATCAGATGGCTCCCAAACGAACACATCTGCATTTGCCCAGAGGAAAGCAATAAGCTCGAGTTCCTATTTGTCACCCAGACCAGTGCTCACCTGGGTGGTCTTGGTCGGGTCTGATTCATCCAGGATCACTGGTTTCGTGCCTAGCTCAACACGCTTCATTGTTGGTGTGATCAGAGAGGCGTCAGCTAGTGACTCGCCTGCTTCCTACGGTGGCGTCCCCTTTAGTGGGGTCCGATCCACCAAGGTCTGCTTCTCTGTGGTGTCGTCATTGGTGCTTTTGTCCTCCACAGGCATCTGCTTTGCCCTAGCCTTTGATCGGGCTTCGGCTGCCCGGGAAGTCTCAGCGACTGTTGCTTGTGCAGCAGTGGTCGGTAAGTTCTTGGAATTTTTCTTGGCAGGTTCGGTAGCCTTGGCTAGTTTCTGCTCTCCTCCCTTGATCATGTCCAGGGTCTTCATGTCGCATTGAACCGCACCCTTGCGGTCTCCACAAATGGTGAGCGGGCCCAATGGTCATGGGATCTAGATCATGGAGTAGGAAAAGAGGGCAACCGCCATGAATTTCTTCAGGAACAGCCTGCCCAAGATGCAGTTGTAGGCTGATGTGATGTTAGCCACCTCGACGGAGAGAAATTCTGATCGAATGTTTTTCCCCTCCATGAGGGTCACCTGCAGAACAATCCTTCCCAATGGCAGGGCTTGGATGCCTGGTATAACCCCATAGAAGGGCTTATCCACTGGGGATAATGACCTCGTCGGGATACCAAGTTCGTCAAAGGCATTGATGAACAACAGGTTGAGGGCGCTCCCACTGTCGATCAGGGTTCGCTGGACCTTGCGTGACCCGATTCAGGGCTTGATGCGCAGTGGTAGTAGTGGCCCATCGTACAGCGTGTCGAGGTGGTCCCTTTGATCGAAGGTGATCGGGACTTCAGACCACCTCAACGGCTGCTTGCAGGGTTCGGTGCTTGCTATCTGCCTCTCGAGCAGCTTCAGCTGGGATTTGGAGGTTCGGGTCGAGCATCCACCGAATATTGTGGCGAACTCCAAGTCTTCGGGAAGCTATGGCTCATCATCACAATCCATGTAGTTTGCTTGCCGAGGGTTTTGAGCAGCCCTGTCGTGTGGTCCCCCCTGTTGCTGGCTCTCCTCTTCCTGCTTCTGCTTTTTGTACACCGTGCAGTCCACAAAGTGATGCTTCATCGATCGATGAATAGGGCAGTACATTGGGAGATCCGTGGGTTTCCCCTAACGCTGGTATGGGGGATTGTTGTCTACAGCCATGACTTCCTCGCCCTCAGTCTTGCGCTTCTTGTTTTTATGCTTGTCTTTCTTCTTGTCTTCCCCGGGTGGCTTGCTCTGCTCGGGCTTCCCTTGGACTCGAGCTCGGGCGTCCGCCATCTTGGCAGTCTCTTCGAGGATCCCATAGAGTTCGGCCACCGCCTTCGGGTTCTTTTTGGCAAGTTCCACCGCCGTCCGCTCATCTCGGCAGCGTTGATTAAATGCTAGAATCACCCGATCATCCACCATGTCTGGGATGGTGTTATGGGTGTCGCTGAATCGACAGATGTAGTCCCGAAGGGACTCTTTAGGCTTCTGCACACAGTTGAGCAGATCTCCTTCATATCCGGGGCGTTTGTAGGTGCCTTGGAAGTTGGCTTCAAACATCTCCCGAAGATGGGCCCACGACGTGATACTGGCCTCGAGCAGGTTCATGAGCCATGTTCGGGCTGATCCCTGCAGGGCAGCCGGCAAGTAGTTGGCTTTGACGTAGTCATCTTCCCTAGTGGCATCGATGATCGAGGAATAGATCTGGATCCACTCGCGAGGGTTGGTCCTTTCATCATAGTTCTTGATGTTGGTAGGACGGAACTTATCTGGCCACCTGACCTTGCGCAGGCCGGGGGAGTGTTGGCAGTTCTTAATGACAGATTATTATTGCCAACAAAGATATAAAAAGTGCTAAAACAAATAGACTTAGGGTGATTTACTAATGAATTCCATGAGTTTTGGTGCTTATGTGCTCACAGGAGTAAAGTGGAGAAAGGAAGGCTAAAGTGGGCCCAGAGCCAGGTCGCCCGACCTACCCTGGTCGGCCGACCTGGGTCCAGGCCCAATGAGGTCCAACCTGAGCCCAACAGCAAAAGCACACTTAGAACTGATCAGGAACGTTGAGATCATGACGGTGGGAATGAAGAGATGGGATTGGTCAACATGGCAATCACATGGATTCATGGGCCCACATCCCCAACTAAACTGACACATCTTCACCATTACCCACCGGAAACCGACCAAAGGACCCACTGGGAAGTGATCCTGACAGAGTGGGGCCGAGGGGCCACAGCCCTGGGTCGGCCGACCTAGCCAGGTCGGCCGACCTGGCCACGTGCCCAAACCGCCACCGCCTTCAGGACCAACTGTAAACCGCCTCCATGAGTTCATCTACACCGTGCATCATCGACGTCGGTGGAATGGAGGGTCGGCCGATCCCCCTTAGTCGGCCGACCTGGGCCCACCTCCGGACCGCCTCAACCGCTGCACACCGACTCTAAACCGCCTCTCCAAGCTATAAATAGCTGGACTCGGGGCAGGGCTAATCATCATCGAGCTGAAGTGAAGATCCAAGGCGAAGCCCTCCTCATATCCAGAGTAGAAATAGGGAGAGAGTGAGGGAGAGTCTGGAGGAGTCCCGGCGTGTCGGCGACCCTCCACCTGTACCTCGACGGATGCAAGCTTCTTAGTAAGTATCCGGGATTCAACTAGTAGTTAAGACTGAGTTATAGATAAGTTAATTTCTCTATTGTGCTTGTGAATTCGTTGCTTTATTTATATAAAGTATTCTAAGCTCTGATCAAGGTTAGGATAGCTGATATTATCTTAGGCGTGGTGCTTAGGTGTATATCTGCCCTCATTTGCCTCGTAGCCCCACGGATTAGTAGAGGTAGGCGGCAGGTGGTGACAGCCCTGTCCGTCCTTTGTAATCCTCCACGTACGGGTACGGCGTAGAGCTGTTGGCCGGCAATTTCCTAGAGGCCTAGGATACCCCGGTGCCTAAAGCAAGCATAGGAGAATTCTCTTAACTATCATCAGACCCTTAATACTAAGTTATCCTCTCGACCCAACCTTTATATACACTCGATCGATCCGGCTCACCTTTAGTGATTAGATACTCGTTTACGTTCCCCGTGGATTCGATACCTGGTTTACTCATGAGTGAAAGCTACTTCGACAGCCGTGCGCTTGCGGACTTTCTGTTTGCCACCGCTGGTGTCAACAAGCTTTCTGGCGCCGTTGCCGGGGAACGGTAGCTGTTATCTAAGATCTAAGGTTGCCCGTATATCTTTTTATTTATTTTGTTTTTGTTACAACCATGAATTCCATCCAAATTCATGAGTTCTCTGCTCCAAAGGGCGACTTATTGAAGCCGCACCCCTCGTCAAATCCTATTTTAACCGATAGCTATGAGCTTCGCCCTGCTTTCATAGCTATGGTTCAGGACATATCCTTCTCTGGAAGTGATGGTGAAAACCCATTCCGTCACTTGCACGAATTCGAGTTGCTTTGCTCGTGTCTGGTTATATCAAGCATGACGCAGGCAACGATTAGATGGAAGCTCTTCCCGTTCTCTCTCAAAGAGAAAGCGAGGAAGTGGTACGACCATACCGTTGGGCTAACGAATGGTGAATGGGAGAAGTTACGAGACAAATTTTGCCTTGAATACTTCCCTGTTCACCAGATCTGTGCACTACGGAAGGAGATTATTAACTTCCAGCAACAAGAGAAGGAAATGATCGCCAAAGCAAGGGACCGGTTCCAGGACTCTTGTCTAACCGGAACAGATCTAGGCATCCCAGACTATATGCTCATGCAGCATTTTCGGTTTGGGTTGGATAGTGAAGCCGCCCGGTACATAGACACTGCAGCCGGAGGCTCATTCCTACACATAACCCCAGCCAGAGCAAAAGAAGTCCTAGCAGCCATTCGGGAAAACTCTCCTGCCGACGCGACCGAAACTGAGCAAGAAGACTCCCAGGTAGAACCTATAGACTTGCCCAGTCCAGCTCCTGAGACCCCATCCGTTGCGGAAGAGGAAACTCAACCCCTCGGATTGCCATTTGAGTTCGAGGAAGATCTTTTTGAAGACTTCGGGAATACCTCGAACTACACAACACAGAAAAAGCCTACGGTAAAGACCCCCTCCATTTATATGGAGATAGAATTCCTAGACGAAACCGTGAGGGAGCTTATTCCCATCCTAAACACGGAATGGTCAAACGAATCTGAGTCTTCTTCCGAAGTCATTCGGATTAACTCACCTTCGCAGACTATTCACGGTTTCATAAGCAAGGTGGCCGTAGACATTCTGTACAACCCGACTGTTGGGGCAAACATCATGTCTAGTTCTTTCGCCTACGTCCTTGGACGTCATAAAAAGATGGCCCCAACGTCAAAACTTCTTAGAACACCCTCAGGTCAAATTCTTGAGAGTCTCGGCATAGTACGAGACTTTCTCCTCGTTCACCATGGGATTGAGATGGCTCTAGACTTTTACGTCTTTGAGACATTAGATTTTGACCTCCTGGTAGGACACCTTATCGAGGGCCTCTTTCAAGATGTAACCTCGGAAGGAAACCTCCTAGCCAAAATAGGAAGAAATCTTCTCACCATACCTTTAGCCAGGGTCAAGAATTCCATAGTTGAACCTTTGGTAGGACCTAACCCAGCTGAGGAAGTGAAATCCCTACAACCTAGCGACCCTTTTGAGTCATTCCTCGAAGAACATGTTCACGACTTTATAGAAGAAGAGGATGACGCTTCTGAGCCGCTTGAAACTGAGGAGCCACCTAAGACACACGTAGAGCTAAAACCCTTGCCTGCTGGCCTTCGCTATGTCTTTCTAAATGAAGACAGGGACACCCCTGTCATCATTAGTGACAAGCTATCGCAGGACGAGAGTGATAGACTCGTAAAGGTGCTCGAGAAACACCGCTCGGCGTTCGGGTACTCCCTCAAGGATTTGAAGGGAGTAAGCCCTGCACTCTGTACCCATCGCATTCCCATAGACCCAGCTTCTACACCTTCTAGGGAGCCTCAGCATAGGCTAAACAATGCGATGAGGGAAGTCGTGAAGAAGGAAGTTTTAAAACTTCTGCACGCCGGGATCATCTATCCCGTCCCTCATAGTGAATGGGTCAGCCCTGTCCAAGTAGTGCCCAAGAAGGGAGGTATGACCGTCGTGAGTAACGAGAAAAATGAGCTGATTCCTCAGCGTACCGTTACTGGGTGGCGGATGTGCATTGATTATCGCCGACTCAACAAGGCAACAAAGAAGGATCACTTTCCGCTCCCTTTCATCGATGAGATGTTAGAGAGACTCGCGAACCACTCTTTCTTCTATTTCCTTGATGGGTATTTCGGCTACCATCAGATTCCCATCCACCCCGATGATCAAGAAAAGACCACCTTCACCTGCCCCTATGGAACGTAAGCATACCGCAGAATGTCGTTCGGGTTGTGCAATGCACCAGCATCGTTCCAAAGGTGCATGATGTCTATCTTCTCATACATGATAGAAGAGATTATGGAAGTTTTCATGGACGATTTTTCAGTCTATGGAAAGACTTTCGACCATTGTCCGCAGAACCTAGATAGGGTGCTACAAAGATGCCGAGACAAGGACCTGGTGCTAAATTGAGAAAAGTGCCATTTCATGGTCCGAGAGGGTATAGTGCTAGGACACTTGGTGTCCGAAAGAGGAATAGAGGTGGATAGAGCAAAAATCGAGGTCATTGAAAAGCTTCCACCTCCCACCAATGTCAAAGGGATCCGCAGCTTCTTAGGTCATGCGGGGTTTTACCGGCGCTTTATCAGAGATTTTTCTCAGATAGCCAGGCCCCTCACTAGCCTTTTAGCCAAGGACGTGCCCTTTGATTTCGATGATGAGTGTTTGCATGCTTTCACCATTCTAAAGAACGCTCTCATCCCAGCGCCAGTCATTCAACCCCCTGACTAGACGCTACCTTTCGAGATAATGTGTGATGCCAGTGACTATGCTGTTGGTGCTGTCCTAGGACAAACCAAAGATAAGAACCATCATGCTATCTCGTATGCGAGCAAAACTTTGACACGAGCTCAACTTAACTATGCTACCACTGAAAAAGAGCTCTTGGCAGTAGTTTTTGCTATAGACAAGTTTAGATCTTACTTGGTAGGAGCCAAAGTGATTGTTTACACCGATCACGCTGCTTTGAAATATTTGCTTACCAAGAAAGATGCTAAACCTCGCCTTATCCGCTGGATTCTCCTACTCCAAGAATTTGATTTAGAAATTAAAGATAAAAAGGGAGTAGAGAATTCAGTAGCAGATCATTTGTCGCGTATGCAGTTTACTGACACGCAGGATCTACCGATAAATGACTTTCTGCGGGACGACACCCTACTCAAGGTAACTGCCTCCGACCCCTGGTATGCAAACATCGTTAACTTTATGGTTGCAGGATATGTGCCACCAGGGGAGAATAAGAGAAGGCTTATCTATGAGAGTAGAATCCATTTGTGGGATGAACCATACCTGTACAGGGTGTGTTCAGATGGCATGCTCAGGCGATGTGTACCAACAACCGAAGCAAGAAAGATCGTCGAGCAGTGCCATGCAGCCCCATATGGAGGACACTACGGGGCATTCAGGACAAGGTCGAAGATCTGGCAGAGTGGATTCTATTGGCCCACAATGTATGAGGATACAAAGGAATTCATTTGACGATGCCAGCAGTGCCAGAAACACGGAGGGATCACTGCAAGAGATGCTATGCCACTCACAAACAACTTACAAGTTGAGTTGTTTGATGTGTGGGGCATTGATTTCATGGGACCCTTCGTCAAATCCTATGACAGCGAGTACATCCTGGTGGCAGTGGACTACGTCTCAAAGTGGGTTGAAGCAATGCCCTGTCGAGCCGCTGACTCCAAACACGCGCGAAAGATGTTCCATGAGATCATCTTTCCACATTTTGGAACCCCCAGGATGGTGATCAGTGATGGAGGGTCACATTTCATCGACAAGACCTTCCGGAAGTTTCTGGCAGAACTGGGGGCGAAGCACAACATAGCTACTCCTTATCACCCCAGACAAGCGGTCAAGCAGAAACATCAAACAAGCAAATCAAGAACATTCTGCAGAAGACCATGACAGAGATGGGAAAAGGATGGAAGAGCAAGTTACCAGATGCTCTATGGGCTTACCGAACGGCATACAAAACACCAATCGGGATGTCCCCATATCAACTGGTTTATGGCAAGACTTGCCACTTACCAGTTGAGCTAGAGCATCGGGCACACTGGGCCATAAGAAAGTGGAACATGGATTTGCCAGCTGCCCAACAGATGAGAAGGATGCAGCTGTCAGAGCTGGAAGAATGGAGAGACAAAGCATACCACAGTGCCAGAATCTACAAGGATAGAACCAAAAGATGGCACGACAGGAGGATCAAGGTGAAGGAGTTCCACCCCGGAGATAAGGTATTACTCTTTAATTCCAGGGTAAAGCTTTTTGGGCATGGAAAACTCCGGAGCAAATGGGAAGGACCATTCGTTGTGGTGGAGACCTCGTCGCATGGGGCAATCACACTCCAAGATGATGAAGGTAACCTCTTCAAGGTAAATGGTCAACGTTTAAAAGTTTTCCTTGAGCCTGATAAAATAGATGAGGAATTTGATGTGATCAACTTGGTCACGGATAATTCCCACCTATGATTTCACTTTGCTCTAAGTCCTTAACCCCTAGAACTTGGTTGCACACATTTTGGGGTAAAATGAACCTGTCACGTAGTACACAAAAAGGAAGAGGGCGACCGGGCTCAAGGCCAGGTCGGCCGATCCCACCAGGTCGGCCGATCTGCCACCGAGCCCGATCAGCCCTATCCTTTGCTAACGTCTCATTCCAACGTCTCTGAAGCCGTTCCACGGTGGATGAGCAATTCATCCTCTGAGGGATCCGAGAAGAGGGTTAATTCTTCTTTAAAATTTCAACCATCCTCTTCCTCCCCTCTCATCTGAGCTCTTCCTCGCCCACACTCTGAATTCACTAAACCACACCTTCCAAATCCCGAGCAATGGCCTCACCCCAAATCCCGATCGACCTTCGATCTAGATGGAGAGCCCACTCCGGCCGACCAATTGGTGCCCACCAACCTGGAGCAGGCCATGGCCATGGTAGTATCCCCACTGGCCAGCCTCCCGCCTGAGGAGGACGCGAGAGGCCGCACCAGGGGGTCGGCCGACCGGCCCTGGTGGCCCCTCACGTTCTCGTTCGGCGGCACGGTCTCAGTCTCCGATGAGGCTCCAGAGGCGTGATGCACGGGCGTCAAGCCCGTACAGAAGGCCGACGACGGGGCAATTGACTCCGAAGAAGACGCCGGCGGCCACTCCGATCAAGGATGATGGGCTCCCCAAGCTTCAACCAGGGGAAAAGCTAAAGGAGGTGGTCAGGAACAAGTGGGAGGACGTCGTGTCGTATCAATATACGACCGATGTGTCCATCTACTCTCCTGCCAGCACTCCAGAGCCACGTTTCCGGGTCTTTGGAGAAAGGAAACCCGGTGGTGGCTATGGCAAGGGGTTGTTCCCTCCCCTCACACCTGAGGAGAGGAAGGAGTTGGAGGAGTCGGTGAAATCTTCACCCGCCGGCATGATCAAGAGGCATATCAAGCCTCCTCCAATTCGCAGGCCTGGGGGCCAATATGAAAGTGATGATGAAGAGAAGGCCCCCAAGGCTCCCTCCAATGCTGAGTTGCTAGAGTTGATTACTCAACTCGGTCGTGACCATGCAAAATTGGAGAAGAAGTTCGCTGAAGAGCGACTTGAGCGCATAAGTCTTCAAGATGACTTTGAGATGCTTCGCAAATCAACAGCCGTGAAGCTAAAGCGCTTTGCCAAAGCTGCTGGGGATGAAAATCTCTACCATGCACCCTAGATTCCCTAGCCTTTGGATTAGGATAGGCACATTAGTTTTCCTTCAATTTATTTATTTCATTTATTTCCTTTGATTATCATGTAATGTGCCTCTGAGTTATTGAATAAAATAAATTGTTTAGTGTATTAGGATTGTGTTTTGTGTTTCCACTTGTTTTGAATAAAAGGTACAAGTGTGGGGGAGACCTGCAATAGGAAAACAGAATGATCCAACGTGAAACAGAGAACATCAGAACATTACAGAACAGCACGAGAGAGATCAGAACTAGGGGAATCACCCCCAGATCGCCCGACCCCACCAGGTTGGCCGACCTGGTCTGGGTCCCACCTGGCCTCTGCTTCTTCCTGCACGCTGGTTTGGTTATCCTAAACTCTGTTTCAGTGGAATATGTGCAGAACCTGATCCTGGAATTCAATATTTAGTAAAATCAACCCTGTTGCACCCTACCATCACTTGGAAATTCATTTTAACTTACATATATTTTATTCCCTGTACCTTTTGGCTTGTGGAAATCCTCCTATCTATAGGAACTCATGTCATCTAAGTAATTGCATTTTGAGATATGGCTTTAATATGAAAGATGCCTTTACTATTTGAGTACTTGGAATTTGTGAAAAGTTTTAAAAACTTTTACCTTGCTATGCTCCTCATGGGTTTGAGAGTCAAACACTTACAATTATGATCAAATCTTACCTTTGAGCTTTGAGTTATTCCAAGTCTTGTGACCCTTATTAGAGATATTTCATGTTTTTAAAGTCAAGATCACGTACACTCCACTGTAAAAGCTAAGTCCTTACACTGAGGATGAAGCAAAACATGCTTTTGTCTCTTGGTCATGAAATAAATACTCCTGAAAAAAAAATGATGACTCTTCTTCCCAAAATTAAAATAGAAAGAAGATATGGGCTAAATGCACAGGAAAATAAAGAAAAAGACTCATGCTAAAAGAGCATTGAGTAGAAAAAAAAGAAAGAAAGATAGAAGAGTGCAATAGCCCATATCCAAAATAAAGAGAAAGGGAAGAAAGGTCAAAATAAAGGAGTATCATTACATGTCCACTTCATATCACACATTTGCACATCTTGACTTGATTACATGACTTGTCTCTGATTTGGATCCAATCCTTGGAATGACAACATAAGTGAGAAAAGGTATGTATCTTGAGAGCTCCACTTATGAAGTTTTGGAGAGTATAAGTGTTGTCCAACCACCAAGATTATCCAGAGAGAAACTCTTTGAGGAGCAAGGCATAGGTTTTCTTTGAAAAATTCAAAAACCCCAAGTACTTGAGAGTGAAGTGTATCATGTCATGAAAAGGCTGTTCCTTCCTGCAATTATTCAAGAAGACATGATTAGCCACTCATACAATTCCACTAAGCCTAAATGTTTGGGAATAACTTATATGTTTGTTAATGATCTCCATGATGAAGCTTAGACTTTACTCGAGGGCGAGTAAAGGATAAGTGTGGGGGAGCTTGATGGCGGTTCTTAATGACAGATTATTATTGCCAACAAAGATATAAAAAGTGCTAAAACAAATAGACTTTGGGTGATTTACTAATGAATTTCACGAGTTTTGGTGCTTATGTGCTCACAGGAGTAAAGTGGACAAAGGAAGGCTAAAGTGGGTCCAGAGCCAGGTCGCCCGACCTACCCTGGTCGGCCGACCTGGGTCCGGCACAATGAGGTCCAACCTGAGCCCAACAGCAAAAGCACACTTAGAACTGATCAGGAACGTTGAGATCATGACGGTGGGAATGAAGAGATGGGATTGGTCCACATGGCAATCACATGGATTCATGGGCCCACATCCCCAACTAAACTGACACATCTTCACCATTACCCACCGGAAACCGACCAAAGCACCCACTGGGAAGTGATCCTGACAGAGTGGGGCCGAGGGGCCACAGCCCTGGGTCGGCCGACCTAGCCTGGTCGGCCGACCTGGCCGCGCGCCCAAACCGCCACCGCCTTCAGGACCAACTGTAAACCGCCTCCAGGAATTCATCTACACCATGCATCATCGACGTCGGTGGAATGGAGGGTCGGCCGATCCCCCTTAGTCGGCCGACCTGGGCCCACCTCCGGACCACCTCAACCGCTACACACCGACTCTAAACCGCCTCTCCAAGCTATAAATAGCTGGACTCGGGGCAGGGCTAATCATCATCGAGCTGAAGTGAAGATCCAAGGCGAAGCCCTCCTCATATCCAGAGTAGAAATAGGGAGAGAGTGAGGGAGAGTCTGGAGGAGTCCTGGCGTGTCGGCGACCCTCCACCTGTACCTCGACGGATGCAAGCTTCTTAGTAAGTATCCGGGATTCAACTAGTAGTTAAGACTGAGTTATAGATAAGTTAATTTCTCTATTGTGCTTGTGGATTCATTGCTTTATTTATATAAAGTATTCTAAGCTCTGATCAAGGTTAGGATAGCTGATATTATCTTAGGCGTGGTGCTTAGGTGTATATCTGCCCTCGTTTGCCTCGTAGCCCCACGGATTAGTAGAGGTAGGCGGCAGGTGGTGACAGCCCTGTCCGTCCTTTGTAATCCTCCACGTACGGGTACGGCGTAGAGCTGTTGGCCGGCAATTTCCTAGAGGCCTAGGATACCCCGGTGCCTAAAGCAAGCATAGGAGAATTCTCTTAACTATCATCAGACCCTTAATACTAAGTTATCCTCTCGACCCAGCCTTTATATACACTCGATCGATCCGGCTCAGCTTTAGTGATTAGATACTCGTTTACGTTCCCCGTGGATTCGATACCTAGTTTACTCACGGGTGAAAGCTACGTCGACAGCCGTGCGCTTGCGGACTTTCTGTTTGCCACCGCTGGTGTCAACAGGGAGTATGCGAGGCACCCCCCAGTGCCTGTTCGGGAGTCATGTGGCGGGGAATCTGGATCGGACCGGTAGTAGCCCTCAAATGCTCGGTAATCTCGGTTGTAGTTGAGAGTTTCCCGAGCGTCGTGATTCCTGCGATTGTGTTCGAGCTGCGACCTCATTTCACGCCCCTCCTGTGAGTGATATCGATGATGTCCGTTAACAGATCGGGAGCGAATTGGCTGGGGTTCACTGTTCCTGTTGGACGAAGCTGGTGGTGCAGCAGCGCACGGCCTCTAGTCATTCCTTGTCCTTGTTTGCCACTTCCCGAGCCTTCTTGGCAATGGTGGCCATCGGAGTTCCCTCGGCCATTGCTTCCATTGTTTCCAAGAGGGTTCGGATCTGCAGGTTGTCTTGTTCAACCGCCCAGAAGTCATTGTTCAGATTCCAGGGAGTCAACGTGGATGGAGCTATCAGAGTACGGAACTTAGCCATCTGGAGCGTTGGTGCGTTGCTGAGATGCGGAGGTCCCTGGGGTCTGCGCGAGCGGGACGACTCAGCGGCAGCGCTTGCCTCATTCCCAGTGAGCATGTGGACGTGGCGGTCTTCGGGCTATTCTGACCCATTGCTTGATCCACTGTAGTCGAGATCCAACTGCGCAGTGCGATCGGCAATGTCTTCGGGAGTCGGATCCGCGAAGGTGGCGAAAACTTCCCGACCGGCACATGTGAGATCGGGATCATGGATCCCTGTCATCTTGAGCTCGTAATCGCCTTGGTGCTCGAACACGAGATCCCCAAATCGGATCTCCTGTGCAGGCACTAGATGGCGTGGAGCGTAAAGATCGGAAGCAGAGGCGGAACTCCCGATGGCTTCTGACTTGACGGAACTGGGTATGTAGGGCATCGATGAACTCGACGCGTCGGTGAACCAGACTCCGTTGACGATCGGCATGATCTTTCTTCATGCAAGGGCCCCTACCTGGCGCGCCTCTATGGACGTTGTGCTCAGCAGATATTTGTCCGGCAAGCACCCCGCTTCGTGTGAAGATCGATCACGGTAGATGAACAAAGAGACTCGGGATTTTATACCGGTTTGGGCCCTCGAGATCGAGTAATAACCCTATGTCCAGTTGTTTGCTTGTATTATCTCGGCGAGTACAGATTACAATGGTGTAACAAATACTCTCGGGTGGATTGGCTAAGATTGGGGATACCCTTTACATGCAGGACCCTCCACTATTTATATCCAGGGAAACATGCCTTACAAGACAAAACAGACCTAAACCTAGTAGGACTCTAACTATCATCGGGCTTTTCTTCTGCGATCTCGTCGTCGTGTCTTGTTCGGAGTCTTCTTCGGTCGGAGTCGGTAGTCGGCAATCCTCGTGATTGGGCACCCGGGTATTATGGCCTCAACACCTTCTCTCATGTTTGTGCTCATGCCTCAGGGATGTGAGCTATTCTTGTGTTTTGGTTAAATCATATCTCCAAACCATTCATATTGTTCTTATTCGCTTAAATTATATAACTATTCATGAGTGCAAGTGCTGTTCACATTATTTTTTGTTTGGTGATCTCATTACACATGCCTGCTATATAAGAGCTTTGCGTGATTTTGTTTGAACATATGTATTGGCACTCTACTATATTAAGAAAGATGCAGAAATAAAATTCTTATGACTAAGGTTTTTTTTTGAAAATACATGTCTGCTGGGAGGAGAACTGTGAGAGTGTGGGTCAGTCTAAGGAGCAATGGGCTACTGCGACTGATGTGCAAGTCTACCTTGTTCAGCTCAATGCAGCTAGAAAATGGATATGATTTGAGAACATAGAACAACAAGAGCTAGACACAAGCCGCAATGACTTTTTTCAATATGTGGTCTCTTTTTAAGCACGTGCGTGTCGCACGTGCACTCTACTAGTCACAAGTAATGTTGTGGTGCTATGGTAAGAAAAGTTGTACATGAAGCAAGAGGTCACAAGTTCAAATCATGAACAATGCAATAAGTGCAAAAAATTGTGTTGTTGGAGGTGATGGTGCCCGGTTCATTGGGGTTGGCCTGCCATGTGGTTAATTTTTTTGCACCCATTTAACATTTTTATTTGATTTTTTATTTTCAGTTTTTGAAATTATTATCACAGCCAGTTTTTAAAAACTGTTTGTGCAGCCACTTGATCAGTGCCACTTTTCAAAATCAGTCGTGAAAATGGGTTACAGACCGCCAGTAAAAATCATTCTCAAGAAGTGTTTCTGGAGGAATTTTGACAATGAACTACTGTTTGTACTAAATTTTCTATGACAACTGGACTGGTGGTTGTCGTCTAAATTTGTTTCAAGTAGGTGTTGACACCAGCGGTGGCAAACAGAAAGTCCGCAAGCGCACGGCTGTCGCAGTAGCTTTCACCCATGAGTAAACCAGGTATCGAATCCACGGGGAACGTGAACTCACTTTCTAATTACTAAAGTTGACCGGATCGATCGAGTTTAAATAAAGGCTGGGTAGAGAGGATAACTTAGCACTAAGGCTAGGAATATAGCGAAGGCAGTTCTCCTATGCTTGCTTTGGGCACTGGAATATCCGAGACCTCTAGGAAATTGCTGGCATACATCTCTACGCCGTACCCGTACGTTGAGGATTACAAAAGACGGACAGGGCTGTCACCAACTGCCGTCTACCTCTACTAATCTGTGGGGTTACGAGGCAAACGAGGGCAGATATACACCTAAGCACCACGCCTATGATAATATCAGCTATCCTAACCTTGATCAGAGATTAGAATACTTTACAAATAAAGCAACGAACCCACAAGCACAATAAAGAACTCAACTTTCTATAACTCAGACTTAAGTACTTAGCTAAAATCCCGGATACTTACTAAGAATCTTGCATCCGCCGAGGTACAGGTGGAGGGTCGCCAACACGCCGGGACTCCTCCAGACTCTCCCTCACTCTCTCCCTATTTCTACTCTAAATATGAGGAGGGCTTCGCCTTGAATCTTCAATCCAGCTCGATGATGCTTAGCCCTGCCCCGAACTCATGTATTTATAGCTTGGAGAGGCGGTTGTGAGTTGGTACAAGGAAGTCGAGACGGTTTGGAGGTGGGCCCAGGTCGGCTGACCCCTTGCCGTCGGCCGACCCTAGGATCCACTGTCCTAAGTTGTGTACAGCGCAGATCTTCTCCTGGAGGCGGTTAGCAGGTACAGGTCAAGGGGTGATCAGTTGGGCGCGCGCCCAAGTCGGCCGACCTAGGGGGTCGGCCGACCTGGAGTTGCCGCCTCTCGGGCCCATCCTCTTCTGAGTGACTGCTCTGTGGGCCCTAAGGTCGGTTCCAGGTGGGTACGCTTGACATGAGTGCATTTAGTTTCAGATGTGGGCCCTTCAATCCATGGGTGGTTCATCTCATGCCCTTGGTGCAAACCGACGTTTATTCAACAGTTTAGATGATCTCCATGTGTGTTTCTTCTGCATGGAAGAAGGATGAGCTCGGTTGGGCCTAGGTCCAAGTCGGCCGACCTGGTGGGGTCGGGCGACCTGGCCCAGGCCCACTTTTGCTCTTCTTTTGCCACTTTGTCCATGCAAACACATATGCACCAATACTAGTGGAATTTGTTAGTAAATAACCCTTTGTCTATTATTTTTATTATTCTTTTGTATCTATGTTGGCGATAATAATTTATCATTAAGAGCCGCCAACAAGCTCCCCCACACTTAACATTTGCTCGTCCTCGAGTAAAGACTAAGATTCATCACAGAAATAATTACAATCAAACATATAGGTTATTGCCAAACATTCAGGCTTAGTGGAATTATACTGAGTGGCTAACATGTCTTCTTAGGTTATTGTAGAAAGGAACAACCTCTTTTATGACATGACACATCTCACCTCCAAGTACTTGGGTTTTCAGAATTTTGCAAATAAAAACCAATGCCTTGCTCCTCAAAGAGTTTCTCTCTAGGTATTCATTGGTGATTGGACAACACTCATTCTCTCCAAAGAAAAATTTGTATGTGGAGCTCTCGGGATACATACCTTATTTTACTTATGTTGTCACTCCAAGGGTTGGATCCAAAACAGAGGCAAGTCATGTAATCAAGTCAAGATGTGCAAGTGTATGATATAAGGTGGAAATGTAATGGTACCCCTTTGTCTTGACTTTCTTCCCTTTCTCTTTTCTTTTGGATATGGGCTATTGCATTTTCTCCTTTTTTTCAGCTCTATGCTTTTTAGCACGAGTTTTTTTTCTTCTCTCTTTTTTTTATGCATATAGGCCATATCTTCTTTTTGTCTTTCTTTCAGGAAGAAAGCCACTTTTAGGAGTATTTATTTCATGAATACGAAACAAAGGCATGTTTTGCTCTACCCTCAGTGTAAGGGTTTAGCATTTTATGGTGGAGTGTACGTGATCTTGACTTTAAAAACATGAAGTGTCTCTAACAAGGGTCACAAGCCTCGGAACAACTCAAAGCTCAAAGGAAATGCTTGATTAATATTATAACTGGTTGTCACTCAAACTCATGAGGAGCATGGCAAGGTTAAAAAGTTTTTAAAACTTTTCATAAATTCCAAGTACTTGAGTAAGCAAGAGTACCTTTCATGAAAAGGCCATATCTCAAAATGCAATAACTTAGATGACATGGTTCCTAAATATGTGAGGATTTTCACAAGCCAAAAGGTACAGAGAATAAAATATATGTAAGTTGATAACATTTTTCATGTGATGGGGAGATGTGAAGGGTTAAATTTTTTTTAAGTTCTGAATTCCAGGATCCGTATTCAAATGAAACAGTGTATAGGAGGATCAAACCAGTGTGCAGGACGAAGCGGAGGCCAGAAGGGGCCCAGGCAAGGTCGGCCGACCTGGTGGGGTCGAGCGACCTGGGAGTAACCCTTCTGGTCTTGCTGTTTTGCATGCTGTTTTGTTTCATCCTGCTCTATACTGTTTCGCGGTGCATCATTCTGTTTTCCATCGATCTTTTGACGAGGGGCTCCCCCACACTTGTACCTTTATTCAAAACCAAGTGAAAAAAACACAACCCTAACATACTAAAGGTTTTTATTTTATTCATGATAGCAGAGGCACATTACAGAATAATCAAATGAAGAAATAAATGAATGAATTAAAACTAATATGCCTATCCTAATCTAAAGCCTAGGTGTTCAAGGTGCATTGTAGAGGTTTTCATCTCCTACGGCTTTAGCAAAGCGCTTGAGCTTGACAATTGTTGCTCTATGCAACATATCAAAATCGTCCTGCAGGCTCAAACGCTCAAGTCACTCTTCAGTGAACTTCTTCTCCAGTTTAGCATGGTCACGATCGAGCTGGTAGATTAGCTCAAGCAACTCTGCATTGGAGGGGGCCCAGGGGGTCTTCTTCTTCTCTTCATCACTCTCATAGTGACCCCCTGGCCTCTGAATTGGAGGAGGTGAAATGTGCCTTCTGATCTTGCCAGCGGGTGAGGACTCCACTGACTCCCCCAATTCCTTCCTCTCTTCTGGTGTGAGAGGGGGAAACAGACCCTTCCCATAGCCGCCTCTAGGTTGCCGCTCCCCGAAAACCCAGAATCGCTGCTCCGGCGTGCTAGCGGGAGAATAGATGGAGACATCGGACGTATAATGATACGCCACGACGTCATCCCATCTGTTACTCATGACCTCTTTCAGCTTCTCCCCTGGTTGGAGAGTAGGGAGCCCATCCCCCTTGGTGGGGGTGACCACCATCACCTTCTTGGGTGTGAGTTGCCCCGTCGTCGGCCTTCTGTATAGGCTTGACGCCCGTGCCTCATGCCTCTGGGGCCTCCTTGGGGAGTGGGATCGCGCCACCGAACGGGACGCCGAGAGGCCACCAGAGGCCGTCGCCCGACCTGTGGGGTCGGCCGACCCCCTGGTGCCCCCTCTCGCATCCTCCTCCGGTGAGAAACTGGCTATCAGAGGTACCACCACGGCCATGGCTGATTCTAGGTTGAAAGGCACCAACCGGTTCGCCGGAGTGGGTTCACCCTCAAGATCAAAGGTCGATCGGGAGGTAGGACGGCTCTTTTCGGCCATTCTTATGGATTTGGAGGTCTTGGCTCGAAAATTTCAGAATGTGGGCGAAGGAGAACTCAGATGAGAAAGGAGAAGAGGATGGGTGAAAATTTAAAGAGAGAACAGCCCTCTTCTCGGGTCAAATAGAGGTTGAATCGCTCGTCCACCGCAAAACGGCTTCAGAGAAGTTAGAGAGGAGCATGTGCAAAAGATAGACTTGACCGGGCTTGGGAGGCCGTCGGCTGACCTGGCCAGGTCGGCCGACCTGGCCCTGAGCCCAATCGCCTTCATTTTTTTTTGTGCACTACGTGACATACCCATAGAACCCCCAAGTGCTTGCTATAGGGTTCCAAGGGTTAAGAGATCTAGGTAAAGGGGTAATTATAGATAGGAATTATCCATGACCAAATTGATCACATCAAATTCCTATTCTACTTTGTTATTAGGCACAAGAAAAACTTTTAAACGTTGACCATTTACATTGAAGAGGTTACCTTCCTCGTCTTGGAGTGTGATGGCCCCGTGCGACGAAGTTTCCACCACAACAAATGATCCTTCCCATTTACTTTGAAGCTTTCCATGCCCAAATAGCTTCACCCAGGAATTAAAGAGTAGTACCTTATTCCCGGGGTGGAACTCCTTTGCCTTGATTCTCTTGTCATGCCATCTCTTGGTTCTTTCCTTGTAGATTCTGGCACTATGGTATGCTTTGTCTCTCAATTCTTCTAACTCTGATAATTGCATCTTCCTCATCTGCTGGGCTGTTGGTAGATCCATATTCCATTTTCTTATAGCCCAGTGCGCCCGATGCACTAACTCTACTAGTAAGTGGCAAGATTTGCCATAAACCAGTTGATATGAAGATATTCCGATTGGCATTTTGTATGCCGTTCCGTATGCCCAGAGAGCATCTGGTAGCTTGCTCTTCCACCCTTTTCCCATTTCTGTCATGGTCTTCTGCAGAATGTTCTTGATCTGCTTGTTTGATGTTTCTGCTTGACCGCTTGTCTAGGGATGGTATGGTGTAGCGATGTTGTGCTTTGCAACCAGTTCTGCCAGAAACTTTTGAAAGGTCTTGTCGATGAAATACGACCATCCATCACTGATTACCATCCTGGGTGTTCCAAAACGTGGAAAGATGATTTCATGGAACATCTTTCGCGCGTGTTTGGAATCAGCGGCTCGACATGGCATTGCTTCAACCCACTTCGAGACATAATCAACCGCGCCAGTATGTACTCACTGTCATATGATTTGACAAAGGGTCCCATGAAGTCAATGCCCACACATCAAACAACTCAACTTGTAAGTTGTTTGTGAGTGGCATTGCATCCCTTGATGTAATCCCTCCGTGCTCATGGCATTGTTGGCATCGTCGAATGAATTCTTTTGTATCCTCATACATTGTGGGCCAGTAGAATCCACTCTGCCCGATCTTTGACCTTGTTCTGAATGCCCCATAGTGACCTCCATATGGGGCTGCATGGCACTGCTCAATGATCTTTCTTGCTTCATTTGTTGGTACACATCGCTTGAGCATGTCATCAGAACATACCATGTACAGGTATGGTTCATCCCATAGGTGGAGCCTACTTTCGTAGATAAGCCTTCTCTTATTTTCCCCTGGTGGTACATATCCTGCAACCATGAAATTCACAATATTTGCATACCAGGGGTCGGAGGCTGTCACCTTGAGTAGGGTGCCGTCGCATAGGAAGTCATTTATCGGTAAGTCCTGCATGTCAGTGAATTGCATACGTGACAAATGATCTACTACTGAATTCTCTACTCCTTTCTTATCTTTAATTTCTAAGTCAAATTCTTGGAGTAAGAGAATCCAACGGATAAGATGGGGTTTAGCATCTTTCTTGGTGAGCAGATATTTTAAGGCAGCATGGTCGGTGTAAACAATTGCCTTAGCTCCTACCAAGTAAGATCTAAACTTGTCTATAGCAAAGAGCACAGCCAGGAGCTCTTTTTCAGTGGTAGCATAGTTAAGTTGAGCTCCTGTCAATGTCTTACTAGCATAGGAGATAGCATGATGATTCTTATTCTTGGTTTGTCCTAAGACAGCACCAACAGCATAATCACAAGCATCACACATTATGTCAAAGGGGGTTGAATGACTGGCGCCAAGATGAGGGCATTCTTTAAGATAGTAAAAGCATGTAAACACTCATCATCAAAGTCAAAGGGCACATCCTTAGCTAAAAGGCTAGTGAGCGGCCTGGCTATCTGAGAAAAGTCTTTAATGAAACGCCGGTAAAACCCCGCATGTCCTAAAAAGCTACGGATCCCCTTGACATTGGTAGGAGGTGAAAGCTTTTCTATTACCTCAATTTTTGCTACATCCACCTCTATCCCACTTTTGGACACTAAGTGTCCTAACACTATACCCTCTCGGACCATGAAGTGGCACTTTTCCCAATTTAGTATCAGGTCCTTGGCTCGGCATCTCTGTAGCACCCTATCTAGGTTCTGTAGACAATGATCAAAGGTTTTTCCATAGACTGAAAAATCATCCATGAAAACCTCCATAATTTCTTCTATCATGTTTGAGAAGATGGACATCATGCACCTTTGGAATGATGCTGGCGCATTGCGTAAACCAAATGACATCCTACGGTATGCATACTGTTGACGCTTGTTATACGTACACTTTTAGTGCTATTTAGGTGGTGATTTTGGATTTTTGGATCAATTCATATACTAACCCGCCACTTGACACTTGAAATAACCCTGTTTCCGCATGTGTGTTGTATTTTGGAACATATTGTGTTTTTATAGGAAATACAACATAAATGGAGGCCCGTAAGAGACGCTAAGCTTATTTGGCCATATCTTCTTCATCTTAAGTCTGATGGGGGCAAGTTATATAAGGAAATTGCACGGTTCGAAAAGATCTACAACTTTCATATGGAGCGCTCGGCCATTTGAGGCCCCTAGGGGGTGGGCCGGCCGGCCCAGGCCCCTAGGCCAACCGGCCTAGGGTTTTCCTGCGCCGCCTTGGCCTCCTCTTCGACGTGAAGCTTTCTTGGACTATTTATAGCCCCCATACCCGAAGGCACGAGAATCCATTCACCAGAACTCGACAAAATCTAGGGCATACACCAAAGAGAGACGACGGCCGCCGCAAGTCCTCAAAGTTGTCTAGGAGATGGCTTAGGCCAACCCTAGCTGCCATGGCCTCCCTGCGTGGTTGTGCCATGGCGGAGTTCAGGAGCTATAGTGGATCATCTATGGTATGTACTTGGAGGTGATGATCTAATACATCTATTATGTGAGTAATGTTCTTCATGACATCCGATCTTTTAGCGACTCAATTCCTCCTCCTACGATCTTGTGCTTTTCTTGGGTTTGCTTTGCTTTCAATCTATTATGCATATAGATTGCTTGGGGTGATCTTGTAGCCATGGTGGCTAGAGGTTCATACCGGATCTACCAAGAGGTTCAACACGTTCTTCACGAACGTGCTCTTAAGTTACCCATGCCGATAGGGAGCATCGTGACAAAGTGTGATCCCGTGTAAGGTGGGGCTTTCGGGGGTTTGACCAGAGGATAGTAGTTTAAAGACGGCTTTGGATGAGATGCATGATGTGCTTGCTCTATTTGATTAGAACTACAACTAGAAGGCAATAGACTCGTTTACCCCTTTGGTTGTGCTTAATCTTTGCCTATGTTCATGGATGTGATCAACCCTACACTTCACTCATATCTATATGGTTTACCCTTTATATGCAATCAACACTTAATGTTAGGAATAGATTCGTTAGATTAGATGGGGAACCCTAATAAGTTCATTGTCGATCCACGGATTGATAAACCTTGGATGGAATACTCTAAGGGAAAAGCTACGATGATCCGTGCGCTTGCGGTTCACAATTGGCGTGTGTATGGACCGTTGTTGACGCTCGTTAGCGACACACTTTTAGTGCTATTTAAGTGGTGTTTTGGGACCAATTCATATACTAACCCGCCACTTGGCACTTGAAATAACCCCGTTTTCGCATATGCATGTATTTTTGAAGGATTTTGGTTTACGCAGGTTTTTGAGCTATAAATGAGCACTTTTGGACAAAGACCAAGATCATGCGTAGCGCGGAGGAATGAAGGCCATGTGACTCGGATTTCATTCTCTCTCATCTATGGTGAACCAACCTCCAAGAATGTGAAAAGGCAAAGACTCGAAGATAAGGTCGGATGACTTCAGGATCAAGGCGAATCAGGCAGACAATTGGAAACCTATCAGGACCCAATCTTATCTCAAAACAATCGACGTCAAATACCCACATGCATTGGCAAATCAACTCCTGGAGGATCTAGAAGCTTGCACGCGAAAGATGGGACCGAGGGGCCACAAAAAAGCCCTGGGCCGGCCGGCCTAGCATGTTTCTGCACCGCGTCGACCTCCCCTTAGAGCTAGGGTTTCCTCGGACTATTTATAGCCCCGATGCCAGGAGCCACGCACATCAATCCACTAGAACTCGGCGAAACCTAGGGCATACACCAAAAGGAGACGACGGCCGCCGCAAGTCCTCGAAGTTGTCTAGGGATGGCTTAGGCCAACCTAGCCACCATGGCCTCCCTGCGTGGTTGTGCCATGGTGGAGTTCAAGAGCTAGTTGGAGTCATCAATGGTATGTATTCGGTGGTGATGGTCCAAACACATCTATTATATGAGTAATGTTCTTCATGTCATCCGATCTCTTAGCAACTCGATAACTCTTTCTATGCTTTCTACCTATCATGAATATGATTGTTTCTTAGTCTAATACATAGGTTAGACTATATAGCATGCTTTATGTAATCATGGTGATTAGATCTAGCGTGTCGACCCTTCATGATATCTAGACACGTTCACTTGTGGACGTGCCCTTGTACTAACTACGCCGATAGGGAGCATCGTAATAGGGTGTGATCCCATGTAAGGTGGCGTTCTCGGGAGGTTGACCGGAGGTAAGGGTTTAAAGACAGCTTTAGATGAGATGCATGATGCGCTTACTCTTATTTGCTAGAACTACAACTAGACGATGATAGCCCCATTTATCCTTTGGTCGCTCTACCTTTGCCTATGTTTACGGATGTGATCAACCTATACACTCCACTCAAATCTTATAGGTTTTACCCCTTTATATGCAATCAACGCTTCATGCTAGGAATAGATCCATTAGATTAGATGGGAAACCCTAGTAAGTTCATTGTCGATCCACGGATTGATAAACCTTGGATGGAATACTCTAAGGGAAAAGCTACGATGATCCGTGCGCTTGCGGTTCGCAATTGGCGCGTCTATGGACCGTCAACAAGCTTTTCTGGCGCCGTTGCCGAGGATTGGCAACATGAACCCTAGGGAGATCTATCTAATTTTTCTGGACTAACCCTAATTTTATTATTGCATATACCCTTGTTTTCTTGTTTGTGTACTTGAAAGCAGGTGGAAATCTAGACACTAAGCTTGGGCTTCAACAAGTCCAAACTCGCTCCCACAAGTTGATGGCTACGTGAAGATCTACTCTTTAGTGGTAGGTGCTAACTTTTGTTAGTGGCCCATCATCCACTATCGAGCCCACACACAAAACAAATGAAGATGAACAAGGTATGCTGCCATGTCAATTAATTTTTAAGACTAATGTTTCTTGAAGAATTGTTTGCTCAAGCTATAGGTGATGAATTATGCCCCAAAGAAGTCGTGAAATCCAATCATCAACATCTCCAGAAGGTTGCTGTTGAGACCAGTTTTTCGCCCATGATCAGAGAGGTACCATGGAGGAAAATTAGAAAACTATAAAACTCCATCAAGTCTTCTTTCCAATGCATCAAGAATCGAAAATTTTGGAGATCGGTGCAAGGAGTTATGGTAAAACCTTTCAACACTACGTGTTCTGAAATCACTCTGGACAGAACATAGTGCCAGAGCAAAACAAGCATAACTCTTTCATTTGGAGTCCATTGGGAGTGAATAAGCACTTGTTGGAAAGGATATTTGATGCAAATTGCAATAGAGTAGAAGTTTGGTACATATTCTGCACTGGGTAAAGAGGTATTCAATGAAGAAGAGGCAGCAGCAAGCAACGAAGAAGCTGATGATAATGTCGAGGGATGATTGGAGGTCCTTGAACACAAAAGATGATGATTTGAAGTTGATCAAAACTGGAGGCAACAAGATTAGAAGCACCATGCCACTACGAACCTTCTCCAGTAGGATGCTCAAGAAGATTCTAATTGAGTGATGCTACCAACGAAGGAAACCACTCAAATCATTGACATAAAGAGCAAGAGCCCTATATGATCCTGGCACCTTGGGTAAAGCAAGAACTATGGAGAAGACTCATCATTAGAGCCATGCTACTTGCTGGTGAATCAATGGTGATGACCTTGAAGCCTAAGGATGCACAACACGACGCTCCAAAGACCACAAATCAAGATCATCAATATCTCAAGATCATTTCACAAGAAGGTACTGTTTGCATCAAAAGTCTGCACAACCTCTGAAGAAAACAGCAGAATATTTTTGGATATTTAAAAGCCCCATGAAGTTCCAGTTCCAATGAAACAAGAATCAAGTCAATCGGATATTCCTTCAAGCAGTTATGATCAAAACATCGAAGGTCGTGCATTCTGAAATTTTCTAGACAGCACGCAGCGCTAAAGTAAAATGGGCATAACTCTCTCGTTTGAACTCCATTTAAGATGAATAACCACTTGTTGGAAAAGTAATTTCATAAACTTTTCAATAGATCTATATTTCAGTATATGTTCTATTCTGGACACAGGGGAAAATCCACAAAGAAGAGGCAAGAGCAGATTGATGAGAACAAGGTAGAGGAGATAAAGATGACAACAATGAAGAGGAGCGTGGGCAATGCTTTCATCGAGCGTACATGATCAAATACAGAAGCTTAGAACAAAAGAAAGACCCCAAGAGCATTGGCATATGAAGACACAAGGCGGCGACATTCAATACGTGAAGATGTTTAAAGCAAACCACGATGAATTACACAAGGAGACATCAAGCTACATGGATACTTTGGATTTTTGCACAAAGGACCATGGCTTCACAACAATGAGAAGGTACGTGAGAAAGTCAAGCTCTATGACTTTAAATGAAGCGTTTTGCGGGAGGCAACCCGATCTTTTGTTTATTATCTATCTAATATGACGGTCTATATTGTGCTCTTTAATCAAATCATCAAGTAACATTGTACCATTGCTCTAATAAATGCAACAACTTTATGCTATATGAACTAAATGTTATTGAGGGAGCACTTTGTTATTTGATTTTGGAAAACTTGTAGACCCTTTTGTGTGCCTATTGCTAGTAGTGTTAGAGTCTTTTTCTTTTGAGTCTTTTTAGAGAGAAATATGAGGTATGACACTACCCTTTGATTCTAAACTTGTGGCTAGTTGACTTAGGCTAACTTTTGTTTTGTTTTTAGACCACCACATCATGTCATATCATTTTGTTCATCCACCTCGTGTTGCACTCCATGCCATGTTGTTCTCACCCTTGCATTGCATTGCATGTTTTGTTTTGACCTAATTTTTTGTTAAACCCACCTAAGCCTTCCTATCACCCTCGCCAAAACCGGAGCCAACAAGGATAGGATTGACTTGTGTTGATTTGCTTGCCGTCACCATTCGGATTAGCAAAGTCTATCTCTATTTCTTGTTCTAACTAAAAACTTTGACTAGCCTCCCCACGAGGTCCTAAACCCTTAGGAAAATCTCTCATACCTATAGCCATCCTAAACCCATAGGTTTTGTTTTCCACCCAATAAAACAACCTTTGTTTTTCTTTTTGTTTTCAACCACCCTAGGTAGATTTTCTAAACTTGACTCCTCTCTTCAAAATTCTTGTTTTAAGCCAAAAATATAGGATGCCCATAAACCTTCCCCTAAACCTCGTTAGCTAGGTTGTTCGGTTCTTTTCGATGAATGATTTTCCTGTCGACAATGCTTCACTTCTTATGAAGTGGCCGGCCAAGCTTTGTCGCTCTAAGCAATTACTCTTTGAATGAATTGATTGCGGAACAACATTGAAAGACCTTTCAAACCTTGCTAGCTCTTTGCACACACGCACACTCATTAGGTTTTTATTTTTCTCTTTTGCTAGGTTAATTATGCCACAAGTTAAGGTCTTAGGGATGTCATTGGTTGTTGGCATTTGCTTATACTCCTGACCGTCACCCTGGGGGTAGTTTTTGTGTTTCAAGTGTTTTGCAGGCATGATGAAGGAATCCCATGAATTCGTGATCAAAGTTACAACCAAGTCCGTTAACATCTCCGAAGATTGAAAGGGATGCTGCTGTTTTTATCAAAAATCTGCGCATGCTCAGAGATGTACAAGAAAGAAAAAGTTGATATTCAGATACTCCATCAAATTCTCATTCCAACGCATCCAAGATCAATCAATTTGAAGACCCATACAAGGAGATACGACAAAAACATTGGGCGCTGCGCGTTCTGAAATCAGCTCGGGACAGATTGCAGTGCTGGAATAAAATAAGCGTGACTCTTTTGTTCGGAATCCTTTTTGGGCAAATGATGACTCGTTGGAAAGAGAAATTTGTGCACTTTGCAATAGAGAAAGGGTTCAGTACATGTTCTGTTCTAGAAGTAAAGGAAAAATTCATTAAAGATGAAGCAGCAATGAAGACAACAAGCAAGGAGGTGATAACGGTACAAAGAATGATTGGGATCAAAGCTTAGTAACAATGGAAAGGGTTGAAGAAAAGTTAAAGCAACAAAGGTGAAAAAGCATAAAGATAATCTTCAAACACATGGCGGAAGGATTTCAAGAATTACAAGATGGTCCATTTTCTTTTTCCATGCTTAGCAACATGAAAAGGCCATATGGAGTGCAATGATCACGGTTGTCATAAGATGCTCAAGATTCTTCTTCCATGCTAAGCACAACGCTTAAGCATGGGGGAAGCCACGCTACAGTCCACTACAAGCATCGAAAGACGGTAACTCTCCCTCAACCTTCTCTTCGTTCATCTACTTCTAAATGCTTGTATATATGTATGCCATCGACCATAGGTTAGAAACCTTTGTATATCTCTCTTGTTAATAACATGGCTTCTAGGAGGACAACCTAGTTTTGTTAAAATAATGATCACCATCACTTTGTGCTCACCATGATGACATATTCTGAATGCCTTTGCTTATAGAAAAGTGATGAAAGTTGCCGCTTTGTTCTACCTACATAATGTTGTATATGACTTGACTATTTGCTCTCTATAAAATGAACTTAAATTGATTAACTACCGGCTCTTTTATTTGTGGAGGTTAAATGACTAAACTCTAGACCCACATATTCCTTATGTTGCTCTTTGATTTAAGTTTATCGATGACCTTATGCCTTGTATTGTTTTATTTAAAACTTGATTCTTATGCTATCTACATTCGTGAATCTCTTGCAAAGTTCTTCCTACCAAAGCCTTTACATATACATGATCTTTCATGATAAAACCTTTAGATTTGCAAACTTATATTTTGATGAGTTGGATTAAGATAGATTTCTATGGTTCGAGACCAAGAAGCTGGCCATTCCATTTTGCGTACCTTCATTTTGCTAGCCTTTCTATCCATGCATTGTCGGTTTCTACACTGGAAACTTCGTAAACTTCGCTGGATATCCACGCTAAACCCAAATATCTTTTTGTGATTACCTCCTTGACCACAACCCACAATTGAGTATGGATCATTTTCTCGATGGAAATCCATAAGAATCGAGAGTTAATTTAGAGAACATCAATTTGGGAGGCATCAAAGAAACTCCTGAAGATTCAAGTGTTTTTCTAGAAGATCAAGATAGACTTTGTGTACTTACTTCAGCAATTATCAACCCTCACTTCTATGCTCAAGGACGAGCAATCATTTAAGCATGGGGGGAGGATGCTGAGTAAGTACTATGTTGCCAAAGGTTCTAAGGAGCAAAAAGAAAGAAAAATGTAGAAAAAATAAAGAAAAGAGACAATGAAAGGAAAAAAAGAAAGAAAGAAAGAAAAAAAGAGAAATAATGCTCCTTAGTTCTTTTAGCTTCATCAAATTCCAAGTGCTTTGAAGACAAGTCCATACTCAATTTTCCAACCATGTGCAATCCGATAACGAGGACTTCATTTGTGCCTCGGGATCATCCACTTGCACATGTCCACTGTCGGGGTTCTCTACCGCCGACAAGTAAATTTTCTACGATCGCGCGTCGGAGCCCGGATGGTGACTCGAGAGACAGGGGGTTTTAGACTGGTTCGGGCCTCCGGAGAGTAATACCCTACGTCCAGTATGTGCCGATGTTCTCAAGTCCAAGTCTGTAGTAGGGGGTACAAACTGGTCGGGAGAGGGAGAGGGTCCCAGGTCCCGGTGCTGTGCGAGCGAGCGTGCTGTTCGTGCTGTGTCCGAATGTTCGACTGATGTCAGTCTGTCCCCCCTCAGGTGTCGCCTTATCCCCTTTTATAGTCTCAAGGAGAGAAGGGAGCGGGGGGTAAGAAAGAAAGAAAATTACAAGGGGAGTTACTGCCCCCGAGGCCTTTAGCTTGTGCCGCGCGTCGAGCCGTACAGGGAGCAGGTGTTGACGGAGTGGGCACCCCGCCGGACCCGGGATCGTACATCCCGGGTGGTTGGTGTAGACGTCTTCTCGGGTAAGCTCCCGGGTAGTTCCCGGGTCGTGGTTGACTTGCTCGAGGTCCTCGGGTGCTCCAGGTGTCCTGCTCGGGTTCCAGGTGTCATCCATGGGCGCCTGGGTCGTACTTGGGCGCCCGGTGTTGCGCATGCGCTCCTCTCAAGACTGTAGCGTTCCTGTTCGGATGAGACGGGTGCCACTGTGGCTGCCGTGGCGAAGGACGGACGCCCATCATGCTCTGACGCGGCGGGTACCAAGTGGGTACGGCGCTGGATGGGCCGGGACGTGGCCGGGTAGTTTCACCCGGAGAGCTGGAGACTCCTCGGAGGCGGAGAACTCCCCGGGCGAATCGGAGAGCCCTTCGGGGGCGGAGAACTCCTCGGGCGAGCAGCGAAGCTACTCGGAGGCGGAGAACTCCTCGGGCGAATCGCGGAGACTCCTCGGAGGCGGAGAACTCCTCGGGCGAATCGGAGACTCGTCGGGCCGCCTCCGAGGTGTCAGGGCATGGAGAATCTGCTTTGGTTTGAGTCTTCAGTTTTGCTTTTTGAGGAGTGGATTATCGTGAGCTTCCGGATTAAGGGCTTGATCGGGTACCCCTAATTCGGACCTTCGTCAGTAGCCCCTGAGCCTGGGGGGGAGATGGAGGCTCGCGCCCAGGCTGGATGGCAGCGTAGATATGGTAAGTTACGATTCTTCCGGTGGGGGCGCGCGAGCGCACCCGCCGGGTGTAGCCCCCGAGCCTTGAGAAGAGCTGGTGCTCTTGTTAAGGTTTTGTGCCCGGGTGGTTTGTCTTGGATGTTGTCGGGATCGAAAAGCTTGTCGGGGACGCTTCTTTGGTGGGCCGGGCAGCTGCCCGACCGTTGACGGGCCGGGCACGGAAGCGTCGGCCCGTTCCTCCGCCGCGTGGGAGGTGGACGCGCCTTTTGAGGAGGCCAGGCGAAGCGACGTGCGCACGTCGCCGCGGCGCCAGTGGTGGGCCCGCGCAATTAAGGTCGCGGCCGTTCCGTCCCGCCCCTATTTATAGCCGTGTGCTGCGGCGGCCTAGGGTTTTACCCTAGGCCGAGCCTTCCAACTTCCACCGCGCGCTTCGTCTCCTCCGTTGCTGCCGCGCTCGTTTTCTTGCGTCCTCCGCCGCCGTCGCTTCGCCGTTCCGGAGAGCAAGTGACCGAGCCCCCCATCCCGCCGGCGTTTCTTCCTCTTGATAGCTTCGCGATGTCGACCTGGGAGCGCTCCGCGTTTCGATCCGGCAGCTGGAGGGCCTTG